>ML681997.1:34843068-34877255 GCA_007922195.1 Podocnemis expansa
TAGCAGCTGGTTACCTCTGGCGGTAGGCAGTGCTCCACCCCTGCCCACAACCCACCCTCTGTTGTTGTGAAGAATCATTATGCGGTGCTAGAGATGGTGAAGGAGGTGGAAGAGGAGAGGCCATGCACCCCCGAGGCTGGGAGGATCACAACTACCACAGCTAGGAGGAAACGTAGAGTTGTGGTGGTTGGGGACTCACTTCTGAGAGGGACGGAGGCACCCATCTGTCACCCTGACAAGGTCTCTCGAGAGGTATGCTGCCTGCCAGGTGCCCGCATCCGAGACATTACGGAGGGATTGTCGAGAATCATCCGCCCCTTTGACTACTACCCCATGCTTCTCATCCATGTAGGAACCAATGATACTGCAAGAGGTGATCCTTGGCAGATCAAAGGTGACTTCTGGGCTCTGGGAGCGCGGGTGAAGGAGTTTGGAGCACAGGTGGTGTTTTCCTCGATTCTTCCGGTCAAGGATAGAGGCCTGAGCAGAGACAGATGTATCCTAGAGATGAACGCTTGGCTGCGAAGATGGTGTCGTCAGGAGGGCTTTGGCTTCCTTGACCATGGGTTGCTGTTTCAGGAAGGAGGACTGCTAGGCAGAGATGGACTCCATCTTTCGAGGAAGGGGAAGAGCGTATTTGGACGCAGACTGGCTGACCTAGTGAGGAGGGCTTTATACTAGGCCTGAAGGGGGAAGGAGACCAAAGCCCACAGGTAAGTGACTATGTGGGAGACCAGGGGGATGGGAGGGAACTTGGGGGGTGCCGGGACTGTAACTCCAGGGATAGAAGAGAGGATAGTTGGAACATGCGGGGGGAATCAAATAACCTTCTTAGATGCTCTAATGAAGCCCTAATGCCTGAGGAAGGTGGGGGAGGTCAACACCAAAAGAAAATGCAGGGAGGTAGATACAATAGAATTGAAAATCAAAATGGGAAAGTAGGGCAATCAGCTGGGTATCTTAGGTGCCTATACACAAATGCAAGGAGCCTGGGAAACAAGCAGGAGGAATTGGTAGTACTAGCGCAGACAAAGAACTATGACATGATTGGGATAACAGAGACGTGGTGGGATAGTTTGCATGACTGGAGCTCTGCAATAGATGAGTATAAACTGTTCAGGAAGGACAGGCAGGGAAGGAAAGGGGGAGGAGTAGCACTATATGTAAAGGAGCTCTATGACTGCTCAGAGCTTCATTATGAAAGTGGAAACAAGCCAGTTGAAAGTCTGTGGGTTAAGTTTAGAGGGGAGAGCAACAAGGGGGATGTTGTGGTAGGTGTCTGCTACAGACCACCAGATCAGAAGGAGGAAGTGGATGAGGCATTCTATGGACAACTGACAGAAGTTTCTAGAGCACAGGCCCTGGTTCTCATGGGGGACTTCAATTACCCTGACATCTGCTGGAAGGCCAATACAGCAGTGCACAGGCAATCCAGGAAGTTTCTGGAGAGTGTTGAGGACAACTTCCTGGTACAAATGCTGGAGCAACCAACTAGGGGCCTTGCACCTCTCGATCTGCTGCTCACAAATAGAGAAGAATTTATCAGGGAAGTAGAAGTGAATGGTAACCCGGGTAGCAGTGACCATGAAATGATTGAGTTCAAGTTGATGATTAAAGGAAAGAAGGAAAGAAGCAAAACGCAGACCCTGGACTTCAGAAAAGCAGATTTTGTCTCCCTCAGGGAACTGATGGGCAGGATCCCTTGGGAGGCTGATCTGAAGGGGAAAGGTGTCCAAGAGAGTTGGGTGCATTTTAAAGAAACCCTGCTAAGGGCACAGGATGATACATTTCTGATAAGGAGAAAGCACAGCAAATGTGGAAGGCGCCCACTGTGGCTTAACAGAGAGCTCTGCACTGAGCTGAAGCATAAAAAGGACGCTTACAGGAAGTGGAAGCTAGGACAGATGACTAAGGAGGCATATAAAGACATTGCTTGGGACTGCAGGGATAAAATCAGAAAGGCCAAAGGACAAATGGAGTTCCGACTAGCAAGGGATGTGAAGGATAACAGGAAGGGGTTCTACAAGTATATCAATAACAAGAAGAGGATCAGGGATGGTGTAGGTCCCTTACTGAATGGGGCAGGCATCCTCGTGACAGAGGATGAGGAAAAAGCTGAAGTGCTCAATGCTTTTTTTACTTCAGTTTTCACAAGCAGGGTCAGCTCCCAGCCCACTACACTAGGTACGGTAGACTGGGGAGAAGAAGAGAGGCCCTTGGTGACAGAAGGTCAGGTTAGGGACTACTTAAAGAAACTAGATGTACACAAGTCCATGGGGCCGGATGAACTGCATCCGAGGGTGCTGAGGGAGCTGGCTGATGAGATAGCAGTACCGTTGGCCATTATCTTTGAAAACTCGTGGCAAACAGGGGAGGTGCCAGAGGACTGGAAAAAAGCAAATATAGTACCTATCTTCAAGAAAGGCAAAAAGGAGGATCCAGGGAATTACAGACCTGTCAGCCTCACCTCAATCCCTGGAAAAATCATGGAGCAGGTGCTCAAAGAATCCATCCTGAAACACTTGGAGGAAAATAGAGTAATCAGGAACAGTCAGCATGGATTCACCAAGGGTAAATCATGCCTGACCAACCTCATCGCCTTCTATGATGAGATGACTGGATTTGTGGATGTGGGAAGAGCCGTTGATGTGATATACCTTGACTTTAGCAAGGCTTTTGATACAGTTTCCCACAGCATTCTCATTGGCAAATTAAGGAAGTATGGGTTAGATGCGTGGACTGTAAGGTGGATAGAAAACTGGCTAGATCAACGGTTTCAGCGTGTAGGAATCAATGGCTCCATGTCAAGTTGGCAAGCAGTAACGAGTGGCGTGCCCCAGGGGTCAGTCCTGGGGCCAGTTCTGTTCAGTGTTTTCATTAATGATCTGGATGATGGGATAGATTGCACACTTAGTAAGTTTGCGGATGATACCAAACTAGGGGGAACGGTAGACACCCTGGAGGGCAGGGACAGGATTCAGGGAGACCTAGACAAATTGGAGCAGTGGGCCAAGAGGAATCTCATGAGGTTCAACAAGGACAAGTGTAAAATCCTGCACTTGGGACGAAAAAACCCCATGTACTGCTACAGGCTGGGGATTGATCAGCTAAATAGCAGCACTGGAGAGAAGGACCTGGGAGTCATGGTGGATGGGAAGCTGGATATGAGTCAACAGTGTGCGCTTGCTGCCAGAAAGGCCAATGGCATACTGGGCTGCATCAGAAGAAGTGTTGCCAGCAGATCGAGGGATGTGATCACTCCCCTCTATTCTGCACTAGTGAGGCCACATCTGGAATACTGTGTCCAGTTTTGGGCTCCCCACTACAAAAAGGACATGGACAAATTAGAGAGAGTCCAGAGGAGGGCAACAAAAATGATCAAAGGGCTGGAGCACAAGCCCTATGAAGAAAGACTGAAGGAACTAGGCTTATTTAGCCTGCAGAAGAGAAGATTGAGGGGGGATTTGATAGCAACCTTCAACTACTTGAAGGGCTGCTCCAAGGAGGATGGAGCTCGACTGTTCTTGGTAGTAACAGAGGGCAGAACGAGAAGCAATGGTTTCAAGTTGCAGCTGGGGCGGTCCAGGCTGGATATTAGGAGAAACTTCCTTACTAGGTGAGTGGTGAAGCATTGGAATAAGCTGCCTAGAGAGGTGGTGGAATCTCCATCTCTGGAGGTGTTCAAGGCCCAGCTGGACAAAACCCTGACTGAGATGATCTAATGGGAGTGGTCCTGCTTTTCTTGGCAGGGGGTTGGACTAGATGACCTCGTGGGGTCCCTTCCAACCCTATGATTCTGTGATTCTATGAATCCAGTACCCTCTCTGGGATGGTGACCGCCCAGTTCAGTGAGTGGTGTTGAGGAATGAAACACGGTTGCCTGTCATGACTGTTGGGGCCTTATGTGAAGGTGAGTCGTCCTTATCACGTAGATGGACATGGCCATGTGCCCTAGCAACTGAAGGCATCCCCTTGCAGTTGTGATGGGGGCATGGTGTAGTTCTGAAATGATGGTAGACATGAACCAAAACCTGAATCAGGGTAGTGAGGCCCTTCCGCTCAGTGAGTCCAGTTGTTCCCCTATGAGCTCTATTCTCCTTGTTGGAGTGAATTTTGATTTTTCTTGGTTTATGAAGAGACTTAACCTGTTGCACAGTCTCGGCACAGCACCAATGCTGTGTTCGACCTGGCCCTTGTACCTTCCCCTTATTAACCAATCATCCAGGTATGAGACTATTCATACCCCTTGTTTCCTCAAGTGGGCCACTATGGCTTCAATGCACTTTGTGAATACCCTTGGGGCCAGCAAGAGTCCAAAGAGGAGTGCTGTGAATTGGAAGTGATTTCCCCCATCACAAAGCGGAGGAACTTCCTGTGTCTTTGCGTTCTGGAAATGTGGAAATAGGCATCTTTTAGGTCAAGGACTGTGAACCAGTCCCCTGGGTCTAGTGAGGGAATAATATGAGATAGGGAGACCATTCAAAATTTTATTTTTCTTAAGAGCTTGATCAGGGCTCTTAGGCTAAAATGGGTCGTAAGCCTCCGCTTGTCTTTGGGACCAGGAATTACCAAAAGTAGAAGCCCCTCCCTTTCTCCTTTGTGGGGACTCTTTCTATTGTCCCCAGGTCCAGGAGCCTTCAGCATTCTAGCTCCAGTAGGGCCTGGAAAGGTCCCCATTCTGTTAGTGAAGGGGCAGTTTCCTTTCAGGGGGGCCTGAGCCTGAACTGGATGGTGTAACCTTGTAACACCATATCCAATATCCACCGGTCTGATGTTATCTCAGGCCACTGGTGTAGGAAGGTAGCCTATCTGTTTCAAAATGCCAGGGGTGGCTGGTCTTGGTGTTGGTGGCAGTCCTCAGGTGAGAGGTCAAAAACTCTGCCTCTGGGACAACAGGCAGCTGTTGCCTTGGTGGGTGGTTTGGTTGGAGCCCTGTGATCTAGCTCCCCTTCCACCTCTGACTCTGTCCCTGTCCCTGCTTCTGTAGGGCTGGTGCTACAACTGGAAGGGTCGGAGATGTTGGCTGTGCTGCTGTTGCTGCTGGTGGTGGTGCTGGGGCTGTGATTGTTGCACCTGAAAGGACTGTCTATCCATCTGAAGGTTGTACATCCCCAAGGAATGGAATGTTGCTCAGGAGTCCTTCATGCCATGCAGCGTGGAATCGGTTGACTTGGCAAACAGTGATGGGACCTTGAATGGGAGGTCCTGAATGGACTGTTGCATCTGGGGGGATAATACCGACCGCTGAAGCCACATGGCCCAATGGATAGCGATTGAAGAAATGACCCCCCCCCGCTGGCGGTGTCTGTGGTGTCCCATGAAGACAGCAGTATCACACATGCTGCCAACAATCCCTCCTCAACCAAGGCATTGTAGTCCACTTCATGGTTGAAAGAGATGAGGTTCCCAAACCTCTGCATGGATTTCCATAAATTGAAAACGTATCTGCCCGTGAAGGCCTGTTGGTTGACTAGTTGTAGCACTGTGTTGGAGTAAATCTTTCTCCCAAATAGATCTAACTTTTTAGTGTCTATTTTTGGGGGTGGCAGTGGGTTGGCGCTGCCTCTCCCACTGGTTCACTGCAACCACCCCCAGAGACCCAGGAGTGGGGTGCGTAAACAGGAAGCTGAATTTATCTGCAGGGACATGGTACTTCCTTCTGTTCCCTTTGAGACCGATGACGGGGTCTGCCACTGAGTGCTGGCAATATTTAGCACCCCCTCATGCATGGGGACTGTCACGCTAGCTGGAGTGGTGGCGTCACGCATGTCAAAGAGGGGGTCGAAGTCCTCTCTGAACACCTCATTTGGTAGATCAAGGTTCATTGCCATGTGCTTTAGCTGTTCTTGGTGCACCCTTGGGTCTTCCCTAAAAGATAGGGATCTTTGGTAGGCTGCCTCATCAGGGAAGAATAGGACATAACCCAGGAGTTGCCCCTCCCTAGGTCTGAAGAGCCTTCCCCTGTGTCCAAGTCCTCATCTGATGCCTCTAGGCCCCAATGCCCTTTTGAGGGGGCAAATCTTGAGGACTTGGGGGATGAGGGATCCCTTTGGGGTGAGTCCCATGGTCCCCAATCTGCTCAATGTGCTGACCAATCCTTGAAGGTTTGTGGCACTGGGGCCCATGCCAAGCATGGATCTCTTCCCTGTGCCGGGGAGCAGCTGGCCATGCTGCACCAGGCAGAATGCATGGATCGTCCCCTCTTCTGCATTGGTACCGGGGAGTTCCTGTGCGAGTGTCAGTGTGTCGGTGCAGGTGAGGGTGATGTTCTCGTTCCCATGTGTCACGGAGAAGATGGTGAGCACTTCCTCCTGCACTTTCCCGCCAGACATGTCGATGCCGGTGCTGGTGATGGATGACCATGTCAGTGTCAAGCTTTGGAGTCTTCTGATGAGCAGGATCTTGATCTGGTGTGGCACAATTTCTGCAAGAGCACTGATGAATGTTCCTGGGAGGAGGCATCCAGCGAGAACTGCAACTAGGATCCATTGTCGCCCTGTCTAGGACCCCAAGCCCAAGGAGGCGGATGCTCTTTGTGGTGAGCAGCCATGCTGAGAATCCCTGGATCAGTGCGGTGGGGATAGAGGTGTCCATGCTTAGGGACGGTTGTGCTGGCCTTCCCCAGCGGGGCAGCATGGGGACCAGGGTGTTAAGTCCTGGTCCTGGAACGAGCTCCCCTGCCACTGGTCTCAGCTCCACACAGGCTTTTGCTGTGCCGAAAGGCCAGATTGGGCCTGTGGCTTGGGCCAGGCTGCTGATCACAGAGCCAGTTTTCCCCTTGACGCCATCAGTCTAGGTGGAGTGGGTGTCAGCACTTGTAGATGCGCCTTACCTGCCTCAAAAGCCTCAGGTGTAGATGGGGCCGCTAATGTCTGTGGTCTTTGTTCTGAGGGCTGTAGGTCCCCTCGTGTTTGCCGGGGACCTCGACCTGTGTCAATGGGGTTTGTCCTTTGGAGGGTGAGTCTTCACTGCAGACTCTGATCACATGTGGTGTTTTTTTTCAGCTGCCCAGACAAGGACCAGTACCAAGGCGGAGCCAGCACGGAGTGCGCCCTCTGCACCGGAGCTGTCTGTGACACCGGTGGTATGCTTGGCACCAATGCCGGGCGCAGGGCCTCTTCCATGGCCACGGAGCATAGGCAATTTTCACGCTCCTGTGTCCTTGGTTTGAAAGACTCACAAATTTGGCACTTGTCAGTTTGGTGGGCCTCCTCAAAGCATTTCAAGCATTTCTTGTGGGGATGGCTGATCAAGAAAGCCTTTCCGCATGCAGCACAGGGTTTGAAACCAGGCATGTTCAAGACCATGCTGGGCCATGTGTTATCTCTGGGATGTGAGGGAGAGATGGGATCTCTGGTGCAATGCTCCCTGTAAGCTGCACAGCCGCACAGCCCCCCACTGCTGCCCAGTGCAGGGGGCACTGCTGGCCATGCCTACCCAGCCGGAAGACTCTGTCTTCCAGCTGGCTGGGAGTGCCTCTGGAGCTGAGGGTTTTTAAAACTTCCACCCAGAGAAGCTCCCACGGAGCTTGGCTGTGCTGCCCCAGTGACCAGGTAAGGGTGTGGAGGGTTGGGGGTCTGGCTGGCTGGGGGGTTACCAGGGGAGTGGGTTAGGGTGGGAGGAGGGGATTGAGCTGGCTTAGGGGGGCTTATCAGTAGAGCTGCAGGCAGGATTGGGCTGGCTGGAGGTGGGGGGAGATGACCAGGGGGGAGGGACAGGATTGGGCCCATGGGGGGGCACACAGTGAGCAATGTAAGTTACTCAGCTGCCTCAGGGCCTTAGAGGGAACATTGCGGTGCAGTCTGAGCTGGGAGGCAAGATAGATATGAAAAGCAATTCCAGAGTTGGAAAATGAAGAAAAAAGGGCAGGCAATGAAGAAAAGGACAGGCGCTTGCAAACCAGGATGGCGGCGATAGACGGAGAGAAGGAACGGAAGGGGGGCAGAGGCAAGACCACCTATATACTGCATAGGAGTGCAGAGGGCCACTGACCCTACAGGAAAAGGCAAGGGCAGAAAGCTTTCCGGGCAATTGTTCAGTGCAGCCCGCACACTCCTACATAGGAATGGATGTAAGCAGCACTCGAAGAATAGTCTTTCCCCAGCTAGGATGCCCCACAGCAAAGGAAATATCCTGAACTGTACATGCTGGGAATTATGCTGCAAGCAATGCCATCTATTCCCAGTGACCACTAGGTGTCACCTGGCTGCCATATCACAGCTGCCCAGCACCCATTATAAGGTAACAATTCAGACCCAAGAATTGAATCCTCCATTTGCTGCCCAGCCCATCAGGAACATGTCCCCATATCCTTTGCTGTAGGGAAAAGGAGGGGAGCTGACAGAGCTTTAGATACTGGGCTGGGGCTGCTGGATGTCAGGTCAAGGGTAGGAAGTTCTGGGAGGAGGATACCAGACCTGGTGGGGGAAGGAAGAGGGGGTCGACAGATTCAGATGAGATTCATATGTGGCATTCTTGTTGCTTTTCCACTGTCTAGGACCCATCTTCCCTTGAGAATGCAGTGTGATATATTATATCTTAAAGGGAGCCAGAGACCCCCTAAAACCATCTGTCTTAGCTCCCAGGCTCACATGCCAACACTCATCTGTATGGTTAGCTTTCAGCTGATGCCTCCATCATCATTACAGAACATCCACAGGAAGTCAGGTCTGGGGTGGAGAGTCCCCAGCTGCAGTTGAGCCCTTGGCAAGTCCAAAATGATGCTGGTCAGAAAAGGGAAACCCTTCAAAGAGATAGCCATGACACTGTTTCCACGTACTGTTGAAGGCTCAAGCCTCAGGGTGCTGTCTGGCTTATTTCTAAGCTAGCTTCTGGGGTCGAGGACTCTCAACACTCATATGATTGGGTGTTATGCTCACATCAGCTCAGGTGTATGTTTTCTCCAGGCATGAGGTGCATGCAAGAGATGAACTATTTAGAAAAGCTTACCAAAGACTTGCTTAGGTCTTGCTTTGTAGCATCAGCCATTCCCAACCTCTGCTGCTAGTTGAAAGCTCCCTCAACACAACTCTTGCCAGTGGACTATATTCCAAAGAGGCTTACGGCTGTTCAAATTGGTTTCCTTCCAGGACATGTCCCAGCAGACAGCACCTCTCAGGAGTCCTTTTTATTAGCGGCAACATCATCCATTTGGAGGGCTGGGTGTAGGGGCTGGAGCGGAGCACAAGTTTCTGAACCTTCAAAACTAAAAGGGTCGGGGGGGGGGGGGGAAAAACTGGAATGGGGGGGGAGTATGAAATTTCTCAACAAACCATCTGTGCCTGGGCTCTGTCTGCTGTGCAGCTTCTTGTGAAATTCCCTCACCATGGAGAAGCTGGCTGATCCTCTGGTTAAGGCCACAAACTGGGACAAAACTCCTCCATATGACTTTGGGTAAATGATTCTCTCAGTCCCGCTGTATGCTCCAGGACAGGAGTAACACATCAATAAGCCCTTCTCCCACCCACCATTTGTCTGGCTTCTCTATTTAGACTGTGTAAGCTCTTTGAGGCAGGGACAGTCTCTGTCTCCAAATGCAAGCACCTAGTGCAAGAGAACTTGGATCTAAAGCTGCTACCATACCAGACACCAAAAATGGCAGGAGCACCAGTGTAGACTGTCCAGCAGTGCTTTTACCAGCACATTGTGCTAGATCTGCTGTAATCAAGGTTAGATAGCAGAAAGGATGGAAACGCTGACAGTTGCTGTCAGAGGCATTCGGCACCCACAGCTGTCACTGCCTTCCCGTAGAGCTGATTGTCTGTTCCTTTTTAAAACATTCTCTCCATAAAATATTTTAAATCTGGCCTGGTTTTCAGAAGATCTGAGCAATAGAGCTAGCTGAAAGAAAAATGCAGTGGAAAAAAAAAAAACTTTTTGACCAAATGGAAGCTTTCATCACGTACTTCCATTCCCATCAGCATTCTACAGGTTAAAACCTTTTACAGAAACCCCCAAATGGATCTTTTTATTTGTTTATTTTTTGTTTCCTGCAGCTGGAAAATACTTTTCATAGTCAGGATGAAAACCTAAGTTGTGGTTGTTGTTGCTTTTCGGTAACATTTTTCATAGGGAGTTAAAAATGCTCCCAACTTAATTACAGCTGCAGAAGAAGGCAGTGAGAGGCAGTGGGTCCTGAGTGCCTTTGAAAACAATAAGGCCCAATGTATCTCAAAATAGTCTCAAGATTTCTCCAAGAAATGAGATGAAGTTTTTCAGGATGTCAGTCTCCCCTGATATTCAAAGCATAAATTCATGAAGAATATCACTGTCCTTGTCTGGGCACCAGCTCATTCTAGTTTGGTCCATTACTGGAGTGGCCTTTTGCCATGGAAGAGGAATCATTGCACTGACTTTGTTTCTGCAAACCTTATCAGTCATGTCTGGCACGTACAAGACTCCACACCAGTGCAGAGACAACCTGAAGACGGGACTCATTTTTACCAAGGGTGGACAGACATAATTTTGAGGTGTAAAGTGATTCATAGATTTTGGGGCCTCCAAGGACCATTCTGACAGTGTAATCTGATTTCTTGCATAATGTAGGCCAATGAATTTCATCCACTAATAAAGGTTTCTGGTGTCTGGCCCATTTCTCTATACAGAAGACCCCAGGAGTTCTGGAAGTCAGGTCCAGACAGAAAAGCTGCTTAAATTTGTACTGTTGTGAATAAAAATTAATCAGCTGTGTAGATGGGAAGATAACTTCGTCATAGTCAGCCAGTAGTACAGCTGGGCATGAAACAATGTTCTGTCCCACAAGAATTTTTCAGATTTGGAAATTGTTTTCCTACCCAAATTGGGCTGAAAAGTGGCAATCTCAATAAAAAAAAAAATTAAAAAACGGGGAACTGAAAAGCCAAGCACTTTTTGGAGCGAGCAATCAAAGCATTTTGTTTCAATTTGACAACCCACCCATTTCTATAAATTAACTTAACTTCTAAACAAAAAGGTTTTTTTTTGTAACACAAAGGGGGGGCATTTTTGTTTAGAAAATATGACATATCAATAATTCAAAATCTTTTTTCCAAACATTTTGGTGAAACAGGAAATTCACTGAAACCAACCCTTTCCCTTGAAAAGCTTTGGTTTTAACAAATTTGCTTTTA
The DNA here is from genome assembly GCA_007922195.1 of Podocnemis expansa. NCBI lineage: Eukaryota > Metazoa > Chordata > Testudines > Podocnemididae > Podocnemis > Podocnemis expansa. The sequence goes on from ML681997.1 coordinate 34,854,177, forward strand.
CCAATGGAAAATGTGGAGTAGAAAATTTCCCAATCAGTTTTAGATGGTAGCAAAAACTGGGAAGAGAACCTAGGAGTTCCTGATACCCAGCAAGTCACCTATATTGCACCCTGTCAGAGCACTCTGTCATGGAAGACCTGGAGAAGTTGTGACCCAGCTTTGGTCACACCGTAGATAAGTGGCAGAGATAGGAAGGAAAGCCCAAACTGAAAGGATCCAGGAGACTTTGCTTTAAGGGCATCAGCTCCCCCTTTTGGGCATTTGTATAAAGAACTTTCGTTAATGATTATATAATGTTGGGAAATGCTCTTTTTATTAAGTCATTAGCACTTAACTACACACCTACAGGGTACATCTTAGGTAAGGGATCGCTTCCCAAAGCCATCCCAGCAAGCCTTGCACTGTGCCTTCTTGCTGACCTCAGCTGAAGTGCTGCCTCTCAGCAATAGCTGGATTTTTTTTTTTTTTTTGGAATCGTTCCATATTTCAGTGGAAGGAAAAGAGGCGAGGCCTGATTTTTTCCAGAGCTCCTGATTCCCTACCACTGAGCCTTCAGCAGCCATTGGGGGTATCACTTTGACAGTTAGTGGGGAGTAAATATTTTATTAGTCTTGAATGAAGGAGCCTTGCCCCATTACTTACCTCTTTGGTCAGCATCTACTCATAAGAGAGAGAAAGACCCTTGTGTGGCACAGGTTCTCTCCTCCACAGCTGGTCACAGTGGGTTGAGGTGTAAGGTGATGATACTCCCAGCGGCCGCTGAAGACACTAGCAGCGGTGGGGACTCTGTACCACTGGGAAAAGTCAGGCCATGCCTCTTTTCCTTCCCCTGAAATACAGGGACGATTCCAAAAGTATCATCCATTGCTGCATGTGAGATGCAGCACTCCAGCTGAGGTGAGCAAGGAGGCACAAAGCAAGACTTGCTGGGGCGGCTTTGAGAAGTGATCCCTTACCTGAGATGTACCCAGTGGGTGTGTAGTTAAGAGCTAATGATTTAATAAGAAGAGCATTTCCCAATATTAAAAAATCATTAACAAAAACACTTTGTACAAATGCCCAAACAGGGGAGTTGATGGCCTGATGCAAAGTCTCCTGGATCCTTTCAGCCTGGGCTCTCCTTCCTGTCTCTGCCACTAAGTGCCATGGAGACCTGGATGGCTGACCCCTGGTTTTCAGCTAACCAGGGGTATGTCTACACTGGAGCCTTAGGTTGACCTAAGGGAGGTTAAGCTGACTTACAGACTTCTGTGGCCAAATTGGGCTTCTATTATGTCGACTTAGACACTTCCTCAAGTCGACTGAATAACACCACGTCTTAAGGTCAACTTAATGCTTAAGTCAACCTTAAGTCAACTTAAGCCAATGTAGAAGGGGAAAGCCCTTAAGTTTAACTAACTGGCCTCCAGGCCCCTTCCCTGGTTTAAAGGGGCCTGGGGAAGAGGGCACTTCCACTCCTCTGCTGACCTAGCACCTCCCAGCGTGGACGCAAGCAGTTGACAGGAGTTTTCAGTATGGACTCCCTAAGCTGACTGAACAAGGTCGACCTTGTTAAGTTGACTTAACAGAGCCTCCAGTGTAATTATACCCCTGGAGACCCCAGGAAACAGGCACACCACCACCAATGATATGTTGAGAGTACAAGGTCTCTAGCTAATCCATCTGAGTACAGCATTTATAGTTTCACTCAAGGACTCCCATAAACCTTCATACCCATAGGCCCCATTCTCCTGTGGGCAGCAACAGCCCGGGGGGGGGGGGGGGCTGAGAAACATTTAATTTTGCCTCAAGGAGTTTCCACAGAAGTTTTCTCATTGGTTGGCAGAGGATGAAACTCAGCTTCTTCCCACTATCCTTCATTGACCAGTGGCAGGAGGGGGAACAGTCTGCTTCCTCTGTGGATCTTGGGACAGCCTGGGAAAGGGAGGTCATCAACATCCAAGCCTTGTATTTCACCGTACCCCTACAAGCAGCCTGGCTCTCCCCGGATACACTCTCCCCTGCAATCACTGGCAGCGCAAAAGGTGGCTTCTCTCAGAGAGACAGAGACAGACAGAGAGACAGGGTGTGTTCACACGGCAATCTTATTTTGAAGCAACAGAGGTTGTTTCAAAATAAGAAACACCACGTTCACACAACGTACCATTGTTTCGAAACAACGGGTTCCGTTGTTTCAAAACAACGGCGTTGTTTCGAAACAACTTAAACCCCATTTGGTGATGAAACAACGTTGTTTCGAAATGATTGTTTAGAAACAATCCCGTCAGAACATGTTGTTTCGAAACAACGGCGACTCGTTTAGAAATAACTGTTGTCCGAACATGCTATTTCGCTTTGAGCTTTTTTCCTTAATTCGAAATAACTATTTGTTAATTCAAATTAACTTATTTCTAAATAAGGCGTTATTTCGATACAAGTTGTTTTGAAACAACTTGTATTGAAATAATCCCCTATATGTGAACGTAGCCAGAGAGACAGAGAAAGAGAAAGAGAAAGAGAAAGAGGCGCTGATGTCAAAACACTAAAGGCTCTTCAATATCTTTGCTCCTTCTTGCCCAGACAAGTCTTGGCAGGGTCAGTGGGGAGCAGCTGTACTAACTAACAAACCTACCCCTTCCCTAACTCACCCTGTACAGACAGCACACCAGAGGAGGAACTGGGAGGTAGGGGAAGGGACAGATTCAGAAGAAAAGCAGGAGCAAACATGTCCTGGAGCCACATTCTTCTGTGCCCCTCCTTGTACCTGATTGACCCAACTTGGGACTCCTCCAGGAAATGAGGGGGAAAATCAGATCCCTAAATCAATAAGTGCAGCCACATCAAACACCATCTCCACCCCCCACTGCCTCACTGAACCTCAAGTCAGGAGGCCTGCAAAACTAACCCAACCGGTTACTGAACAAACTAGCTCTGCATCCTGAGCTCAACCCCTCCTTGAAATGACAATGCTGTGGCATTGCCACGTGCGATCGTTCTTGGCATTGAATGCACAGGCACTTATCCTGCTGGCTGCTGCCAGACATGTCAAGCACGTCCAGACAGGACATGGCCCGGACATATGAGAACCAGTCAAGAGTATTTTGCTCCATTGGTCTCCATGACATCTCAACAGGGTTTTCAGCAGCACAATTGGTCTGGGCACAGGACAGTTGAGTTTCATAGTTCAAGGGGATGACACAAACTCAAATTAGGGTCTAGCTGGGATTGAAATGAAGCATAGACTCTTGTGCTGGCCCATATGGACTGGGACAGATTCATCCTGGCTGGTCAGTGGAAAAATCAGAACACGTGATGCCATCAAAGGAATAAGAGGTAGGGGAGAGGAATAACAAAACCTTCCTCTATGCAGATGTCCAGATTTACCACCTGTGTTCCCTCCATCTTGGCTCTTCTCACAAACATGGGGAACAATTTTTCACATCTTAAAAGGAATTTTGCCAAGTCCGAACCTTTCCCCTGCCCGCCCTTCTCATGGTGATCTTTCAAGGTTGCCCGGCACATGTATGGGAACAAAACCTATGCTCCCATTCAGATGATGGCCAAGAAGAGAACTAATAGTGTCATACTGAACCATCCAAAACAAACAAACAAACAAACAAAAACCCCACCAATGGGAAAATAATGTTTTATAAGGTCAGTGGGTAAATGGGCTAGTCAGTCTCAGACTCACATTTCCTTTACTCCTTCATAGGCATGAGAAACATCATCCACTTGCTGTTTGAAACTTGTTAGTTTTTTTCCCCTTCTCTCTCATCGTTGAGATCTCTCTTTATGAAGTTTAGTGTCCGTGTACCATTTGCTGGTGCACTACATCCCCACAGGGTTAAACTTAAGTATATTGTGATCACTATTACTTATAGTGGCTCAGTAAAAAAGCTACTTGCTGAATTAGCTCCTACGTGTCACTTGTGAGACATGAGCATCGTTTGGTGCAAGTGTACTGTGCTTCTAATGTGGCCATTCACACATCCCTGGAATATCAGGCATATCAGTACTCCTAGGAATGGATGCCCTGCTTCCACCAGCATGACCATGCTCTTCAAAATAGCAGACCCCATCCATGACACTGGACAAAACCATATTCAGTTTGGGCTCAGTCCTGGTCACAGGACAAACCATTTAAAACCAGGACTAGATGAATGGCTCATCTATGTACAGGGCCGGATTTTGGTGTTTGTAGGCTCTAGGCACTTTTACTCTCAAATGTGCAAAAAGAGGGGTAAATGCCAACTGAATTGACATGATGCACTTTTAACTATTCTAATGCTAAACCACATGATTTTCCTCATTTTTCCTTATTTTTTCTGCCTTTTTAATTTTTTTCCCTCCTTCTTAGACCCTAAAAATTTTGTAGGCCCTAGGAACTGTGCCTACAGTGCCCAATGGGAAATCCGGCACTGCCTATGTGCATCTGGGCTCCCACTTTACTGAATGACACACATCTCTAGGCACCCAGTGAAGCCCAGAGGTTTCTGTTACAAGGGAGTGCAAGAGAAAGCCTAGCTGCACAGACTGGGAAGTGAAACATACACATACAGCAGTTCCATTAGATGACCTTGGTACCGATAATGGGAAAGTGAGTGTACATGTGTAGCAAACCAAAGTGTAACTACTGGTATAAAGTGCTGTGAAAGTGACATTCTCAATATGAGAAAAGCAACTGGAGTTACCTTATTTTCAACCGGCAATAGGTTTGTGTCTAAATTTTAGCTAAAAAAGCTTAAATCCCAAAGTGTGTCACCCCTGGAGACTGCCAGGAAGGAAGAGGCCATAACATACTTTGATCAGAGACAAGCTCCAAAGACACATGCTTTCTGCTGGAAACTTCCCCAGATGAGTGAAGCAAGAACCACAGAACAAATAAACAGTTCTGTGGCACCTTTGAAGACTAAAAAAATTATTTATCGCATGAGCTTTCATGGGAGAAAATTCCACTTCATCAGATGCTTTGAAGATGTGAATCTTATAGAATGGGAGGAAAATAAATGCAGGGAAGTATAAGTCATAGGATCAGGTTAGACTGTTACAGCAAATCAATGCAGTAGTTTAGATTCAAACACTAGGGAACAGCATATAGATGAAGATGAGGTCAAATCACCTGTTGTAAAGAGAAAAAATCCATAGTCCTTATTTAGCTCTGAAATAACATTGTCAAATTTGCATATGAATTCCAATTCTACAGCTTCTCTTTGAAGCTTTGATCCGTAACTCATTTGTTTGAGCACAGCTATTTGCAAATCATCAACTGAGTGATCAGGGAGATTGAAGTATTCACCTACTGGTTTTTAATGTTGTGAGGCCTGATGTCAGATTTATGTCTATCTATTCTTTTGTGCAGAGACTGTCCTGTTTTTTCAATATGTAAGGCAGGGGTGTGTGTGCATTTTTGGCACATGATGGCATAAATCACATTGGTGGATGACCAGGAACTGCAGAGAAAGAGACTTATGAAACATTAGGCTAAGTCAAAAGGACCCATGGAAGTACTGCTGCTTTTATATTTTGTCTCCTTGTGGTTTGAAGTCCAACACCGTCCAGTGGCAGCCAGTTCTTAAAACTTTATTGTTCAGGTCCTTGAACTGTGCGCAGAGCAGTTAGTCTGCTGTAAGAGTGTGAGTGGAGGCTCCGCGGGCCAGTTTCTGGGACAACCCCAATGACCCTAGGTAGTCCAAAACACCACTCTTGAACTGTGCACAGAGCAGTTAGTCTGCTGTAAGAGTGTGAGTGGAGGCTCCGTGGGGCAGTTTCTGGTTACTGTGCCAGACGATAATTCTCTGCTTTTGTTCTCAAGAGCGTCAAACCTTCTGTGCCATGGTGTCATGACACATGCCAAGCCCAGGGCCAGGTTAGCTATGACTCTCTTCTTGATAAGGAAGGGGTTTGTTTACCTAGCAATCATGACTCAGGAGGGGACATGGATTAGTGCCATGGGACTGTCACCACCATGTTTCACCCATGTTGCTAAATGGGAAAACATTTCGCAGAGAATATACTGGAAACTTATGCACTGTCATATCCACCCCACATCCTATTGGCAGCATAAGTAACTGGGCCAGGAGCTGTGGCACCTGAATGGGCGTGGAGAAATCCTCACTCCTGGGTCATGGAACCTGAAACTCAGTTCTGTGGCTACTATTCTAGTTTCAGTAGACTACACAGTCCTCATTCATGGATGGCACTATGGCAACATGGCCACTGGATCCATGTACCCACAGATCCACCGTCTGCAGCAGCATAGAGAGCTGGATTTCACAGCACACGACACCGGGTTCAGTCCTCTGGAGCAGAGCCTCCAAAGCCTGTCCCACCCCAGCACTGCCAGCCCAATGTTTGTGCTGTATCTGGGAAGCTCCAAAGCCAACAGGGTGTGCCAGCAGGGAGTTGCTCATGTCATATCAGTGAGTGCCTGAGTTGGGATCTTTTGGTATGTCACGGGTTTGATGTCTAACAACAGTAACCTGAATAATTCACCCATGGGACCCAGGGATGGATCAGGATTAAGTTAAACATAATTCACCAGACTGGTAGGTTCAAAAAAATTACAGGCAAAAAAAGATATGCAAGATACCCCAAACATGCATGCAAATACACCTGGTATTGCTTTCTTTGGAAGCTGATCATATTCCCTGGGTCAGATGATCACTTCCAGAGATTAGAAGGGCCTGATTCCATGCCCAGAGTGAAGTCACTGACACCTGTGCAAGTGCTAACAAGTCTCAAGGCAGTTTGTGTAGTTGATATCGATTTCATGAGGTTCAGGGTGTTGAAGAATCAGGCCCAACGTGTCTGTAACTTGCGCTCCATTGTTAGAGTCGAGTAACAGCCATTTCTATTTCAGGACATAACTAAGGCCCTGCTGCATGATCTTCAGGATTTTAGTTTCACAGCACCTAGCTGTCAGAGTTATCTTGTATTTTAGAAAGTTTGTTTGTTTATTTGTTTGTCACAAAAGATCTCCAAAACAGTAAGGGCTAGATACGCAAAATTTGGAATGGATACTACTAATTTCCTAACTTAAATAATTGGATTGGTTACATCTTGAAATCAGTTACCTCAGAGCCCCAATTGGGGCCACTGATAATTAACTTTTAGTCACGCCTGATCATAGGCATTTATTTGCTGGACTCGTCTGTTAAGTGTATTACATACTAATACCAAGATGGACTAGTACCAGGAATACCAATGATACCTAGATATGCCATTCTAAGTAAAGGCTAGGTCCACACTTAGAATGTTAGTTCGAATTGACTGAATTTGAATTAATCAAGTTGAACTAATAATGATTAGTTCGAATCCAGTCAAGCTGAACTAACATGGCCACCCTAGGAAAACCAGTTTGAACTAGCATGTCCATGGACAGGGCTTGCTAGTTCAAATTGGAAAGGGGCACCATGGGAAGGTGTGGAAACATGGCCCTCTAGAAGGACCATGCTACCACTCAGTCCCCTGCCGGGCTCCAGCCCCCTCAGTCCAGCACAGGGAAAAGCATCCCTTGCCCAGCTCCAGGTGCGCTGCCACTAGAGCTGGGCAGGGGATGCTTTCCCTCACATGGGGCTCAGAAGGCTGAAGCCTGGCAGGGGATGTTTTCCCCTGGGAGGGCTCCTTCGGGCCATGGCATGCCCCCCTCACAGTGCAGCAGGGGTGGGAGAGAAAGGATTCCCTGGCCCCGCACTGTCAGTGTGGGCTGGGGGAATCCTTTCTCCCATGCCCCCACTGCACCGTCAGTGCCAGGCCAGGGGAATCCCTTCTCCCCTCACCATGCTGTCAGCCTGGTGCTGGGGGAATCCCTTCTCCCCCCCTCACTGTCAGTGTGGTACCAGGGGAATCCCTTCTCCCCTCCACCCATGCTGTCAGCACGGGGCCAGGGGAATTCCCCTGGCCCGCACTGACACCGCAGTGGGGGCGGGGCAGAAGGGAGCCCTGCTAGTCGTGTGGGGGGAAGGGAACCCCTCCTGCTGCTCCAGACCCTGCTGGCTGTGTGCGGGGAAGGGAAACCCGTGCACGGCTGGAGCCCTGCTGGCCGGGTACAGGGAAAGGAACCCCCTGCATGGCCAACGGGGCTCCAGCCACGTGTGGGGTTCCCTTCCCCGCACGTGGCCAGCAGGGTGGGAGATGGGGTACAAGGTGCCCTTTCCACTGTGCGACCAGCGGAGCCCCAGCTGTGCATGGGGTTCCCTTCCCCCCTGTGCGGCCAGCGTGGCTCCACCTGTGCATGGGGTTCCCTTCCCCGCACCTGGCCAGCGGGTCTCCAGCCATGCGCAGGGATCTCTTCCCCACGCGGGGTCAGCAGGGCTCCAGCCCTCCCTGCACTGGCAAGCCGGGCTCCAGCCAGGTGTGGGGGGGTCCAGTCCCTGCACCTGGGAACTGCCCAGGGATCCCTTCTCCCTGGAGCCCCCCAGTTGGGATCCTCCCTGTGCTCGGCAAGCAGGGCTCCTGCTGGGAGGGGGTCCTTTTCCCGCACAAGGTGGGGCTCTCCTCTCCTCTCCAGGGTGGTGAGGGGGCACCTTTGGGGCTACTTGCCCCAGGAGCTAAAGGACTGGTCTTCCTTCCAGGGTGCCATGCACCCTATGAGAAAGGTCAACCCATATGAATTCAAACTAATTTTTGTTCGAATTCATGCAGCTACACAGTGTCAATTTGAACTAGAGGGTTTGAATTGATGATCACTTCGAAGTTACATGAGGTTTTGTAACTTCAAAGCATCATCTCCTTGATTGAACCTAAGGGAAGCCTTAGGTTGAATTGGCAAAATGCTGTATAGACATGCATTTTTTTAATTCAACCTAATAATTAACCTGTGTGTGTAGACATGCCTAAAAAGATTACAGTTCCCTTTCTACCTAGCATTCGCCATGTCTATTAACAAATCACAAAGACAAACATTCAAAGTTGCTGGAGTAGATTTGAGGTACCACTGCTTCAGTCATGGTCAACTATACGTTGCTACTTCAAGAGTTGGAATGGGGAAAAAGCTGTATGTTCTTGCTCAAGGAAGAAAAACGAAAAATATCACTTATTATCAGGCAAGAAATTAAATGTAAATGTGTGTTGTAAGCACAGCTCTAGCTATGTTAAACTCTTAAAGTAATATGATACAAGAAAAAGAACTTCCAGTAAAATATGTTATCATTAAAGTAATCTATGTTTCATTCACTACACCTTTTGTTATCAAGAAATGAGTTAAATGTCAATGCCTTTTGTAAGCATATTACTAGCTATGTTAATATCTCAAAGTGATATATAAGAGAAATGTATTTCCAATAAAATATGCTGTTAATTGAACTGGCGTTTTTCATTCATCACACCTTTTACTATCTTTTCCTTGAGCAACACCAGGTATTTCTGTTAGTAAATAATATATATTCCCTTTGTGAGAGATGTAGGTAGCATGATTGAAATGAACATAAACAGTATTTTGAGCCATAGGCACCATCTTTTGCTCTGTAGTCATACAGAGCTAGTATAAAATGGTTCTTCAAGGAAGGTAAATAAGAATAATAAAAGATAGCAATATTTAAACAGACTACATTGGGCTAATTTTTAGCAAGACATTCTGAGGGAGCATACCCTCTCTTTCCAGAATTAATTATCTTCATGGAGCTGACCTGTCAAACATTTCTGTGTCATAAGTATCTAGGCATCATATAATCTTTTGTGGGGGGGTGCTCTGCATCTTTTAGTGTTCAGGTGCCTGCTGGAGGTAGCTGCCATTTTGGGTTCAGGTCAGTTGCAGCACAATTCAAAAGAGATGCATGCTGTGCACTCGCTCTCTCCCTCTCTCTGTCTCATGGAGACCTGTCTTTAGTTCTCTCAGGCCATGTCTACGCTTAGAGGGTCAATTTGAATTATTGAATTTGAACTAGTCAATTCGAACTAATAGTTATTAGTTCAAATTCAGTCCATTTGAATTGACATGGCTGCACAAGAAACTCCCATGAACTGGACTTGCTAATTTGAATTGAAGGAGGGGCACCATGGGAGATGGGGCAACATGGCCCCCTAAAAGGGCCATGCCACCACCCAATCCCCTGCTGGGCTCCAGCACTCTGAGCCTGGCACAGGGAAAAGCATCCCCTGACCAGCTCTAGCCGACCTGTGGCTAGAGCTGGGCAGGGGATGTTTTTTCCCATTCCAGGCTCAGAAGGCAGGAGCCTGGCAGAGGATGTTTTTCCATCCCAGGGCTCAATGGGGCCAGGGCACCCCCATGTGCTGTCAGCGCCGCCGGAGGAATCCCTTCTCCCCAGCCCTGTCTGCGCTGTCAGCGCTGGGCTGGGGGAATCCTTCCCAGCCCATCAGCGCGGCCGGGGGAATCCCTTGGCCCCGCACTGACAGCACAGTGGGGTGGGGCAGAAGGGATCCCGGTGCGTGGCAGGAGTCCCCACCTGGGGGAAGGCACACGGCACGTGGTCATGCAGGCAAGGCACCCCCGCACGCGGCTGCATCCCTCCTGGCCATGCACAGGGACGGCACCCCCCTGCATGGCTCCTGCCCAGGTAGCCACGCGGGGAAGGCACCCCAGCATGCAGCTTCTCCCAGGCTGGCTGTGCAGGGGGGAAGGCACCACCATGTGTGGCCAGCTGGGGAGAAGCTGCGTGGGGGGGGGTGCCTTCCCCCATGTAGCCAGCAGGGCTGGAGCAGGGGCTGGGATCCCTGTCCCCAGCCAGAGGACAGGAACCACATTGCCCCCCCAAGCCTGATCTGGCTGGGGGGTGTGGAGGCACCCTTGGGGCTGTTGGCTCCAGGTGCTGAAGGGCTGGTCTTCCTTCCAGGGTGTATGGTCAGGGCTGGCGCTAGGCGGTAAGTGGCCTCTGTGTTGAAGGGGGTTGCTGGTATTTGAGGGGCACCAAAAGGGGACAGCACCGTGGCACTCCCCTGATGACATCACTCATCTGTGCCGGCATTGCTCTGCTGGGGGTGGGGGGCACAATCCCCAGTAGCAGCCCTGTGCATGGCACCCTGGGAGGAAGGTCAACCCTCGTTAGTTGAAACTCAGTGAGTTCAAATTGACATGGGCACACTGGGTCAATTCAAACTACTATGTTTGAACTGATCCGGTCTCTGAAGTCAAACAAGGTTTGACCAATTCGATTCAGCTTTCATCAATTTAAACGGAGGAGTTCCTCAGTTCAAACTGAGGAAAGCGAGTGTGGCCATGCACTTAACTGAATTTGAATTGATTGTCATCGATTTAAATTCAAGTCTAAGTGTAGACATACCCTGAGGTATGCCCAGTGTTGGCCCCCAAGTGCGCTGAAGCCTTTGAAGCATTTTTCTGACAGTCAGCAGAGTAGTTTCCTTGCTGATAAATTCCAGAGGGATAGCTCTCTTAGTGTGTGTGTGTAGTAGGGGTTCTCAACCTGGAGTGCCCACACCCTGTAGGGGTTTGGGAAGGGAGTCCAAGGGATGTGCGAGTAACGTACAATGAAAACAAAGAATTTGTAATAAATATGTTTGATTTTATATGTTATACATGTATCAATCCATCAAACAACCTAAAAGCACAATCAAAATCAATTACCATTGAATTTCTTTTTGGTGGGGGTGCAGGGTTACCATGTAACACTATGGGGGGGGTGCATGGCCTCTAAAAGTTTAAGAACCCCTGGCATATAGCAAAAACAACGAAAGTCCTGCAGCACTTTAAAGACTAACAAATTTCTTCGGGCATAAGCTTTCGTGGGGACCAACCCACATCATCAGATGCATGAAGTGGAAACTACAGTTAGAAGGTGTATGAGAATATAGGATGCATGAGCAAGAAACACTACAGTGGGAAGGGCAAATACAAACAGAAGTCAGTTCAGTGAGGGTAAACGAGGCCCATTCACAACAGTGATTAGAAGGTGAGAGTGTGTGAACAGGGACCATGACTTTTGTAATAAGATAACCATTCTAAGTCCCTATTCAGACCCAGTCTGATTGTGTCAAGTTTACAAATCAGCTCCAGCTCTGCAGTTTCACACTGAGTCTGTTTTTGAAGTTTTTTTTGTTGACGTATGGCAACTTTCAAGTCTACTATTGAGTGTCCAGGGAGATTCAAGTGTTCTCCTACTGGTTTATGGATGTTAGCATTTTTAATATCACATTTGCGTCCATTTATTCTTTTGTGGAGGGACAGTCTGGTTTGGCCAATGTACATGGCAGAGGGGCACTGCTGGCACATGATGGCATATATCACATTAGTAAACATGCAGGTGAATGAACTCCTGATGGAGTGTCTGATGTGGTTAGCACCAGTGATGGTGTCACCAGTGTTGCTGTGCAGGCTGAACTGGCAATGGGGTTTGTTGCAAGGATAGGTTCCTTAGTTAGTGTTACTGTTGTAACTGTAGTTTCCACTTCATGAATCTGATGAAGTGAGTTTATGCCCAAAGAAATTAGTTGATCTTTAAGGTGCCAGAAGACTTCTGTTGTTTTTGCAAGATTTTCCACATTTTCTTACCCTTCCCTGTTACTTAGGTTTCTGTTCATTTTCTCCTTAACTTTCTATTCTCTCTCCCAACAGGGCAAGGTCATTGACTTTGGGCCAACCAGGTTTTTTCCGACAGCCTGTACTTCCAAGAAGAGGTCCTTGAGATGGCATTCTTCTGGTCACATGACTTCCCTAGGCGCTAAGGGTTAATCCTTGTCTACATTGTCCTTAGTTCAAACTAATGATTGAACTAAAGGGCTTAGTTCCAACTAACTGGCAGGTCTTACTAGTTCGAACTAAGCTTTCATTAGTTTGAATTAAGGAATCCTTAGTTCAAACTAATTAAAGCCTAGTGTAGAGGTACTAGGGAGTTCAAATTAAGCCTCCAAGTGTAGACACACCCCTAGTGAGCGAAATTCTGACACCCTGACAAGGTCCTCTGACTTGGTTCTTTTATCACTGTGGCTCGTGGACTGGAACAGCAAGATGGAAGAGGATCAAGGTGAGATATTGGAGCTGTGCAGGTCTGCAGGTGCCAGAACTACCTGAGGAAGCTAGCTCGAGAAAGCTAGCACTACGTCCAGCTCAAACCAGGAGAAACCTGTTATAAGCAGTGACAAGGTCACTTGCACAGAGACGTAGCACTTCCCAGCCACAGACCTCAAGGCAGTGAATTCCTTCTTGGAGCTGGCCTCTGAGGAAGGTACAGATTTATCACACCAATACATGGTGCCTACAGAAGGGGGGAGGTACTGCATTAGGTAAACCAGTGTATAGACAAATTAGAGCTGCACAATATTTTTATGTAGACAAGACTTGAGACTCCACACTGTGCATAACAAGAGCTTTTCCATGGAGTCAGTACCTGGGAAGCTCATCCCTTACAGGTGCAGGACTCATTTCCATTCTACCATGAAATTTGATTCTTCTAACCTCTCTGAAGTCACTAGATGTCTACACAGCACTTTTATTTTGAAATAACACTGCTTATTTCAAAATAAAAGATATTTGGTCCACATGATGTTTTCTTACTTCGAAAGGACAGATCCCGTCCTTTTGAAATAAGAACTGCTTTTTTGAAACAGGTTAAACCCAGATTGTTTCGAAATGGCTGTTATTTCGAAATGGTTATTTCAAAATAAGGCCATTTGGACATGTTGTTTCGAAACACCACCATTGTTTTGAAACAACTGTTTCGAAACAACATGTCCAAATGGCTTTATTTTGAAATAACCATTTTGAAATAACAGCCGTTTCAATAGCAGGCTTTCCCTTAATTCGAATTAACATTTTGTTAATTCAAATTAACTTATTTCAGAATAAGGACTTTATTTTGAAATAACTCATTTTGAAATCCTGATTTCAAAATAATGATGTGTGTGTGTAAACATAACCTAGGAATTTTGCCTTACATTGCAATGGGGTAGGATTAGACCCAGCAAATCCCAGGTTTTAAACAGTTTTAAGCAGTTAAATGTTAAATAGTCACATGAGCAGTTTTTCTGGCACAACATCACAGGACCAACTCCTTCAAGGGCATTATGGACTTGTCTGCCTGCCAAAGCTGTATAACTTTACCAGTGGAATCCAAGTCTAACACCCCCCCCCCCCGCAAGGTGGATGGAGTTGTAAGGGTAGAAAGGTGCTTTTGGCCTGGTCCACGCCTAAAACTTAGTTCTGCACCCTGTTCAATATCCTTTGGTTGACCTTAGCTCTGCTGTAGATACAGGTGGGTGGTAGAAGAATTCTTCTGTTGACTTAGTTTTATTGCCTCTCAGAAAGGTGGATTAAATGCACTGATGTAAAAGCCTCTTTCATAATGTAGGAAGTATCTACACTACCATACTACTGCAACAGGCAGAGGTGCAAAAGGTGCACCATGTCAGATTTTGGTAGGAGCCTGTGGGGTGGGGAGTGCAACTTTAACTGGAATTCCAAGGGCTATTTATGCAACTGGAAACTCCAGGTTCCCATTTGCCCCCCAGATAACTTAGAAATTAGTGAATAGGAGCACTATATCTAATTGCTATATAAAGAAAGAAAATTCAATAAATATTAGGCCCACTCACCTTTAGTACTAACATGCTCTGACATCTTGGGTCAAGTCACTTAAGGGACACTGGTTACATCTAGAATGTTAACGCATATTCTCACTTTGTTACAAACACTAGAATACAACAATGGAAACAATTGTAGAAAGATCTTGATGACTTTCTGTCATTTAGGCTACTTGGAACTTAGCTTTTGCAGTTCAACAAGCCTGGAACAATCATTTTACTTTTGGAAACATCCTACTAGGGCAAGGCCCTATGAGTTTATGCGGCAGCTGCCTGGGGCTATCAGGGTGTTACCATACTACAAAAAATAGACAAGAAACTGACTTTAAACATATGAAATCAACACTTTCAGGTCACATTGACTTGACTGCCCACTTCAGATATTTAAAAACCATGAATCAGGCTCACAAAAAGCAATCAGATTGACTCAAAAATCATGAGATTGTGTAAAAATAATAGATTTAGTATTCTTTTTATTTTAGGTTGCACTGGGGTCACCTTTTGAAGCTTTCTCACGCCCTCTTTTTCTCAAACTCAGAGCAAAAAACTAACTGGCTTTCAGTTCAAACGTAAAGTTGCCCAACAGCCAGTGCTTCAGAGCCCAGCATGGAGCAGAATCTGCCACTCCTTGGTGGGTTAAGTGATCTTCTCTCATCTGACATCTCTGTCTTCAACCTTCCTGACCTCTGTGCTGCTTTTCATGCTGTCAGCCATGAAATCCTTCCCCACTGCCTGGATCTGTTTGCAACAGTCTCAGGGAACAGGCCTTCTAGGGTTTGCTCCCATCTATCAGAGTCCTCTTTTATTGCAGCATGCAACAGAGAGATAGGCTGGTCCAGCAGATAGGGAGGTAGCCTGGAGATCTGGATTCGACTTCCTGTCTGACCTCACTCCTCAGGCCCATACCTTAGGGACAGACTTTCAAAGGTTTCTGGGCACCCAAAGATGCAACTAGGCATCTACTGGGGTTTACAAAGCACTGACTTTCTAAGCATGTTTGAAAACCCAACCAGCTGCCTAAATACCTTTGAAAATCTGGCCTTTAGTCTCTCTGCCTCAGTGTCCCATTTGCACAATGGGAATACCAGCACTGCTCTCTACCTTACTGAGGGGCTGTGAGGAAAAATAGTTAGACGTTGGGAGCACTTGTAGACTATGGTGATGGGGCCACCTAAATACCAGAGGTAGATTGAGAATTTATACCACATCCGCTGCTATCCCTTTTGTTGGTTTGGGCCCCTTCTTTTCACATATCTCCTTATTCATACCTCCCTCTTTCTGAATGTAACTTTGGCTCAGAGGGCTTGGCTGTATTGCTTCTGAGTCCCACAGCCACATTCTCGCTTCAACTCCTCCTCCCACAGACATTGTGACCTACCCTTCTCTGTATCTATATATTTACATCTAATATGCTATTTTTTCCCATTTCATAATCTGATGAAGTGGAATTATGTCCACAAAAGCTCATGCAATAAATAAACTTGTTAGTCTTTAAAAGTGCCTCCTTCTTTGTCTTCCCGAAGAGGGATTCCTGTTTGACAGGCTCATCTATCTAAGGGCTTAATATAATCACCATTCCTTTCTTATCTTACTCGCCAGGTCTCTATTGGTAAACCAAAAACTGACACCCTGCCCTAGGAGCACAAATTGGAAGCAGCAGCTGTCCTCTGCAGAACTCACATTCCACACCTTCGGTGAGCTAGGACATGCGCCGCAATCAGATCTGCTGTACAAAACTCAGTGTGGGTGGTGGAGTCCTCTTCCTACCCCTTCAATGGCATCTCTGAGTTGCAACAGACCAATTGAGAGAAGAAAATGTATTTTAGTGAGCCAGCTATCTAGTAAGTGGCTCTGGAACTAAAATATATCTGAAAAGAAAAGGCAGTCTGAAAATGTGGGGAATATAAGAGATGACAATGAAACACATCTCAAAGTTGCACATCTGAACAAAGACCCTTCAGTTAAATTTTCTATGGCCTATTATGCACCTAAAACATATCCTGGCATTACTCTGTTAGTTATAGGTGAGATTTTTTAAAAACCAACACAGAAGCATAGGCAGCCCCTGTTTTCTGGCTGAGCCTCGAGTCTCCAGAGTGGGCTTGGCCAATCCTAGTTTACGGTCCTGTGATCAGAAGCTTTTCCTGATGATGCTCAAGTTACTAAGCAACTGGAGGGGGGAGGCAGGGAGAGCCCAGCCCCTGCTGCATTGAGGCCAGGGCAGCTGCCCCACAGTGGAGCTGCTGCGAGGCCTTACAGACAGAGAGCATCCCTCCATCTGTGCACAGCACCAATGCTTGCAGCCATGGCCCAGCAGAGAAGCTCGTGTCACTGGCAGGCTCTCCAGTGGGCAGGGGTGGGTGGGCCTGCTGGCCAAGTTGGTGGGCCAAGGCCCACCTGGCCTCACCTCTAGCTCTGCTCCTGAACCAACCAATATGGTGGTACTGGGTTAAGCACTAAGAATTTTTATTGGCATAACAAATAAGGAGTCCTGTGGCACTTATAAAGACTAACAAATTTATTAGAGCATAAGCTTCCATGAATGCCCACTCACTTCCTCAGGTGCATGAAGGGAAAACTTCAATATGCTAGGTATATATACACATGAAGGGTGAGGTTACAAAGTCAGTTCAAAAGTACACACTTGAGGGTAGTTAAGAAGATCAGTTCAGTTCAAACAGTGTAGATGTGGCCCATTAACAACAGTTCATGAGAAGGTGAGAATGGTTAAACAGGAAAAATTGCCTTTTGTAGTGAGTATATGTAGTATATTGGCATATGAGTTTGCTGCTGGTACAGTTTATGTCTCCTTGGAAACACATGTAAACTATGCTGTCAGAAGGACTTTTATGTCCATATAAACTGCATCTACACTAGGAAGATTTGCCGGTGCTACAGTGGTTCTCAGCACAACTTTTCTTGCGTAGACAAGGCCTGTGATTCTTGAACAAGCTTTGTTAAGATCTTCAAAATGGCTCAAAGTCTGGACTTGATAAGTTTATGGAGGGGATGGCATGATGAGGCTGCCTACAGTGGTATGTAACTGATCTGTGACTTCTAGTAGCAAATATCTCCAATGGCTGGTGATGGGATGCTAGACAGGGAGGGTTCTGACTTACTACACAGAATTCTGTTCCAGGTACCTATTATTTATTATTTATTTTGTGGTAGTGAATAGGAGCCAGAGTCATGGAGCAAGACCCCATTGTGCTAGTGGTTGTACAAACACAGAACAAAAGAATCATCTCTAGAGGCAGCCAAAAATTTCATGGGATTTTGCTAGCATTTGATCCTATCCACAGCTCTGATTCAGCCTTGAACCTCAACCCAGACACTGGGACAGAATTGTAACAACACTGTGTCCAAACACCACCTCAAAGAACAATCCTGTTTGCCTACTGCAAAGGGGGGAGGTTTAAGAATCAAACAATCTTATAGACTGTGTGAAGTGCTGCAGATTCTTATCCCAAGGAAAAGCAAACTGTGCAAAGTGACTCTTCTGTCTACACCTGAGCCTGCTGTGAGCTGGTCTCTAAATCTGGAATGACATATGCTTTCAATGCTTGGAAGTGACAGACTCCTCCACTCACCAGAGCTTGGGTCAATAGCTCCTGCTCATTTGTCCCTCACCCCCTAATATAAAACCAGAACAGTAGTTATAAGAGAGGTCTTGAAGGGGAAGAGGACTATGTTTCCAGCTAGTCAGTTCAGATAGGGAAGGGAGGAGGGTGGAGTAAATTTCTCCATGCCTTGTAATCCAGTTGTGCTGGTTTGCCTGTAAAAGAACAGCACGGGAGCACAGCTGCTCATTTCATTTGGTCCAAGACCAATCATGACCCAGCAGAGAGTCGTACGAGTGTCCACCGAGCACCCCAGCTATGCTGTCTGCGTGGTGGGCACAGAAATCTCTATAGACATCTACAGGTAAGGTGCATGTATTTTTAATACCTGGAGATTTGCTCATTCTTGTCACACTTTCTCTAACCTGTCTAAGTTAACTCTAGGAGTCAGAAATGGTTGGGGTGACCTCTAATATTTTGTGACTGTTTTCCAGATTAGCCCAAACTAAAAACATGGATCTAAACATCCTTACTGAAATTTGGATCCCATCTCTGGCTGTCCATCCCAATTTTACATTTGGGTTTACATTTCCTAGACAGGATTGGCATAATCAGAGATCTGGGGAGGAATGGTTTCATTTTCTGAAAGGAATTAGACCCTTAGGAGCCTAAGTCTCATTGAAATTCAATGGAAATGACTGAAAATGGAACTTAGGCACTTTTGAAGATTTCCCCCTTGGTTTCCTTGCATCATTTGCAGTGCTGGAAAGAGAGCATGTCCTTGTACCACTTTCTCCCCTAAATGGCTATGTGAGGTACTAAAACAGTTCTGAAAAGCATAGATTCAGACACAGACAGCTGAGAACCAGCTGAAGCCTGTGCACACCCATCCTAAATAGATGCTATTTCTGGCCCTCAGAGAGTTAGGCAGTTACTCTCTGGGTGAGTAACTTGTAAACAATTAAAAATGATTGAAGAATAAATATTCATTATTCTACACTCATAAAAATACAGGAAGATGCCAGGGTAAGTTTTAATTGCTAACCTAAGGGAAGAAAATATTTTGCGTATCCAAAGTACAAGGGTTATTTTATTGTGCAGCAATGAGGCAGTACTTGTTAACATGGTTGCATTATGATGATTTAATGACATTTCTATTGCAATAGTGTCCAGAGCCAAAACAAGCCAGGAACCTATTGTGCTAGATGCCATTCCATATGTAATAATTAAGTATTTCTGTCACTGGAGCTCCAGTCTTGGACCAGAATCCATTGTGCTACATGCTGTACAAACACAGAACAAGAGATTGTTCACATCCTAAAGAGCCTGCACTCTAAGTAGTTAGTGGTCACTACTTAAACATCAACACTACTCTACTGTTAGAGAAGAGGAATGGTGGTGGTTGGGGCCTAGTTTGTGGTGATGGAGAATGACTGCAGATGCAGCAGCCTGGAGGTAAGAGCGGAGGCGAAGGGTTAAAGATGGTTTTTGTCTACGGAAACAGAGAATAGGTGAGGCACCAGGCCCTGACCAGCTGGGAGGTTTCACCTTTCGCAATAACATCAGGGTTCAGTATTGCTATAGAAATGATCCCTGACTGCCAAGCCTGAGGCACAGATCCTCCAAGAACTGAGGCCCCTAACTCCAACTGAAATTAACAGGAGGTATGCACCTCAATACTTGTGAGGATCTAGGCCTAAGAAAACAAATCTCCTTCCTCAAGCTCACACAATAAAACAAAGGGAGCATACCACCTGTTTGGAACCACTCCTCAGTTCCTCTCTCCCATCTCCTTTCACGCCCTTTTGCAGCCACAGCCTCAGACTTCAGGATGGAATAAAAAGATAGAGCAACTCTGAACCATCCAGGGGTCGATACAGCTACCTATATGACTGTAGGACCTAAATGCTGTGTCACTCTCCTCCATCCTTACTTTTCCCATTCCTTTGAGTCACTGTCATGGTTTCTACCCAGTGTAAACCAATCAGGGATGTTTACATTGAGAACACATTACTAAGAGAGCCTGAGTAATATACTGGTCTAAGAATCACCTTTTAAAGGCAGGAGCAGACCAGGGTTCTAACCTCATTGCCATCCTACTGCTTCATCTCAGGTAGGCCGATTGCTAGAGTCAGGTGAAAGATGGGAATTTCCAACTCCATAGGAAATGTGCTTAGTTCACTCTAATCTGTTCCAAAGCCAGTTAAATTCAGCCCAAAGAAGAACATCCACAAAGGGTTTGCAGATTTTTAACTATACTAGATTAAATTCATGTCTTATTCTTTAGTGAAAACAGTGCAACTTTCCTGGGCAGACAAGCCTGGAATTCAGGCTAGTGACCAAATGTTTTGATGATCACCATTCACAGTAAGTATTGAGCGCTACATGGATCAAGTCACACTCCCCCAAAGCTGTTTCCCAGGGAAGTGAATATATTTACACCCCTTGCTAGCCATTTAGGTTCAGTATCAGGGAGCTAACTGGAAGCAATCTATTGAACGTTTCCAATGGCCCATACCCAGACTGGTCACAGAAAAGGTGACCAGACAGCAAATGTGAAAAATCAAGGTAGGGTGGGGGGTTAATAAGCACCTATACAAAACAAAGTCCCAAATAGTTGTGTGTGACAGTTCCTATAAAATAGGGACATCTCGTCACCCTAGCCCCAGCACAGGTACACAAGCAAGGGATGGTGTAAGGAGGCTCCCCACAGTTTTGGCTGTTGCCCTCCCCACTGGTGCCTGCACACCAGCCATATCAGAAGGAGGAAAAGGTTGGGGGATCATAGCCCAGCTCTTGCCGCACTAGCTTCTGAGAGGAGCTGATGGTGTATGTAGCAGTGGTCATGCAGAGGTCTGTGCTGCCTGGATTCTGGGTTCATGCAGGGATCAAAATGGCCTTTGGCATCAATGTTTCCTCTAAGGTGAATATTCAGCTGAGCAAGTTATGGAGGCAGCTCAGCAAGTTCCTCGCTGGTTCCCCAACGCCCACCAAGCCCCTTCCCTGCTGCCCGCTGGCTCCCCGAGTGCATCATCAGCTTAGAGGGAGCATTGCCTATAGATATCTTTTATCTTTCACATAATGATTTAATATATATTTAACTGCATAGCAGAAAGTTTTGGTCAATCGTAGAATCATAAGGTTAGAAGGGACCTCATGAAGTCATCTAGTGCAACCCCCCTGCCAAAAAAAGCAGGACCACTCTCACTAAATTATCCCAGCCAGGGTTTTGTCTAACCAAGCCTTAAATATCTTCAAAGATGGAAATTCTGCTACTTCCCTAGATAGCCCATTCCAATGCACTTCACCACTCTCCTAGCAAGAAAGGTTTTCCTAATATCCAACCTCAATCTCCCCAGCTGCAACTTGAAACCATTGCTCCTTGTTCTGTCCTCTGTTACTACTGAGAACAGCTGAGCTCCGTCCTCCTTGGAGCATCCTTTCAAGTAGTTGAAGGTTGCTATCAAATCCCCTCTCAGTCTTCTCTTCTGCAGTTTAAATAAGCCTAGTTCCTTCAGTCTTTCTTCATAGGGCTTGTGCTCCAGCCCCTTGATCATTTTTGTTGCCCTCCGCGGGACTCTTTATAGTTTGTCCACGTTCTTTTTGTAGTGGGGAGCCCAAAATTGGACACAGTATTCTAGATGCGGCCTCCCCAGTGCCGAATAGAGGGGAATGATCACATCCCTTGATCTGCTGGCAACACTTCTACTAATGCAGCCCAGTATGCCATTTGCCTTTTTGGCAGCAAGAGCACACAGTTGACTTATATCCAGCTTCCCATCCACCATGACCCCCAGGTCCCTTTCTACAATGCAGCTATTTACATGATAGCTCCCGAGCCTGTAGCAGTGCATGGGGTTTTTCCATTCCAAGAGCAGGACTTTGCACTTGTCCTTGTTGAACCTCATGAGATTTTTATTGGCCCGCTGCTCCAATTTGTCTAGGTCTCCCTGAATCCTGTCCCTGCCCTCCAGCGTGTCTACCCTTCCCCCCAGCTTTGTGCCATCCACAAACTTACTGAGTGTGAAATCTATCCCATCACCCAGATCATTAATGAAAATGTTGAACAGAACTGGCCTCAGGACAGACCCCTGAGGCACACCACTCGTTACTAGTTGCCAAATAGATGTGGAGCCATTGATTCCTACTCGCTGAAACTGTTGATGTAGCCAGTTCTCTATCCACCTTACAGTCCACACATCCAATCCATACCTTCTTAACTTGTCAATGAGAATGCTGTGGGAAACCGTATCAAAAGCCTTGCTAAAGTCGTGGTATATCATGTCAACAGCTCTTCCCGCATCCACAAATCCAGTCATCTCATCATAGAACGCAATAAGATTGGTCAGGCGCGCGTTACCCTCGGTGAATCCATGCTGACTGTTCCTGATCACTCTATTTTCCTCCAAGTGTTTCAGGATGGATTCTTTGAGCACCTGCTCCATGATTTTTCCAGGGATTGAGGTGAGGCTAACAACTTTGTAATTCCCCGCATCCTCCTTTTTCCCTCTCTTGAAGATAGGTACTATATTTGCTTTTTTTCCAGGCCTGCAGCACCTCCCCTGTTTACTACAAGTTTTTAAAGATAATGGCCAGTGGTACTGCTATCTCGTCGGCTAACTCCCTCAGCACCCTCGGATGCAGTTCATCCGGCCCCATGGACTTGTGCACATCTAGTTTCTTTAAGTAGTCCCTAACCTGACCTTCTGTCACCAAGGGCCTCTCTTCTTCTCCCCAGTCTACCGTACCTAGTGTAGTGGGCTGGAAGCTGACCCTGCTTGTGAAAACTGAAGCGAAAAAAGCATTGAGCACTTCAACTTTTTCCTCATCCTCTGTCACGAGGATGCCTGCCCCATTCAGTAAGGGACCTACACCATCCCTGATTCTCTTCTTGTTATTGATATACTTGTAGAACCCCTTCTTGTTATCCTTCACAGCCTTTGCTAGTCGCAACTCCATTTGTCCTTTGGCCTTTCTGATTTTATCCCTGCAGTCCCGAGCAGTGTCTTTATATGCCTCCTTAGTCATCTGTCCTAGCTTCCACTTCCTG
>ML681997.1:34882255-35206320 GCA_007922195.1 Podocnemis expansa
ACCTGGATAGTGCCCTCCTTCTTGCACTTCTCCTCGTGGATGCTGTCAAAGAACTTCTCCAGGGTGTGGATACTTCTAAGCCGAGACACCTCCTCCTGTAACTCTCCCACCTGCCTCCTGAGACATCTTAATTGCTTAATTGCTTAATTGCTCTGAGTCTGCTCTACTGCGTGCAGATTTTCCTTTCTCTGGTCTCCCTTTCCTGTTTGGCTCATCTTTCTTCTGTTCGTAAGCATGCTTGATGTGTCCTTTTTTTACCACATTGTCGACACATTAGTTCTCTACACCAGCACTCCAATCCATGGTGACCCAGCCTTCCACACTGGTAACATTCCTCTTTCCCCACTGCCTTCTGTGTAGGTTCTGGGGATACCTCATGCATTCTGGCCCTGATTTGTTGTCTGTCTTGTGTGGCCAGTTCCATAGAGACCACAAGATCAGTGGCCTTCTGTAAGGTGAGCTGAGCCTCTATCAATAGCTGATTCCATGTTGCTTTACTGTGCCGGCCACACACCAGCCTGTCGCACACAGCCTCATTTAACATCTCATTAAATTCATATTGCTCAGCAGACTTCTTCACAGTTGCTACAAACTGCACAACTGATTCAATTTCTCCTTAATTCCTTTGGTGGAGCCTATATCTCTTTGCAGTTACCAGTGGTTTGGGGGAAAAATGTGCTCCCAGGATTTCTACTATGTCATTGTAAGCTTTTGTTTCCGGTTTCTCATGGTATACTGAATTACCTAGTAAGCTGTAGGTTTTAGCTCCTACAACACTTTGGAAGACTGGTACTTTCTTTGATGCTGTTATGTTATTTGCGACAATAAAATTCTGAAAATCCTCACTGTATGTATGCCATTGCTCCAGAGTGTCATCAAAAGGTCTCAGTGGCCCTGTACACGTAACCACTGGTGCCCTCTTTTGTTTGTTTGTTTCCTCCAGTCTCTGCTGCCTTTGTCGGATCAAGTAGAGCCAGTTTCAGTAGCCTGTTTTTGTTTCCAGTCTGCTGCCTTCCTTAGGACAAGCAGAGCCAGTTTCAGTCTCAGTTTGAACTGTCAGTGTAAACAGTCTAGTCAACAGTCCAACACTCCCTTCTCCAAACAGTAAAGAAAAAAAAATTGTTTCTTATGTTGACTTCCACTTTTTTTTTGTTGCCAGAGTAGTCACTTCCACCCCCTCCTCATTGCCAATTGTTATGTAGGGTCCTTATATCTAAAAAGATGTTAGAAACAGACACACAATGAGGACCCCAAAATGTGTGACTTTCTTAGGGGAGAAATAAAGCCAACCAGACCAGTTTTACCTAACATCCTAAGAGTCAAGTTCTATTACTATGACAACCCACCCTAATGGTCTAATTCTATTACTATGCCAATCCAATATACAACAAATTGGGCCAAAACAGGCTTGTCCAGCATGTGGCCTAGGGGCCAGACTCTGACCCACCAAGGGCTTATATGTGGCCTGCTGAGTGCTGCCACAAGAGCGTGGGAGCTAGGGCTGGCTGGGCCTATCTGGAATACTCCGTATTGCTACATCAAGTATGCGGGCAGGCATTGACAATTTGTGCAAGAGAAAGCAATGCCAAATATCCGACTAATCATTATTTTATTAAAGTTTATTAACAAAGATCAATTTGTATGTCTTATCTATCAAAAATTTTCTCACTGGGCCACTGACTGAAAGAAGAATTGTAATGTGGCCCCTCGCCTAAAAAGGTTGGACACCCTGGGCCAAAAAGAAATCTGATGATGTTCAGCAAGAACAAATGGAGAGTTCCACACACTGCTATACACTTGGGGGGGGGGGGGCTGACTGGTTATGCAGCAATTCTGCCTAAAAGGATCTAGAAATTACAGTGGACAAGAAGCTAGATGTGAGTTAACAGTGGGCTTTTAGTGAGATGAAAGCTAATGACATATAGGGCTGCATTAGGGTTATTTCCCTCTATTTGGAACTGGAGAGGCTTTATTAAGGAACATTATGTACAGTTCCCCCCCCCACACACACACACTAAAGGAAGATGGTGGATAAATTGAAACGTGTCCAGTAAAGGACAACAAAAATGATTAGGGGGCTGGAGTATATGACTTATGAGGCAACACTGAGGGAACTAGGCTTGCTTAGTCTTCAGAAGAGATGAATGGAGGGAGATTGATAGTGGCCTTCCAACTACCTGAAAGCCGCTTCCAGGGAAGCTGGAGCTATGCTGTTCTCTCACTGGTAGTAGATGACAGAAGAAGGAGCAGTGGTCTCAAGCTGAATGGTCTCAAGTCCACTCTCACACCCCTCAGGGTCCGTCTTCTTCCCACTCCACTTATTCCGTATCCCAGGACCCTACTTCTTTCCCTACAAACCCTTCCAACTCTGTAAGCTTCTTTGATGGTAAAGTCCAGTCTATAGACAATGTCTCCATGCAGAAAATTATGCTGCTGCCTATGATATATATAGGCAGCACTAGAGGGCTGCAGAAGGGTTCTCTGATCCCAGTAAAAGGCAGCCAGGAGGCTTCAATTTTCCAGTCAATCTAGCTTTCCTAGTGTTCCTATTTGAATTAAAATCAATACACATTGGTTCATTGCTTGGGATGGATGGGCTGTGACATTGCAAAGTTAGAGCATTACAGACAAATCCCACCCACATTGCTCAAACAGTTAAAGACACCCTCATTGCTCAATCAGTTAAAGATGGTGAGAATGTCAGATAGTAGAGTGATGGGGACCTCATAAGGACACTGCATGGAAGTAATTCACACTAAAAGTCTATGGCTGTTTTCTTCAGATTTACAAATACACAAGCATTTCTCTCGTTTTCCAAAAATTAGCCCAGGAGTTGTGAGTACTAATTTTAGCTAGCAGCATGTGATAAATATGACATCAACACTCTCACAACCCCCACCACAAGAGTAGAAGCTATTATACAGATTTACAGCTTGATTTATTATGTCTCCTTGTTTAAAATTCTAGAGATCTCTGAGTGATGACAGATTAATATTTCTCTTTACAAGTTGCTTCAGGCACTGACATAATCCTGTAAAGGGAAACAGGGAATAAATCCCTTCAATATTTTTCTTATAGTTAATATTTACAACCTCATGAGTCCTGTTCCTTGGCTAAGGAAAGGAGGGATTCAAACGACATGCAAGACAAAAATGCCTCCCTATAGCACATTTAGGTGTTAGATTAATTAATGTTCTCAAGGTGCTTTGAAAGTGTGAAATGTCATATATAATGAGTGCAAAGAATAATTATTGCTTGCAGATGGACAGTATTTTGCATTTAAATAGCACCTTTTACTGGAGACACTCAATCATTAATCTGGCATCACTAAAAATCCCTTTTGGTTAGGGGTAGAGCTGGGCAAAATTTTTCAGACTCAGCTTCATCCTTGTCCTCCCTTCCCCACCCATTCCCACCCACCCAGAAAAGTGGATTTGGCAACCTTAATTTTCATGAATTTATGTCAACATCCTGGACCAAATCAGTTTCTATGGGAATTTTCTGTATCTATGGAGATCTTTTGTTAGTGTTTTTATGCATATACGTAGCAGTGGGTAACCAAGCACTCCTTTGTGTCCCAGATCTATCCCAAGGGGTGCCACGTCGTTTGATGCCCGTGGTACTGCTGAAGTGAGGGTTTATGTTGTCTACAACCCTAACGCTGTGAGGAAACCTGCTGGTGCAGCAAGATGGCCTCTCAGTTCTGAGGTGGAAGTTGTAGTGACCATGGACGTTCCAAGCAGTACTGTCAATGACAGCAAGGTGCGTGGGTTGCTGTG
The DNA here is from genome assembly GCA_007922195.1 of Podocnemis expansa. Classification (NCBI taxonomy): domain Eukaryota; kingdom Metazoa; phylum Chordata; order Testudines; family Podocnemididae; genus Podocnemis; species Podocnemis expansa. The sequence goes on from ML681997.1 coordinate 34,886,035, forward strand.
TGAAGGAGATGGGGCCCTGAGGAGTCACATGATCACTTCTGGAAACATGGAGTCAGACAACATGAATACTTTAACTATGGGTGGTGATGCAGTTGCAGACAGCTTATATGTTGGGAAGCACAGATATCACCTCAATATGTAAAGGATAGGTTCCTAGCCAAAGCTGTAGAATTAACAGCCACACAAAAGAAAGAGAAGCAAGTAAGTGTGAGCATGAAGGGTAGAAAGATTATTCATTATGCTCAAATAATGGAGAGAAGGAAGGTTAGCATGTAAGAAATTCAATGTTTGAAAAGTCTGGTGACAGAGCCTGGAGCAAGAGGAGTGAAAATCATTCTTCCATCTGCTTGGGCAAGGCACCTGTAACACATGGGGGTGAAGGGATGAGGGAGTCATGACCCCTGCTTGTACTAAGCATGCTCAGTAAACCTACTGAACCTGGCTGCCCTCACTCTGCCCTGCTCCCCATTCTCGTCTCTCGGTGATGGCACCCATGGAGTGTGTCTACAATGGAGCTGTAGGTTGGCTTAAGCTTCTCCCTTAAGCTACAGATCCCTGCGGTCACACTGGGATTTTATTAAGTCAACTTAATAACAGCACCTCTTAAGTTCAACTTAACGCTTCAGTCGACACTATTAAGTTGACTTAAGCCAGTATGGGGAATAGCACTAAAGTCAACTTAATTGGCCTCCAGGCCTCCTCCCAGAGTTCCTGGCCACCAGGAAGGGTCAACCTAGCACCTGCCAGTGTGGTCGCAGGCAGTCAACAGGAGTTTTCAGTTTGGATGCTCTAACTCGACTTAACAAAGTATACTTTAAGTTGATTTAAAGTCAACCTTGTTAAGTTGACTAAACAGAGCCTCCAATGTAGACATATACATGGAGATTAACTGTGCTTGGGCATTGTCCACTTAGTCTATGGCAGTGAGCCTCCCTGCAGAAGTCAACTGGCTTGGGCTTGCACAGCTTGTCCTAAAGGCATCAGACCACAAGCTCCAGGCCAAGACCACACAACTATTTTTAGATGTTAATGCATGCCCCACTAGTCCCAATCTGTTAACCCAGGCCAAGAGGCTCACTGCTGCAGCAGCCCAGAAACAGCACCTAGGATTCTGTGGAATGAGCTTCCCCATCTACCACTTCTCTCTTATCTATCAGTGATTGCCAGGGGTTATAAATCCATCTCCAAGGGCTTTCCTGACTCCCTGAATGGTGAATTGGGCCTGTTGGATAGGGTTTATTAGCATTGTTATCCAAGTGAATTACTCACTTGCTGAATCATTAATGGCACACAGCATGACCCTACACCGTTGGTTTAATGAGAGAGGTCTCCATACCCCCACCACCCGAACCCCTCAGATATTGGGCAGATCATGCTCTGGCTGAGCTGCCCACCCGGACAATGAAGAGATCACACTCAGCAGTGGGAGCATAGCATGACATAGAGGTTTGCTGGAATTGGTAGTGACCAGGCCCTGTCTTCACAGGTTAGGATTTCGTACTATGGACAGAAAGGGAATGCACCTATAAAGGGAGCTTGGTTGTACCTCACTTGTGTCAGTAAGTACTGTAAAAACAATTAACTAAACATATGTGATATACACAACCTAGTTGAGAGATGGGAATTGTATGTATATGTATGTACTTCTCTCTTCCCTTCTTTAAATATATGTAATAAGGGGTAAGCTTGTGTGACCTACACACACACACATCTTCTATGAATAAAATAAATAAAGAAAGGGGAAGTATTTATGTGTATAAATTGTATATAATATAAACCAGTGGCTTTTAGCCCATGGTCCACAGACGCCTGGGGGTCTGCAGACTATGTAGAAGATTTGCAAAGGGGTCTGCATCTCCATTTGAAATTTTTAGGGGCATAGCCACAAGTGGGCCAAGGCCCACCCACTTATCCCTGAGGCCTACCTGCCTTAGTGCCTGGCAGAGGCAAAAACTTCACCGCTGTGGCCGGAGGGCCACCCTGCAGCCACAAGTGGGGCAGAGGTGCTGGTGGCCAGTGCCTCTGCTCCACTCACAGCTGCGGGGCCCAAAGGCTGCAAGGCCTGTCAGCTACAAGCAGGGCAGAGACGCTGGCACCAGTGCCTGTGCTCCGCTGCTGGTTCCTGGGCCCCATAGTTGGGAGTGGAGCTGAGATGCCAGCACCTCTGCCCCACTCACAGCCACAGCCACTCACAGCCACAGTGGCTGTCCCTGCAGCTGTGCCTGTGGCAGTGAACTTTGCACTGCTGCTGGGTCAGGCGCTGTGGCTATCCCCCTCCATCAGAGGGCAGATTCTAATCACATGAACAGGAGCCCAGCCAGAAAACAGAGGCTGGCTATGCTCTATGTTCTGCATATGAAAAATGATTGAAAATCACTGATATAAACATATTGTACACGAAATCTCTCCTCCAAGCTCCCTCCCTCACCATATATTTAAGGCAGGGAAGTTTGTATATGTCTCTCTGCCCTTTCAACAGCTTATAATGAATTGGATAAAAGCTCCAAATAGAAGGTTACATTTTTAATCGCACCCAGTCAACAAAATCCATCTGCTGGGCATGTCCCTACCTACAGTGTTCTACACTCATTTCCTATAGACAGGTTCCAAAGGATTGGCTGTGTTAGTCTAGTTCAGCAAAACAAACAAGGAAGCCTGTGGCACCTAAAGATTAAAATTTGTTTATTGCATCAGTTTTTGTGGGAGAAAACTGCCTCCCATGAAAGCTCACGCAATAAATAAATTTGTTAGTCTTTAAGTGCCACAGGACTCTTTGTTTGTTTTACTATGGACAGTAGGACAATTTGGCTGGCTAAGAATGGTTCCAAAGAAATTTGGTGTGGGATTTTTTTTTTAAAGGCAAAAATTCTACCTTAGGATGCTGACATTTTTCCACTTGCTATGGTGCTTTGAAGTTAGGGTGCTGGATACTGGATTCTCAACCAAATGTTTGCCTTGGGCTTAAATTCTGGGCATGTTTGGGCACTCCCTTAGTCTCCAGTTCTCTCAAAGAACTGGGCACACAAAGAGACTCAGCTTCTCTATGTGGTCTTCTTGTAATGTTCTCCTGCTCACAAACGCATCCACACCTTGGATAAAAACATTGCATGCCTTCACTGGAAGGTTACAGTGTAACACAACTATTTCTTAGAATTCAAAACCCTAACACAGAAGAACCAAAACCAGAATGAAACAAAGCAACCTGTGCTGTAAAAAGAGAGTGTGGCACAATTCACCCTACCTTACTCAGGGGTGGCATTCTGCAGACTACTGAAGACCATGCTTACAGAAGACCATGTTGCAGGCTTCCCTGCAGCTCCCTCTAGTCTACAAGCAGGATCAGAAAGGCCCTTACAAATTAAAATGACAGCTTCTCATTTTAAGTCTTCAACACAGCACACTACTTCACACTGTGACCTGCCTTTTGATTTTCAGAGAAGTAGCTACCTCCTCCATTCCCCTACCCTCTGTGTAACACTTATTTTCTCTCTCTCACTGCCATTTTTTTTATCAGAGCAGTGAACTATCAGACAAAGAACCAACTGTGGTTGGACTTAGTGTCTACTGTTGACTAGGGGTATAATAAGAAGCATATGGTCAGACATAAGAAGGAAAAGAACCTTTAAGAGAAGAAGGATCTTTTAAAACATTTGTCACTGCACAAACAAATATTTTGGTATCTATATGCCCATATTCTGAAAACACTTCTTCCTGCCCACACTGTATTTAATCTTAATCTACATTATGCTGTCAAATGATCAAAGAAATGGGTAAAAGAATCAGAGCATCCATGAATCTACTTCCAGAAGTATTTTCCTACTCAAGGATGGGAGTAGACACAGAAAGATAATAACAAGTGGGAGGAAAAGCCTGGAAGATAGATTCTGAATGGAGCTGAGGAGTCCTGTTCAAACAGAGTTTGTTGCGTATGTTAAGGGCTGAGGGGAGTGGGTATTGTCCAGATATGGATGGATAGCACTGAGGAAGCAACCAAGACATCAGTGCTTCGAATTTGTTCATCCTCCTGCCACCTGGGACTGTGGCTTCCTTCTCTCTTTGGGATTTCAGATGTCTCTCTGGATGCCGACACAAACCGCAGTGGGGTGGTGACCAGCGACAGAACTGACAAGGTAATGAGACTTATTTCATAACTGTGAGCAAGGTAAAGCATTCGGTATGGGAATATTCTGAGTAGATCCACCTAAGTTTCCTTTCCCAAAGGATGCTAGCAACCAGTAGATGACTGTGGCAAAGGTGGTGTGTGGAGATAGGCTGTTTTCCGGATCTCTAAAGCAGCCACTCTAGTCCCAGTATTCACTGCATTGTTTTCCGTGCCCTACCAGTTAATCTATGAAGCCACAGCAATGCCCACGTGCCAAATCCTGCTCTCTGATACTCCAGGACTGACACACTGGTATCAGAAGAGCAGCAGTAGCATAAGGGAAAAAATCTGCCTCTCTTTTTTTTTTTCCATAGGGCTTGAGATTTGCTAGGGACGCTATCAGTTACCAGCACTGTAAAAAAAGTAGGAAACCCCCCTGAATCTGTGGATTTAACATGGGGGGCCAGCTTGCTCCACATCTAGCTGGAAGAGTCAGATACTCAAGTTCCCGACTTCCAGAGGGACAGCCGTGTTAATCTAGTTCAGAAAAAAAAGCAAGGAGTCCTGTGGCACTTAAAGACTAATGTGATAAATAAATCTGTTAGTCTTTAAGTGCCACAGGACTCCTTGCTTAAGTTCCCAATGAGTGTTTCTTCATGCAACCATGTAGGGACAGATTCATCCCAGCCACTCTTTTTCAGAGGGTCTCCGCAGTGAAGAGCAAACAACTTCTGCCCACCTTCACACCGTACCTAGGAAAAAAAACTAGGGGTTAAGTAATTTGTGTTAAAATTCTATTGTAGACCTGGCCATTGTCATTTTAACATGAGTTAGGGGTTGAGATAAAACTGATGTGTTAAAACTACAACAAATGCCATTGTGTACATGAGAATTTTAGCACATTCTTTTGTTAACATGATAGAAATATAGGTTCCTAGTGTAGACATGGTTCTGGGGCACCCAAAGAGTATCTCTGCATTGGGTACATACTTGTGTGGCCACTCAGGGTCCTGGCTAGAAAGGGCTAGTCCATGAAACCAGGTATGCTGTTGTGGCTTCACAATTGTTTCTTGTGCTAACTTTGATCTCAAGTATGTCTATTTGTGCTGCAATCACACCTTCCCAGTGCAGTGAAGACTCACCTGTCGTTTCCACAGTGGAGGTACTGACTCAGCACCTCTGCTATACACATTAACCACACCCTCTCTCACAGGTGTGGTCCCTTGTCGTGATCATTGCCCAGGATTGTTGGGTGGAGGGAGGGAGGGAGGCTAGACTCCAGATGAGGAAGAAGATGGAATTCAGGCTCACTGGCTTGGTCAGTTTTTATTCCAGATCTGTTTGTGTTTCCTCTCCAGACGAAATGGACATGGGGCCCTAATGGGCAAGGAGCAGTGTTGCTAGTGAATTGCGACAGGGACAGCCCAGGGGCCAAGGATATGGACAGTGCTTACCAGTATGTGCAGTCATATGCAGGTACTTGCTGGGAACAGACCTCTGCTCCTGGGCCAGGCATTAGAGAGGTGCAGGGGGAAGTCTGAATGTGAGCCAGGCCAAATCAGAACTAGGTTCACATTTTCATGAGCCAACTCCATCATATGCCACCCAATGCAAGTGAAGTGATCTTCAGCGTGGCTTAGTCCCTTGTCTTGTGTCTCCCACTGTCTACTCCTCTTTTGTTGTATGGAGAAAGGAGGATGGCTCCTCACATCTCCCTGCTCCTGTTACAGCTCATCTACACAGGGAAGTCATGGGAAAGTTAGTGAGAAACAGGATGTGAATTTAAGTGCAGTAGCTATTCTGCAGTAATTCCCCATGTAAATGCTCCTTTTTCTGCACAAGGAGTGTTTTTGTGTAGTTTAGCTTAATCCATTTTGGAAGTGTGGTGCCTAATCTGCACTAAGGCACCTATAATGTAGAATTGGCATGTCCACACAGGAAGCAACTACTGTTCTGCACTTACTTTGGAAGACTTTTCACCTATATAGACAAGCTCTTTGATGCTAACCTGGCTGGGAAAACAAAACTGAGGAGACAAACAGGAGCAGGAGTCTAATATTTTAATCTCAAAGCTTCAAAAGAGGCTCCAATTTTCAACCTTTAACCCCTTTGCTACAGAAGACTGACAGGTTCCATTCCTCAGCAAAATTATTTCCCCTCTCTACCTCAGTTCTTCCATACCATCCCGTCCTTTGGTGGCTTGCATCTGGGTTGGGCTTGGACCTACGGCAAGGCCCTATCATTTGTCTCTGTAGCACTATATAAACAAACAGTAGCAATGACACACATACAAATGTGGCAAGGATGGCATATAATCAGAATTGCAAGACTTGAGATTGAAAATCTCATGAGGTCACTGTAATAAGCTACTTGTCTTCTCTCTCAAGGCCTTTCCTAACATATTCCCACCACCCCTATCATCTCTCATTCAATAACAAAAATCAACTTCCACTTCTGATCAGCACATGATACCAACCTCCATCTCCCACTCATTATATTTTTCAAACCTGCCTCTTAATGCTTTCTTCCATGCTGGCCCTTGCACTTGAGAGAAGCTTCCCATAGATGTCTGTAAAATTAACTCTTTCTCTTGCTCCAAACCCTCCTCAAAACTCCCCTCTGCCATGAAGACTACAGCCCTGCCTTGTGCAGTACAAAATTTGTGTCTGTATCTAATGCACAGAAATGATCCACGGATATAAAGCAGATATTGGTAGATTGGCAGCATGGCTCTACCGACAGAAAATATGACAACTGGTAGGTTGCTAGTGTGCTAAGACCACCATCTATCATGATAGCCAATGTTCTCATTATTTCCTTGTATTCATCCGTCCTACCCATCTGTTGTCTCTTGGCTCATGCTTTGACTACAGCTTCTTTGGGGCAGGGAATGTTTTTTTGTTCTAAGTTTCAGAGGGATAGCTGTGTTAGTCTGTATACAGCAAAAACAATGAAAGTCCTGTGGCACCTTAAAGACTAAGAAATTTCTTTGGGCATAAGCTTTCATGGGCTGCAACCCTCTTTGGCAGATGCATGCAAAGCTTACAGGCAAAGCTTATGACCAAAAAAATTAGTTAGTCTTTAAGGTGCCACAAGACTTTTGTTCTTTTTGTTCTGTGATTGTACAGTGCCTAGCACAATGGTGTGCGGGTCCATGACTGGGGCTTCAAAGTATGTTGTGAATACAAACCATAATAGTGGCTAATGGTCTATCTCTTCTCTTTCCAAGACCTTCAAGACATGTCTGTCATGATCCTGAGAATCCAAGGCCCTGAAGCCATTTTTGCTGCCTGCAAATTGGTTTTTGATGTTTCTGAGTCTGATGTGGATAAAGTGAGAGTTTTCCATGCTACTGGTGGGTATTTAGCCTTCTTAGGTAAGGACCTGGGGGACCCCATCACCAGAATATCTGAGCAACTTAAATATATTAATGCCTAAATGAACTAGTCCCATGAAAGTCAACAGGACTTGGTGGCTAAGCAGAAGTAGGAAAATAACAGATTGTTTGATTTGCTGAAAATTTCTAAATGTAAAAAAAAAAAAATGTTTTGGGTTAAAGGAAATGTTGACTTCAGCCCAAAATAAAATTTCATTTTAATTTTGAACATTTTAAAACCTTTTTTTAAAAAAACCTTTGAAATAAAATTAAAGGAGATTTCAAAAACAATAAGTCATTCTGAATAACAAAATTGAAACATTTCATTTTGAAAATGTCCAATCATTTGGAGAGGTTTTTTTGACTGAAACAATTCAGTGAAAATTGAAACAAACTTTGCTTCAGTATCTCACAATCTGGATTTTTTTGGAAGAGTTTTGGCCAAATAAATAAATATCCCTCAGTTCCACTCCTAAATCAGTGTCCCACTGTATTATTTCCAATATCACCATGAGGCAACCCAACCTGAGACATGAGAAATTAAGGACCAAAGTGGGACAGGCTTTACACTGCCAGTAGTCACCTTCTTGTGTAACTAACTGAACAGTAATGCAATCAAAGGATTTAAATCTGGCTTCAATGCCTTGCTCAGTCTCACCAGTGTAGTCAGTGGTTATGTCAACTGCACTAGGGGAGGGACTGCCAGTTCACATACTGAGCTAAAGATAATAGTGTAGCTGAAACAGCATGGCCTAGCTTAGGATGCCCAGATATCCCAATTTTATTGGAACAGCCCTGGTATTCAGAGCCTTTTTTTTTTTTTTAAATATAGTTGCCCATTACCCTCCACCCACATCCAAACTTTTCTCACTTGGTATCTGGTCACCCTAGTCTAGACACCTAGAGTACGAACCTCCTTGGGGTGGCTATGGTCACACTATACAATTCCTTTCAGCATGTTAGCTCTGACACGAGCCAGCACAAGTGTATCTACGTGAGCCGGAAATCACATTCTGAGCACTGGGGCAGAGTCAGAAAAAACATTCATATCTCAGGAGCCTTAGCTACAAGACTCTCCTTCCTCTGTCTCAGTTTCTTGAAGCCCAATGATCTGACAATATATTCAGAGCATAACTCTACAGCTCTCAAAAGTTGAAATAATTCTACCTCTGGTTTTTCTACCTTTGTGATCATGCTAGTAATTTAGGTTTCTCTTGTCATTTTACTTGCCTATTCCTTTGATTAATTGTTCCTGTAGAAGCTGAGATCCTCAGATTTCCAAGGTATTTCCTATCCTGTGAGCATCTCTGAATTCTCTTGCTTTTGCCCTTTGAGAAGACTGGGTTACAAGACAGTTAAGGTTATTTAAAAAAAAAAAAAGAATGCTTTGTTCAAAACAGCCCTCTAAAATTTTAGAAGCTAAGACCTGCTTCTTACACTAGCTTTTCCCCAGCAATGAACTGGGGCTGACTTCCATTAAGCATTTCTAAGCACACTTGAGGCAGCCCTCACAGCCTATGGAACCTGACTGAGCACAGAGGATTGCCACTGCCCTTTCCCCCCCATCATGATACAAATCAGTTTTTTGCAGGATAAACTTCGGGGGGGGGGGGGCGCACTGTGACCTAGGGGAACAAACCTAAGGCTGGTAGCTAGGATTGCCCAACTTCCAACTCTGGCACTGCCACCAATTAACTGAGTGACTTCAGGCAAGACCCTTAGATTGAAGCTGGGCACCAGGTTGGGCAAACAGGTTCTTGTTTAAACACCTGAATCCACAGCTGAATGCCGAGCATAGCAGCACCCATTGAAAACAAAACCACAGATTTAGGTGCCCAACTTTAGACACTCACACTGGAAAATGTTGGCTCAAGGTGCACGTGCCTGTTTGTAAAGGACTATTGTCTGTATCTGCTGGATAATACAGAAGACAATTTGTTACAGAGCATCTTCTTCCCACCTTCACCTGGCAGCCCTGTTCACTTACATGTGTGAAATGCCCCATTTATACTGTGCTGTGTGTTCCTTTGTGCTCCTAGGCAGTAACTCACTCTCCCAGTACAAGCATGTGCTGGGATCGGGTAAACTGTCCTACATAGTGGACCACAACAGCAGACAAGAGAACACCTTCTACGTTGAGGGATTAGCCTTCCCGGATGCTGACTTCTCAGGGCTGGTTTCCTTCAGTGTCACCCTACTAGAGGTCTCCGATAAGGTAGGATACGATCCTGGACCATGGGCAAGTGCAGATAGATGCTTCTGGCTGCAGTACCTTTCATCTAGCAGAAGGACAATTTTATAGATAGGCAAGGACACAGCCAACATGTGGTTCCTTGGTTCTTCACATGGTCCCCTTCCCCTGGAGAAGGACTTTGGGAAAAACTGAAAGACTCAGACAAACTATAAACAACCCTGAAATACCAGCCTTCCAGGTCTTGACAGGACTTTCACTGCTGCTGAACTGTGGTTCCCAGAACCTCAGCTTTCACTCAATTGCTCCGAGAGGAAGTTTCCTCTAGGAGCACTTTTTGGGCATATCAAGGAACAGCTGAGCCAGACAACAGAATAAAGTCAATTAAACCAGAGGCTCAAATGCCCCATAAGCTGTGCTGGCCTGTGACATCTATTCATCTCCTCCAGTCAAATCTTTGGCCCACTTCAGGGTTTTCACGTGTGGAATAGTCAAACTCTGGGTTCAGCTAGCTGCCCCTTCCTTTCAGCCAGAACACAAGGGGTGGAAAAAGTCATGGAAAATGCCAGACTGTCCACAGGGAAATTATTGATTAGGGCCAGAGCAGGATTTAGGTGTCCAACTTTAAACACTCACACTGGAAAATTTTGGCTCAAGGGTGCACATTCCTGTTTGCAAGAGAATGTGAATTGTATCCTTTGGATAATGTAAGAGACCCTCTCTGGTACACACAACCCTTCTTCTCACTTTCTCCTGGCTGCCCTGTCCATTCCTGCATGGGTCAGAGAAATGGCAGCCATGTATCCAGCTATTGAGTGAGCTTGCTCAGGTGCATGTTTGCAGTTTAAGGGCATTTCTTGCCAGGAACTCTCACAATCTTCTGCACCACTTGCACCACCACTCAATCAAATACAAGAATTTAACCCTCCCTGAAGTCCTGTGGCTGTGTTGGTAACCCCTAATGGAATGGAGCATAGAGTCTGTGAAAGTCCTGTGAGGATAGCCCTTCATCTAGTAGAGTCAGACTGTTTTCAGCAGTGGTGAATGGGGCTGTAGAATTGGGACATCTATCTAGATCCTCAACAATTTTGCATGTGAGTTCTGTTGTCCCTTCAAAGACCAGGCTTTGCTTTTGCTCAGCATTCAATTATTTTTTTTCTCTTGTTGTCTGTAGAACATGCCAGACGTGCCAATTTTCAGAGACACTGTGGTCTTCCAGGTGTCCCCGTGGATAATAACGCCCAACACTCTGCAGCCTGTAGAAGTTTTTGTCTGCAGGTGAGAGGATACGATTGACAACCAGACTGTGGAATGTCAGTCACCAGTCTGCATTAGGGGTGGTGTGGAATCACTCTGCTTCCATGGCTCAAAGGAGCACAGAAAGAATGTGTGTAACATGCTCACATGGTGTGTTATGCCTCCTGGGACAATGGCCTGTAGGCAGGATAACAGCCTTCTACTACTACCAACTAACAGACTTACTCAATTAGTTCCAATAGCTCGGCTATGCTGCTGTGAAACTGAAGGTTGTGAATTCAAACCATACTGGTGTACATGGGAGAGTACAATCTACTCCCCTCCCTCCCTCCTGCCATCTCTGCCGTTTGTGGAGTGATTTATGTTCTTGGGGATGTATCTAGGGAATAGATCCCTGAGCCCCATGACAGCAGAAACTGCAATTGGGAATTGCAATTGTTTGCTTGGGAAGCCACAAGACAAGCTTACTCAGCTGCTTTCTGGGTGCCTTGGTCTAAAAGTTGAAGAATCTGAACCTGCAGCCACTGGCATCTATGGGACTTTTGCCAGCAATTGAAATGGGAGGATGATCAAGGCACCATTTGTTGTGCTGTTGTTTTGCAAAGTTCACCCTTTGTATGGCAGCTAAGTTCACTCAAAACACATAACAAAATAAACAGAACAGCTGTGAATGGGGAGCACAGGGCACAGTTTGGTAGCTGGGTCCCTTTGACCCCTCCCCCCCATAACTAATTAACCCATTTTTTCCCTTTAGTTGCTGCTCATTATTCATTTTTGTTCTAGCATTGAGAGAGATTTAGACTCTAACAAGGACTTTTTGGAAGCTCTGAGCACCCTGGTGAGGAAAGCCAACTGCAAGCTGACCATCTGCCCTGAAGTGGAAAACCGGGGTGACCGCTGGATCCAGGCAATAACATAAAGCTCTTATCTAGCACTTGTCCAACCCCAAAGCACTATATCATTATCTCCATTCTACAGAGGGGGAGACTGAGGCATGGGGAGGTGCCCAAGTTTACCCAACGAGGCAGTGATAGAGCTGGGAACAGACCCCAGGTCTTCCAAGTGCCAGGCCAATGCTCTCTTACCATTAGACGAGACTGCCACTCACAGAGTTGGGCATCACTATGTCACCACTGCTTCCTCAAAAACCAAACCAAGCCAGCTGGGATTAGGATTCTTATCTGGGGACAGACTCAAATAAACAAAAACTGGTGGCATTTGTCAGTAGGAGGCATTTTGATTAGTGCTTGGCTACTACCACAATAAGGGCCATGCAAATGATGCCAGAAAGGTAGCTGCACCCTGCCTACTAGCCCTGTGCTGTCTCAGCAATGATTCTCTCAGGTGGCTTTACCCCCAGTATCATTTTCCAGGCACTGAGAGAGAAAGAGAAACCAGGCTCTCTTTAGTCCTGTGGGGTCCACTAATGCAACCTGTAGGGGAAGAACTAAGGTTTATGGACCCCGTAGAAACAACATATATTAAGAATGGCATTGAAAGAGGAGAGAGCAATGTTTAAAGTATAAAAATATAAGCCAATGGTGAGTGGGTATTATAGGTCCCCTTCTATGCCAGTCCATGGGGGACAAGAATTGTTGCAGCCTCTAGATATGGCACCTTGGTGTGCCAGCTGGAGAACTGCAGTTCAAGCCAGGGCATAGGTCTATCCAGTGAGCAGCCATCTCAGAAACAAACACCTCTCCTGCATGATCTGCTCACAAACACCTGTTCCTGCTCCTCAATGACTGATATCGCTACTGATCAGTGAGCTCTTCTCTGCTTTCTCCACACCACAGGATGAGATGGAGTTTGGCTACATCCAGGCCCCCCATAAGACATTCCCCGTGGTCTTCGACTCACCCAGGGACAGAGGCCTTCAGGATTTTCCTTTTAGACGGATTCTGGTTTGTAAATATTTATTTAAATGACTGAGAGAAAATTCTCTCCAGATTGGTCCTGATGCTGGCACAAGATATGCCCACTCGGTTGAAACACATCACCCTGCAGAGGAAAAACAAATGAGATTCCTATGACACCTTAAAGACTAGAAAATTTCTTCAGGCATAAGGTTTCATGGGCTCTAACCCACTTCATCAGATGCACCCTGGAGAGGGCATGTTACTCATTTGGAGTCTGCTTGGAGGCTTCTTCTGACTTTGGTCAATTTACTTGTTGGGTATGTAAAATGTGCAAGTCAGAAGCTTGCTAATCAGCACATGTTAATTAAAGCACACTGGATAAGTGATTAGCATCCATTAAAGGCCCACCTCAGGAGAAAAACCCTAGTGCTTGCACTCAAACAAAGGGAATCATTCTTCGTTTGTACATTGCCAAGTTCCAAAGGGGTAGCTGTGTTAGTCTAGTTCAGCAAAATAAGCAGGGAGCCCTGTGGCACATAAAGACTAACACATTTATTAATCACGTGAGCTTTTGTGGGAGAAAAATCCAACTTTGTCAAACAAGTAGGATTTTCTCCCATGAAAGCTCATGCGATAAATAAATGTTTGTCTTTAAGTTCCACAGGACTCCTTGCTTATCTTCACTGTACAGAGCCACAGGCCCACAGACTTCAATGGACTCTGTCCCAGCTTGGGCTTTGAGGCTATGTCTAAATCTGAAAGCTTAGTTTGGACTTGCTTAGCCTGAACTAAGCAGTGCAGGGTTAGTTGGAACTAATTGCGGCTTTTTAGTTCAAACTCGCCATGTTTTTAGTTCAGACTAAAAAAGTGTGGCTAGTTTGAACTATATAAGTTTGAACTAAGTGGTTAGTTCGAACTAACTGCTTTTATCTACTTCTATTTCTAACTATATAAAATCAGTTAGTTTGAACTAACCGCTTAGTTCAAACTTATTTAGTTCGAACTAGCATGGCTACATCGTTACAAAGTTAAACTAAGCTTGAACTAAGCACTAAGTTCGAACTAACTATTCAAACTAACTACAAATTTTTTTAGTTGGAAGTAGGCAAAGCCTAGTGTAGACAGGGACCAAATAACTCCGAATTAAGTGCTCCCATTTTATGCCAGAAGCTGGAGGACAGACTCATATTTACATCAGGCTTCACACCCTGGTGGGCCTGAACATACAGGCCCAGTGAGAGAATTTGGCTTGGCTGGCAACTTCTAAATAATGCCTATCATCAATCACTATGTCTGTCTTCCAGCCACTCTGTATTGACTATATATTGAAAAAGAAATCTCTGTATTGCTGCAATGGAGTCACATACCAGGAATGACTAGAGAGCCCAAGGGATAGAGCAGTTAGTCAAAGGTTAATAGGAACAGCAAAGGCGTTGCTGGGGTGGGGAGGGACCCGGGGCACGGGCCCAGGCTCTGCCCCCAGCTGGCAGGCCCCGCCACCTAGCCAGGGAAAGGGCCAGGCGGGGCAGGGCTAGAAGTGGCCGCAGGAGGCTGGGCCCGCAGCTGCGCCGCTGTGGCTGCAGCCGCGAGTGGCCAGGCCCCCGATCCCCGGCCGGAGATCCGGGGCCTGGCTGCCTGCGGCCGCGGTGGCCCCATCCACAGCTGGGGATCCGGGAGCCTGGCCACCCACAGCCGCGGTGGCGCAGGGCTCAGCCTCCTGCGGTCGCTTCTGTCTGGCCCGGCCATGGCCTAGCCGCCTGTAACAGTGCGGCCCCACCTGGCCCTATCCCTGGCCAGGGGGCGGGGCTGGCTGGGCGGCCAACCGGGCCTTGGATCCCCAGCCAGGGATGGGGCCGCTGCAGCCGCAGGCGTCTGGCCGGTCCCCGGATCCCAGGCCCGATTGGGCTGGGGATCTGGGGCACTGGCGCTGGGACTTGGGGCAAGTGTGCCCAGCAGCAGCGACGCCCCTGAGGAACAGTACTTCACTGATGACTAGATCAAGCCAAAGTTAGAAGCAGAAAACATCTGCAGAATTGTTTTGCTCTTTCCTTTTGCAATTACATCACAGGAAGCAGCAGTCTGGCCATGCTTACCTTAGGGAGATATTTTTGTGCATATTTTTCAGTGCCTCCAGACACAAGTCCACTTTGCTAGCAAAGACCATGCTAACTTTCCAGGTCATGGGATGGGAGAAGGAGGGCTCTGACCAGGGATTAAAAGTGAACTGCAATGTCCCGGAATGGAGTTCCAGGGCCCCCCATTTTCAGGGGCAGCATTTGAGGCCCCCCTAAAAATAGAATGCACCGGTGCGTTCCCCCAGGGCCAGCTCAAGGGGCTGTGGGCAGGACTATACCAGGCCTGGGTGGCACACGCAGCCCAGAACAAGTTTTGCACCCATGCCCCCTCTTGCCAGCTAGTCAGAACCACAGCTGCAGCCTCCCTCCCCCACCCCAGCCCAGTCTGGCTCCTTGGCCACCTTGGCAGTGGCCATGAGCCCCTGTGCCCCTTCCGTACCCCACCAGGTAAGGGGGCTGAGGGGGGGTTAGGGGCACTTTGGCAGCTAACCGGGAAAGGGTGAGAAGAAGGGGTCTGGATGGTGGACTGGGGAGGACATGGGGAAGAGGAGTCTGATGGGGTAGGTGTTTTGGGGGACAGTAGCTGGGGTGGAGGGCAGGCATTTTGGGGGCAGTAGTGGGGGGGGGCAGTGGGGGGGGGGGGGGGGCAGGTGCTTGGGGGAGCAGGAGCTGGAGTGGGTGAAGGGGGCCCAGACCTGTATGAAGGGGGTCTTGAAATTTAGGAGGGTTCTGGGTCCACCAAATTATACTTTAACCACTAGCTCTGACTACTGATATTTATATCCTCCTACTACACCACCTGTGCCAGGAACACAGCCCAGCAGTCTCCCTTTGAAACAAATGGGAATCTGCCAGACAATCACTTGATTTGGTCCTATAGTCTTGGCTGTTGTCTTTGAGTGATCCTGGGCTCCATATTCCAATTTGGCCTGGGACACTAAAGGGACCACTTGTTTTGATGGCTAAAACAAGAACTCATCTTTTTAAAAAGGTGGGGGAGGAGAGCCTAGCAAAAACCCACTGGAGAGGATTGATTGGATTAAGCTAAAAAGAGGGTAAAGGCAAGGAACTATGATCTCCAACAGCTGGGTAAATCAAGCCAAGGAAAGTTTTAGTTCAGATTAAAGCAGGGGAAAATGTGTGATTACCCAGCTAGGTGAATTTTCTGCTGTCCTTTATGAAGATGATGAACAGTCACTGGGGCAAAGAAACAGTGAGATTGACTCCGCAGAACAGCGCTTAAAGCACTTACGTAGGATGAGGGCGACTCAAGTTTAGGGCCCTGTTCTGATGACTTATTTAATTAGTTACACAGAGTGGAACAGCATCAATGGCAGGGCCCGAAGGTGAACAAGAAAGAAAGAAAGAAAGCAACAGCTGCCCCAGGCTCCACCCTAGCTCCATGGCTAAGGTATTTTCCTACAATATGAGGAAATCAAAGTTCAAATCCTGCAGGGATAGGTGTGTTAGTTTGTACACAGCAAAAACAAGAGAGCTGTGGGGCACTTTGAAGACTGATGAACTTCTTCAGGCATAATAAGCTTTTGTGGGCTCCAACCCATCGGAAGAAGTAGGCTTTAGCCCCGAAAGCTTATTATAGCTGAAGAAATTTGTTATTCTTTAAGGTGCCACAGGACTCTGGTTGTTTTTTTCAAAGTTCAAATCCTTTTTCTCTAGCAGGTAGAGAAGGGCACTGAATCAAAGTTTCTTGCATTCTGGGTGTGTGCCCTACTCCTGGGGCTCAAAGCTATAAGGCAACAACTTTCTCTTTGCTGTGTTTTGTGAATCTAGTCCTCCTTGGCTTCTGTTAAATGCCAAAATCAAAATGAAAAATTGACTCAGGTCAAGTCAAAGGAAACATGGTGTTCAGCCCTACTCAGCAAGCCTTGTCTTTTTAATTCACCAAAAATTCTTAAAAACATCACTTTCAGTTCAACCTGAAACAACTCCTCTTTTTACACATATATAAATATATATTAATATATATATTAATTACTAGTGAACTGAAAAATCCCTTATCTGCTCAGCCATACCCAGAAACCGTTTTCTGTGCTCTAGGCACTAGAAGGAGTCAGGGAGCCATGCTGTACCAGTGTGAGCTATGTAAGCCAAGCAAATGAGTCCTGTGGCACTTTTAAAGATTAACAAATTTATTTATCGCATGAGCTTTCCTGGGAGAAAATCCCGCTTTGTCAGATGCTTTGAAGATGGGGAACTTACAGAAATGAGATTTTCTCCCAGGAAATCTCATGCGATAAATAAGTTTGTTAGGTTTTAAAAGTGCCACAGGACTCCTTCCAAAGGGGTAGCCGTGTTAGTCTAGTTCAACAAAACAAATGAGTCCTGTGGCACTTATGGAAAAACATACATGATTGACAACGTTCTATAAACCCTTGTATGGTTATATTAACATCTTTTAATGAATATTAATGATTATAGGATGCATATAATTATCCCCACCTCTGTTACTGTTGACAGATTATGCATACATTGCGCAGCGGCTTTTCCTTCAAACTAATTATTTTCTGCACAAAACGCTGACTTCACATTCTTAATGGGGCACGATACCAAGGAGGGTAAGGAGAAGATAAGAGGTAATACTACCTCTTCATTAAAGATCAAAGATGGGACAGCCCAGACTACATTTCTTGTCCTAAAGGCCAGAAGAAAACTGGAGAAGGAAAGATAGCATATTTTAGCTATAAACTTATGCTACTTTCAAGGATACATAGGTATACAATTTGCCCGAGAAGCAACCCCACTACCATAGTGACCTGTGGCTCAAACCTGGCCTGTTAACTTTAACTTTAATTCTCCTACAATAAATAAATTTGTTAGTCTTTAAGTGCCACAGGACTGCTTGTTCGTTTTGCTGAACTAGACTAACACGGCTACTCCTTTGGACCTAGCCTTTCTTGTGATTGCTTCTTGTTGCCTTACATGTCTTCCCAGCTGGGAAAAACAGTCAAGAACACGTGGGAATGAATTGGGAATGTTTTTCCATCCCAGGGAGATGCCAAAGCCTGTCCTTCTAGATGTAGTGTTATTTGGTTTCATAAAGGAGGTTGGATGCTAATAATGATATTATAGGTTTTAATGGGGTGAGAAACTATTGTTTGAAAGGAAGAGTATCCCCTTCTGGCAGGGGTTAGGAGAAAGAGCTCCTCTGCTCTTCTAGATCCCCATGCTTGGTAAGTATCATTTTAGATGTGCAGTTCATGTTTTCAGGATATGCTGCAAGAGCAGCTCCCTTTGTGCAGGCAGGATTGCAGCTCTTCACAGCAATCGACAGTGTGTCTAAGTGGAAGGTGCTTTGTGGTGTTCTATTCTCCCAAAGGGCCCTGATTTTGGCTATGTGACCCGGGGACCTACAAAAGGACATGTCTCCAGCCTTGATTCCTTTGGAAATCTGGATGTCAGCCCTCCTGTGACTGTCAAAGGAAAGGAATACCCACTGGGACGGATCCTTATTGGAAGCAGCTTACCCAGGTGAGGGAGGAGCATGGTCTGGGATGTTTAAGTCTCCTAAATTCAAGTCTTGATGTGAGATAGGAGTAAAGGTGCAGCTAGGAGTAATGAGGAGAGCTCTTGAATGGGGAAACAGAGGGGACCTCTGCAGATGCAGGTGGATAAATAACTCACTTCTAGACGCCTGCAGTGGTGCAGCCTTCCTTGCCAAGAATGTCAGTTAGCCTTGAAAATAGCAGAAAGAATTTTCATGTTCCCTCTGCTGTCTATTACATCAGGTGCGTCAGGTCTTTACTTCTCTCTTTAACATGGAAGAGTTTTTTAAAACCTTGTTTCCATGCAGGATATGAGTCCCATTCTTCACAGAGATGTTACTGAATTCAGAGGGGTTCACTCTACCTCAACATGACTGCTTCTAAACGGCAAAGTCTTTATCAGGCAATGGGAGGGGATGGGCAGCAAAGATCACACCCTGTTTTTTCTGTCTAGCTGCCAGACTTATATGACTTCTCTTCCCAGAGCATCTGAGCACTGCAGCCTTTGAATTATCCACACAACAGCCCAGTGAGCTGCGAAGACCCACTTTATAGAAGGAGAAGTGACTCACAGAATCATAGATTAGGGCTGGAAGAGACCTCAGAATGTCATCGAGCCCAGGCCCCTGCTCATAGCACACCCAACCCCAACTAAATCACCCCAGCCAGGGCTTTGTCAAGTCAGGCCTTAAAAACCTCTAAAGAGGGAGATTCCATCACCTCCATCCATCACAGTGCTTTACCACTCTCCTTATGTAAAAAGTTTTCCTGGAATCTACCCTAGACTTCCTCCACTGCAACTGGAAACATTTGCTCCTTGTTTTGTCATGTGCTACCACTGAGAACAGGCCAGCCCCATCCTCCCTGGAATCCCATTTCAGGTAGCTGAAGGTTGCTATCGAATTCCCCCCTCATTATTCTTTTCTGCATACTAAACAAGCCAAGTGCCCTCAGCGTCTCCTCATAAATCATGTGCTCCAGCAGCCAGCCCCCCTAATCATTTTTGTTGTCCTCTGTTGGATTGATTCCAGTTTGTCCACATCTTTTCTATAGTGAGGGGCTCAAAACTGAACACTGTAGCCTCACCAGTACTGCATGGATGGGAATAATCACTTCCCTTGCTGGCAATGCTCCTACTAATGCAGCCCAATATGCTGTTAGCCTTCTTGGCAACAAGGGCACATCATTCACTCTTATTCAGCTTCTCGTCCACTGTAATTCTCAGGTACCTTTTTGCAGAACTGCTGGCTAGCTGGTTAGTCCCCAGTCTGTAGTAGTGCATGGGATTCTTCGGTCCTAAGTGAAGGACTCCGCACTTGTCCTTGTTGAACCTCATCAGATTTCTTGTGGCCCAATTTGACTAGGTCACTCTGCCTCCTGTCCCTATTCTCCAGCACATCTACCATTCCCCACAGCTTAGTGTCAGCTGCAGACTTGCTGAAGGTGCCATCTACCCCATCCTCCAGACAATTAATGAAAATATTGAACAAAACTGGCCATAGGACTGACCCCTGGGAACCCATCCTTTCTCATTGGCCATGTTGCCCCTCATTTCAAGGGAGCACACTTCAGTGGCCTGCAGTTTGCATGGCTTGTCAGACAATGTACAGTTGAACACACGGCCTTAGGTGGAACAAGGCAATATGCTTAGCATGAGGACTGGTGGCAAGAAGCAGCACCCAGAGGGGAAGACATAATTCCACTTTTGTTATATGGTCAGAGAATGGGATCCCTGCATGCCAAACTAGGAGACTCCTATTGTCCCATGAAGACTTCTGCTTCGAATATAGGCTTTGAATGAAGCTGTGCCAAGCACAGCAAGGGCTGCTGGGAAATACAGAAAACTGGCAGCTCCACAGTACCTCTAAGTGAAAGCATCAGGACCAAAGTCTAGGAGAACAACTTGCTTATTACTGCTCAGGGGTTCACCAGTCAGGATGTTTGGTCTTACGAGAGGAAGGACGAGTTTGGAAGTCTCATTCTTAATATCCCTTCTCTCAGAGCTGGAGCTGATGTGAGGAATTTTAGAATGCCTTAAACCAAAACTGCTGATCTGGACACTGTTTGACAAGAGTTTGGAGAAATCTGGATCTGAGTTCTGCAGCTTGGGTCCATTTTCTGGTTCTAGTAATGGAAATATTACTGATCTGCAACCATTCCTTGCTCTGAGTCACATTTACCTGCAGTGTTCTGTGATTGGAGTGAGACTGTAAGCATGGATAATTGCTATTCTATGGATTCAGGGCTGTGGGATTTAGACTTCAACTTCCTATATAATAAGAAGTCATTAGAATGCCTCTCTGCATGTCAAACTATTAGAGCTCAAAGCTAAAATGTGGAATTTACAGGTTGGATTCTCCATTGCCTTACGCCCCATGCAGTCATCATTTTCCCCAGTGAATAGTGACCAAAAACTGCTACAGTTCCGACTTCTGCTCCCTTTTTGCTCTGATGGAAATGACCCCACAGGTTGCAGAGCAGGGGTTAAAGTAAGGGGGAATGCCCCAGAATGCCCTACTAAAAATAGGGGAATGCCATGGAATGCTGCATTCTGTGGCCACACAAAAATAGGGAGATGCACTGGAATGCTGTGTTCCAGAGCCCCCTAAAAATATCAGGGCATGCCAGATCATAGCGTTCCAGCACGTTCCCCCTAGGCCAGCAGAAGTGAGGGGCTGGAGCCTGTGGTGACCCTGCCCCTTCCGGCCGGGGCCTGGCTGTGCACGTGGCCAGGCCCCGGCCTCCGGACTGGGCTCCTGCTTGCCAGCCCACTGGCCGACCAGCACTGCAGCCTCCTGCCCCCCGCCCAGCTCTTCGGCCAGGTAAGGGGCTGTGGGGTGTTGGGGTGTTTGGGCAGTTGGCAGGAAAAGCATAGGGGGAGACTGGGGGGGAAGAAAGGGTCAGGATGGTGGGCTGGGGTGGGGTTGGGCAGCTGGTGGGGGTGGCGTGAAGATGGGGAGCTGGGGGGTGGGGTTTTAGGAGGGCTGGAATGGGGGCAGGGAGCTTAGGGAGTGGGGATTGGGGCTGAGAAGTACATGGGAAAAGGGGTCTGATGGGGTAGGCGTTTTGGGGGTGGTAACTGGGGTGGGGGGCAGTAGCTGGGGTGGGGGGCTGGCATTTGGGGTGCAGGAGCTGAGGTATATGAGGGGGGCCAGGATGTGCAGGATGGGGGCTGACCCATGCGGGAAGGGGGCCTGCCCGATTAGGAGGGTTCTTGGGCCTACCAAATTATACTTTAACCCCTGCTTCAGAGCAAGGGAGGGTCAAGCCCTAGGTTTTACCTTTTTAAATGGGAAAAAGAGGGAGGACTCAGGAAAGGTTCAATGACTGGAATAAATGGAGACCAGTTCGCTCTGCTCTGGAAGTCTGGTGACTTGAATTCACCAGCTGCTTCGGGCAGCCAGTACTAGGCAATTCAGCTAGCACAAGAGGGCTAAGATTTCCTTTGTGCAATAAAGAACCTTACTTTACAAAGGAGTCTATTCACTGAGATAAACACCCCCCCCACCCTCCCCATGGATCTGGCATGTTGTTTTCATGGGAAATTCAAAGACATGGCATTAGAGAGAAGCCTTTTAAAAAAATCAAACAAAGGCATTGTCTCAAAATAACAAAACATTTGCTATTTTTATCAAGATAAAGCTTGTCACAATGGAGGATTGCAAATCAGGATGCCTGGCTTTTAGCTGCAGCTTCTTAAGCAACTCTTTTAACCTATCAGGGCCTCAGTTTCCCCATGTACCCAGTGGGTATATGTACCCATTATAGTGGCATGTTGTGAGACTTAATATTTGCACTCTCCAGTCTTCTGGTGGATGCTATGTAACAGCAATACTTAGCTCTTATAAACCACTACACAAAATCTGATTTAATCCCCACAAAAACTAATTAAATTGCATGTTATATTGATTTTCATGAGGAGGAAACTAAACCAGATTGGGGCTAGTATTATGACCAGGATTTCAGACAGTGCAGGTTTAGATGCACAGAATCTATTATTATCAAAGAACTTTAGGTTAAAACCCCATTTTAGATCTGTGGGAGCAGGGGAAGAAATACTAGAAACTTATGTTCACAAGGATTTCAGATCACCAAGTCTGTCTTCTCACAACAATGCGGTGATTGCAGTTGGGCCATACCAAAGAGTAAAGCAGAGATGCTTTCAGGATAAAGGGCCTAATCCAGCAAGCCTTCATACAGCAGAATTCCAACTGACTTCAAGAAGTCATACAGGTTAGAGCAATGAGGCTCAGACAGGGGAAGAGTCAAATGTAAACCAAGGGCTCTGAGTTACAGTAATAGGCAGTGCCCAGGTAGAATTATCTTATTTAACAAGCTCCTGAAGTCATGTGGTCAGGGAAGTGTATCTACAAGTACTACAGCTGTTCTGTCCAAGGAAGGAGGTCTAGACTCAATTCACTGTCTTCACTCTGATCAGCCTGTGGAACAAGCTAATATGCTTAGTATGAGGGCTGGTGGCAAGAAGAAGCCTCAGTGGAGGAAGAGATAATTCCACTTCTATTATATTGGGACCCCTGCACACCAACCTAATAGACACCTATTGTCCCACAAAGAAAACATTCTGCTTCAAATTTGCCTTGAATGAAGCTGAGCCAAGCATAGCAAAGGCTGCTGGGAAACTCAGCAAGCTAGCAGCACTGCATTATCACTGGATCTTGGTGATAGCATCAGGCCCAGAGACTAGAAGAACAACTTGCTTATTACTGCTCAGGGGTTCACCAGTCAGGATGTTCAGTCTTGCTAGAGGAAGCACCAGTTTGGAAGTCTTATTCTTAATATCCCCCTTCTCAGAGCTGGTGCTGACCCCAGTGGTTTAGGATATGGCCCTCCAACCCCTAGACAGCACTAACACTCTTTAGGACGGTAGTGTTAATGTGATAAAGTACTTTGTTTAAATTCTTATTATATCAACTTCTATGTTCTCCCTCCCATCTGAGTTACCAGGTCAGGCGGCAGGAAGATGACAAAAGCTGTCAGGGACTTTCTCTATGCCCAGAAGGTGCAGCCCCCCCTGGAGCTCTACTCTGACTGGCTGACTGTAGGTCACATCGATGAATTCCTGAGCTTTGTGCCAGCCCCTGATAGGAAGGTACCACTGACCAGGTGACGTTTCTAAATAGCCCTTCCTCCCTTCCACTAAGGCTTGGCACTTGGACAGCATTCTTCATCTGTGGATCTGGAAGCAATATACAGAGGTTGGGGAACATTCCTCTCAATTGATGGGGAAAAGGCAGAGGGGATGGGAAAGTGACTTGCCCAAGATCAAACAGTCAGTCAATTGCAGAACTGGGAATATGAATGCATCTCCTAAAGCTCCAAGTTTGGTGCCCTAACCACTAGATAGTATAGGCTCATTTCAGAATAGGAAAAGTCACAGAACATGTGTCCATAATACTCATGCAGCAACTTAACCTGTTGCCTTGTGATTCATGTACGTAAGCCACAGGTATGTACTTTTGACTGTGTTCCTTACACTGGGTTTGCATAATCCTTTCCATACATACTTTGAATTCCTCTAGTGCATTTGATCTGAGACTTTCAATGCTCTCTGTACACATCAAATCAGTCCTGGAATCCCTCTTAGGATGGGTAAATAGTATCACCATTTTAGAGATTAGGAAAACGGAGACAGAGAAAGTGACTTGTCTGAGATGACACACTGTCCCTAAAATTCCACCATACCTGATCCTTTGGAGGGTTTACAGTGGAGAGGGAAAGAAAAAAGAAAGAAATCCCACTATATGAAGAGGAATGTTCCAAGAAGTTTTGATCAGATGTCCATGGTTTTAATTGTAACACTATCAACCTTCTCATGGAGGTGGTTATGTATATTTGCAGTAGTGCTGAGATCCCCAATTGTAAATGGGGGTTAGCTGACAAAGTGATAGGTAGCCTCTGCCACAAATCATTTACCATTGAGACAACAAAGGTGGAGCTGAACAGGCCCAGAATGGGGGAATGACTTGCCCCAAAATCACCCAGATCCAGGGTTAGAAACCACTGCCCCTGAGCACCAGACCACTGCCTGGATACACTATACTAGACAGCCTCCTTGGTGGGGAGCATGAGCAATTGTCTTTTTTTTTTTGTCCCTATTTCTATGGGTTCCATTCCCATAGGGATAGCCAAAGTGTGCACCCTAGTGTAGACAGGATTCCAATGCCGTTGATTTTCTCACCATGCTCAGGGCAGTTCTGTGCTACACCATGCTGCTTCAGCTTTGTAAGCTCTTACACCATTGTGTCAGCAGGGAGGCTGACCCAGTAATAGTAGAGAAGTGAGATCTTTAAGGAAGAAATGTAACTTAGACAGGGACAGACACTGACTGACTCTCTTCATTAAAACAAGCAAGGAGTCCTGTGGGACTTAAAGACTAAAAATTTTATTTATTGCATGAGGTTTTGTGGGAGAAAGTCCCACTTCATTCATCTTCTAAGTGACTGATGAAGTGGGATTTTCTCCCATGAAAGCTCATGTGATAAATAAATTTGTTAGTCTTTAAGTGCCACGGGACTTCTTGTTTGTTTTGCTGAACTAGACTAACATGGCTACTCCTTTGGAACTTCTCTCTTTTAAGGGTTTCCGGCTGCTCTTGGCCAGCCCCAATGCTTGCTACAAGTTGTTTATGGAGAAACAAAGAGAAGGTCATGGCAACGCTGCCCAATTTGCTGGTGAGTAGTGCTGTCAAGATGCCTTTGGCACTCAGAGAGGCCCTGGTGGTTCAACCTTGCTGTGTTCCTTTCCCTCACAGGGCTGGAGAACGTGAAGAAGATCACAATAGATGAGATGTTGGCTGATGACACCCTGAGGAAAGACAGTGAATATGTGCAGGTAGGAGTCAGCAAGAGGGAATGCCTGAAAAGCTGCCCAGTAATACCAAATGAAGGACACAAGGGTCAGCTAGTCATACTAAGTAATGGCATGTTTCTGCATCTCACTGGATCCAAAACAATGAAACCAGGCACAAAAGGGAGTGGTTTTCATGCCTTTTGAGCAGCAGCAGCCACTCAGATTAGCTTCAGCTGGAGTTGTGGGCATCAATACCTCTGGAAACAGCTCTGGATCTTTTCTAAGATTATGTCCACACTTATGATGGCAAATTTACCACCATGAGCCTGATTTTTCCAGATCGATTGAGTGATCAGAAGAGACATGTTCAGCTGATCCATAATCAGTGTTATAAAACCATCCCCTCAAGTGGTGCAGTGCTTTGTCAACGGGAAAGCATTTCCCATCAGTGCAGCCCAGTGAAGAAGGCATGCTAAAGGGAAGTTACAAAGTCAATGGGAGTTATGCAAGCTACTCTGTGTAGCCTGCATAACTCCCATCCACTATAATTTTGCTGGGAGTGGAGAGTAGGCCTAGATCTATTAAAGAGAATGAAGGAGGTGAAGCTGTTCTTAAAGATGTAGCTTCACAAGAAAAACAAACAAAAAAAAGGCATGTTAAGGTTCTTCAGAATCAGGAATGTCACTTGTTACAGTCTAAAATCTCAGCAGCCTCACTATCATCATCACAGCAAAAGAACACAGCCTCCTTGCAGATCAGATTCAAGACCACCCCAGTCAATGTCTAGCTAAATTCTAAAGTCAGTCTGGCTGGGAGATCTAATTAAGTTCATCTTAAATTAACTGAAGCATTTCCCACCTCTTTTTAGCTTTAGCCACATATCCAACAGTTCTGAAGGAGGGAATCTTTTCTAGGTTAGCAAGGGGAGATTTCTAGTGGATAACAAGTTGCAACCTTAATTGCTCTAACAGTGGCTCTATAACATGTGCTACATAGAAGGGAGAATACCGAGGGAAAAGAATGGGAAAGACCAGCTGCAATGGAGCATTGATACAAAATTAGCAGAGAACATGGTATCTGGGTGTTGAGGGGCCATGGCCAACATTGTTTAGATCGGGCCGAGATGAGGATGGGGGAGAAGTAGAAGCTGTAAACATCCTGATCCAAAGCTTACTGATATCAGTGACAATCTTTCCATTGAACACAATTGGCTTTCAATCAGGTTCCTCATGAAGTTGCCATGTTGGGCCCAGTTGCTCCAAGATGATAACAAGGATGGATTGTACCAGGATTCCTGACAACATCTAGGAGGAACATAATATTTTCCTCAGATTTAGGAGGGGAGGAAACACATGAATTTATACCAGCAAACCTCCTCCTCATACAAACCCCTTTGTTGTCATTGCTAATCACAGGCAGCAGAAATACAGTGCTTAAGCTCCTCCCAACATTACCTTAACCACCTCCCACCAATCCAGAACTTTCTCTCCCCAGAGCTGTATTGACTGGAATCGCCAGACCATTAAGGAGGAGCTTGGACTTACTGAGCAAGACATCATTGATATCCCTCAGCTGTTTGTGTTGACCGATTCTGGAGCGGATGCTTTCTTCCCAGACTTGGTGAGGGGACAGCCCTGCTCATATAATTGCTTCTCTGGTCTGCCCCGTCCTCTGCATTGCTCCTCAGATGCCTGTTCCCCACTCTGCACCCACCTACCATACTTTTAGGCTGTGTTCACACACATGGGGTTATTTCGATATACGTTGTTTTGAAACAACGTATATTGAAATAACACCTTACTTTGAAATAATTTATGCCACATTAACAAAAAGTTACTTTGAAATAAGGAAAAAGGCGGGAAAGGAAATAGCAAGTTCACAGTGTGAACATGCTATTTCACTTGGGGAGGGGGCTGCCGGCACTGGCGGGGGTCAGTGCTGGGCTGCGCTGAACCCCATGGGTGCCTGCAGCCCCGCTCTGCTGGCCGGGGGACACCCCTTAGCACCCTGGCCAGGGTGCTGAGGGTTCCCTGGCCAGGGTGCTGAGGGGGCAGCCCTTCAAATGTTGTTTTGGAACACCTTATTCTGAAACAATATGTTCACACGCATTGTTTCGAAACAACGGTTTTGAAACAAGGTTGTTTTGCCCCCAAATGGCGTTTAACTTGTTTTGAAACAACACAGTTGTTTCGAAACAACGGGTTCCCATTGTTTTGAAACAACTGTGCGTCGTGTGAACATGGTTTTTTTTTTGTTTCGAAACAACCTCATTGTTTTGAAACAAAAATGCTGTGTGAACACAGCCTTAGTCTTTATTCTCTATAATTTCCTTCTCTTCCTGCAACTGTGTTATTTTTGGTGACTTTGTCTATAATTTCTTTCTCTTCCTGCCTTTCTCTTTTTGTCTGCTGACAAGCTATTGGAAGAATGGGACTCAGACAGGATGTGAGATGTCCACACCAAATCCAAAGCTGAGGAAGATGACATGACAATTTTTTTACTTCCATGGTGATTTAGAAGAGTTAGGTGGGGAATCATTTTGGGTCAGACCAAAAAGAAAATTGTCATTTTCAGTGAATAGCAGAACAAAAAAAGTTTGAGAAGTTGAAGGAAACATTTTGTTCCACTCAAAAAATTTCAGTCTGGTTTGGATCTTTTTTTAACTTTTGAAAGAAACAATTTAACAACAAAATGAAAGAAAATTTCAAAGCAAAAATTTGTTTTCCAATTAAAAATGGAAAAAATTCCTTGAAAAAAACGCAAAACTAAGTTTTGATTTGGAAGGAATTTGAGAATTATCTTTTAAATGAACAACTCTTTGAAATAAACACAAATTTACAAAAAATATTTCACTATCACTGAATCTGCATTGTTTGGTTTAAGAAAAAGAAGGTTTGGTTAAATATTTAGCCCTGCCCTAGCTAAGAGGATAGGACACAAGCAGTGGTTACACTAAAAACACTGATGAAAAACTTTTATGGAACCATGTCTGGCTGTTGTGCATTCCACGGTCCATCTGTCCCTTTTCTCCTGACTTGCAGGTGAACATGATTGTGCTGGGGAAACACCTGGGCATTCCAAAGCCATTTGGGCCGATCATCAACAGGCAGTGCTGCCTGGAGGAGAACGTTCGCTCTCTGCTGGAGCCGCTGGGCCTGATCTGCACCTTCATCGATGACTTTTTCTCTTACCACACCCTGTCAGGGGAGGTCCACTGTGGTACCAATGTCCTCAGGAAACCCTTCTCCTTCAAGTGGTGGAACATGATCCCCTGAGTAGAGGGGTGAAGTCCTAACCTGCTTGTCAGCGCTTTTTCCAAACGAGGACACATAGGACCATTGATGCTAATGGACTCAGGATAAAGACTCCTGGAATATGTCAAACTAAGAAGTTCTGTAAATAAAGTAAACACCATCCAAGGAACCTCGAAACTTAACTAATTCTAAGCTAGAAGCATGCCTGTCCTTTGACGCTCTAACACTCATGTTCCTGCCACCGCAGTTAGCACTGAGGTGCCTGTTAGAGGTGCTCATCAATCACAACTACACTCACATCTTGGTACATAACGCACAGCTGCATGGCTCTATCGCTGCTTTGCATTTTAATGTCCACCATAGAACTCAGAACCTTCAGTGGATCCTGCTTCAGAGTCTGATATTTTAGCCAAAGCCTGGTCCTCCTCCACCCTCCAACTGCTTACCTCTGAAACAGCAGCAACCTACTGATGCTCCAGTATTATGTGCACTTATTAAGAAGGCCTAATAAGGTTACTGGGAAGGCACTTGGGCATCATCTCTTATTCCCAGCTCTATCAGTAACCTGCTGTTTGATCATGGGCAAGTTACTTCCTTTTTCTATGCCCATGTGTAATAGACTTCTCCTCCTCCACTTGGTTTTTTGAGATCCTAAGACTGCACAGGGCAATCCAGTGTGTGACCATGCAGTCAGGATGTTGGCACTTCTGCTTGCTTCCAGGGCTTTCTCTAAACATCACATATATTCCATGTACTCGTCCATGTTGAATTTTGGATGCTGTAAATTGTTACGAGCTAAACTATTAATTGTTAATGTGCCTTAAGTGTCTTTGCACATTATCCCCACCCAGCATGGATGATCAACAGGATTTGATCCCAAGGCTTTTGGTTCCAATCAGAGCCCTCTCCCATTTGATCCACAGCATAAGGGCCTTCAGCTGTTGCGATGGCAAGCTGTTATTTTGATGCTGTGTAAGTTCACCCAAATCAGTGAAAAGTTGTGTCACTACCTGCCCTGTAATCCTGGGTGCTCTGTGCTGTGCTGCTTTGGGTCAGAGTCCTGACACCAGCAGCCTGTACACTGATCTCACTCTGTCTTCCACCAGCCGGCGGCATTGCTGGCACTGGCCACAAGGGAACATGAGCCCCAAGTCCCAGAACCAGTGTCCCAACCCTGGCTGCTCCATGGAGCCAGGCCACCATGGTGGCTCAGCCCTGCGTCCCTGGTCAGGGTGGGGGTTGGGGCTGGATCCAGTTGCCACCGCTGCCGCACCCCAGCTATACAACTGCAGTCAGGGTCAGGGCTAGATCTAGCTGTTGCCATCATGGCAGCCCAGCCCCAAGGATGCAAGGCCAGATTGGGTTTAGGGACCAGATTGGGCCTAGGAGGGTGGAGTTGGCGAGAGGGGGGTGAGAGATTTTTGGGGCAAGAGATGCCTCTGCCACTAGCCTCATTCTTCCTGGCAGGGTGACCCCAACCACCTTTCCTGTCCTGTGACTTCCCAAAACTGTATCCTCTGCTGAGTCCAGGCCCTCTACCAGGACTCTCATGACAGTTCTCAAGTTCTCTGGCTTCAAAGAGACAGAGCCCACCACAGCCTGTTAGTTAGACTGGGGACTCACACTTCAGTCTAACATACAACACTGAGTTGGTTTTGTAATAAAACAAAAATAAGTTTATTAACAAAGAACAGAACTATAAGGGATTATAAGCATGTGTGGAAGACTCAGACTCTAAGGTAAGAAGGGACCAATATGATTGTGAAGTATTCTAGTCTGACGTCCTCCAATGCAGGCTGCAGAATGTCACCTACCCACTCCTATAATATACCCCTAGCCTACTACAATAAACACCTAACTTGTGACTGAGTTATTAAAATCCTCAAACCATGGTTTAAAAACTTTAAAGTACAGACAATCCACCAGCAAGTGAGCCATGCTCCATGGGGAGGAAGGTGAAATCCCCAGATTCTTCTCCAACCTGCCCTTGGGGAAAATTCCTTCGTGACCCTAAATATGGTGATCAGTTAGACCCTGAACATGTGGGCAAGATTCACTAGCCAGACACCCAAAAAGGAATTCTCTGTAATAACTCAGAATCCAGCCCATCAAACATCCCACCACAGGCCGCTGGCATATCTACCACCTGTAGTCAAAGATCTGTCAATTGCCAAACTGTCCCATCATGCCATCAAAAAATACAAGGAGTCATGTTGTTTTCTTTGCTGGACTAGACTAACACGGCTATCCCTTTGGAAACCATCATGCCATCCCCTCCATAAATTTATCTAGCTCAGTTCTGAAGCCACCTAGGTTTTTCTTCCCTATATCTCCCTTCAGAAAGCTGTTCCAGAACTTCACTTTTCTGATGGTTAGAAACCTGCATCTACTTTCAAGACCAGTTTATATCAATTTGTTCTTGTGTCCACACTGATACTGAACTTAAATACTTCTTCCCCCTTCCTGGTATTTATCCCTCTGATGTATTTATACAGAGCAATTATAGCTCCCCTCAACCTTCTTCTGATTTGGCTAAGCAAGTCAAGCTCTTTGAGTTTCCTCTCATAAGTCAGGTTTTCCATTCCACAGATCATCCTTGTAGTCCTCTGCACCTGTTCCAATTTGGATTCATCTTTCTTAAACATGGAGGACCAGAACTGCATACAGTTTTCCAGCTCAGATCTCACCAGCACTTGTATAACAGTACTAATACCTCCCCATCCCTCCTGGAAATAGATAGGAAAGAGACAAGAAACAAAACATGCTTTCTAGTGACTAAAACTTAGCAAGTTACAGTCTTTGCTTAGACAGTTGCCTCACTACATCAAGATGTCACAGGAACCCAACTTTGAATGGCACAAAGGATGCTGTGCCCAATCATTCCCTCAGTGATGGGTGACAAAATGGCTTTTGTCTCTGCTTACATCTTCCCAAAGCTCAGTTGTTGCTTTGAATTTTAATGGCCAGTCACAGTTGCTAGTTTTCTTTCACCACAAAACAGCTGTCCCTGTTTCAAGAGCCAAGAAGGCTTCCAGAGGCTGAAGGGAATGTTGCCTCCATCACCCCTCGAGAATACTAATAGGCCATCTTCCTCCCCCTTGACATTGTTCACCTTGCATGAAAATGTGCCTTTCACTGTCTTAGGTTACACCTTCCTCAGTTTACATTGGAGACACAAAAATGGAGTCCTGTGGCACTTTTAAGACCTTTTATTTATTGCATAAGGTCTTGTACCCAAGTACCACTTCTCTGCTTACACTCTATTGATGACATTGTCATCATCTGGACTCATGGAAAAAGGGCCATTGAGGAACTACACTATGATTTCAACAATTTTTACCCTACCATCAACCTCAGCCAGTCACATGGGAGATCCACTTCCTGGACATTACAGTGCAAATAAATGATGGTCACATAAACACCACCCTATACTGGAAACCTACAGACCACTATACCTACCTTCATGCCTTCAGGTTCATCTGGGACACATCACATAATCCATTGTCTACAGCCCAGCCCTAAGATATAACCACATTTGCTCTGATCCCTTGGACAGAGACAGACACCTCCAGAATCTCTATCGAACATTCTTAAAACTACTGTACCCACCTGTGGAAGTGAAGAAACAGATTGTCAGAGCCACTTGGGTACCCAAAAGTCACCTACTACAGGACACGCCCAACAAGGGAAACAACAGAACACCACTGATCATAACCTACAGCCCTCAATAAAACATCTCTAGCATATCATCATCAAGGATCTACAACCTATACTGGAGCATGATCCTTCACTGTCTCAAGGCTAGGCCAGCCCTTGCTTATAGACAGCCCCCTGACCGTAAACAAATACTCACCAGCAACTACACACCATACACAGGAACACTAAGCCAGGTACTTATCCCTGCAATAAACCCCATTGCCAACTCTGCCTGCACGCAGGGGCTTCACTGGCGCTGGGCACTCCAGGGCATGTGCCCCGAACCCCAGTGCCAGTGCCCCAGATCTCCGGCCCAATTGGGCTGCAGATCCAGGGCCCAGCCGCCCATGGCTGCGGCGGCCCCGTCCCCAGCCGGGGATGCAGGGCCTGGCCACCCACGGTGGCACGGCGGCACCTGGCCCTGTCCCTGGCCAGGGTACGGGGCCTGCTGGCCCGTGCCCCAGGTCCCTCCACCAGCCAGCTATGCCCCTGCCTGCACATCTACTCAAATGACACCATCACAGGATCAAACCAAACCAGCCACTGCACTAAGTTGTGATTGTATACCAACAAAGCCCCTCTGCTAACCACATTGGCCAAACTGGACTGTCTCTGCACAAAAAAATAAATAGACACAAATCGGACATTTAGAATGGTAACATTAAAAAAATCAGTAGGGGAACATGTCAATCTACCTGGACATTCTGTAAAAAACCATTCTGATTACAGTACTTCAGCAAAAAAGTCAAAAACAGATTATAATGTGAAACTGCTGAGGTAGAATTCATATGCAAACTAAATAGAGATCTCAAATGGCTAAGTAATTACAAAAGGATTTCCTCTATATTACTCTTTGCAGCTCTTGCTTCTCTCTCCCACACTCTTTGAATCAAAACAGCTTGTTTACTTTTCTGAGATAGACTAGGAGACTATCCCTCTGGCTCTGTTTCACTTGACATTGTGATACACCCTTCTCTGTATGCATAAATACAGATCACACGCCACTTTCTTCCATGGAATGGGATTATGCCCACAAAAGCTCATGCAATAAATACATTTGTTGGTCTTTAAAAGTGCCAAAGGTGTCTTTGCTTGTTTTGCTGAAATATGCTGATGGCTACCTCTCTGGAACTTGCCACCACTGGAGAAAGTCAAAACCTGTGTAACAACATTCTTTTGTCTATGACAGAACGGGGTTAGGCCTTGTCTGCCAAATGCATTTGACGGACATATTTTGAGCCTACCATTCTAATTTTCTGCGTCACCCGTGCATACACCACACAATAGTATCAATGACGGGTGTTTGCATATGACACCGCACACAACACCTTTCATATTCAGATTATGACAACAGTGGGTTAGGAAATAAGCATGTCAAGCCTGATGACAGTTATGGGGCGCTGTGCTCCCTGAGTCACACTTATCCTCTAGGTTGCTGTTCCACATGAGAGGAACATGATTTGCCTAACCAATGTGACACAAGTATCTCTAAAGCTCTGTACAGGAGAGCTGTACTTCTTTAGGTTTAGCGAGTGCTCAAGTGATGATTCCTTTCTATTCAGCACTGGCAAGGCCACATCTGGAGTATTGTGTCCAGTTTTGGGCCCTAGCAAAAGAATGGATGTGGACAAATTGGAGAGAATGCAGCTTAGGGCAAGGAAAATTATTAGGGTGCTGGAGCAGATGACTTATGAGGAGAGAGGCTGAGGTAAATGGGATTCTTTGTAGAGTGAGGAGCAATTTGATAGTGACCTTCAGCTGACTGAAGGAGGGTTCTGAGGAGGATGGAGCCAAGCTGTTCTCAGTGGTAGCAGACGACAGAACAAGGAACAATGGTCTCAAGTTGCAGTGTGGGAGGTCTAGGTTGGATATGTGGAAAACCTTTTTCACTAAGAGGGTAGAGAAGCACTGAAATGGGTTACCCAGAGAGCTGGTGGAATCTTCATCCTTAGAGGTTTATAAGGTTCTGACTAAGATAATTTAGCTGAGGTTGAGCAGGAGGTTGGACTGTGCCATGAGAACTGTCCAGGTGTGCCATGAAATTTTGTACAAAAGTAATGCAAATCAATGTAAAACAAGCATTGTTTCATCCTAAACAACATTCTACCCAACCAAAATTATAACTCATGAAACTTGTGAAAATTAATCATAAAATTAAAAGTGAGGTATCATTCTTTCAGTTCTAAAATGTGAACATTCTAAATGCAGGTGGCCAAAGAGCAAAATGATGTGTATTAGTTTTCTAGTGAATCTGAAACACTAATGTATTTGATCTTCCTTTAGCTTGTTATATGTTGTAAACCTCTCCCATAAAAACTCAACCATAGTTAATGTAAGTAAATATGATGTTTATGAGCAATCAATTCAGCTGAAAAAGTGGGTATGCCTTGGGATTGTTTGTCTCATTGAAGTGCGCTGCATTACTGAAAAGGTTGGGAATCCCTGATGATTTCTGAGGTCCTACAGAGGTGGATCAGAGACCATAGAGCTCCCAGGCCTGCTCACCTGGGGCTGTCCCTTCCTGGGGCCCCCCCACAAGTCTAGGGCCCTGGAGCAGGGGGGCCAGTACTGGCGGATTGGGGTGTTGGGGCCCAAGACCAGCCACTGCATGGCTGGTTGGCCCCCAGGGGTGACGGATCCAAGTGGCATGCAAGGTACAGCTTTGGGACCACACCAGAGGCTGTATGGAATGTGCCAGTTGGTCCAGCAAAAGAAACAAGGAGTTGTGTGGCACTTGAAGACTAACAGATTTATTTTTTGCATGAGCTTTCATGGGAGAAAATCCCTCTTTGTCAGATGCTCCATCTATGAAGCATCTGATTCAGTGGGATTTTCTCCCATGAAATCTCATGCGAAAAATAAATCTGTTAGTCTTCAAGTGCCACACGACTCTTTGGGTTTTTTGCTGGACTAGACTAACATGGCTATTCCTTTGGAAATTGGCCAGTCGGCCCAGCCACCCCTGGGGTCCAACAAGCCAGGTCGTGGCTGGGCTGCCAAACCCCACCCTTGGGGGCAGACCTGCTGGCCTAGGGGCAGGGCAGGAGCATGGAGCCCAGCTTCTGTGCTGGCCCACCCCACTCCTCCCTAGTGCTGGAAGGGCAGAGTATGACAGGATGCGCATCTGTGCACCCCTAAGGCAGTGGTTCCCAACCTGTTGTCTACCATGGCACACCTTGATACCTTCATTTTTTTTGAGACACACCACCATTAAAAAACTCATGAATATTCATATTAACTCAAAATAATATGAATATTCATGAACCACAGCACACTGGTTGGGAAAGATTGCTATGAAGGGTGGTAGGGGTAGCAGAGCAGGGCAGGAATGGCAAGAGGAGCCATGCGGGGAGCAGCACAAGGGTGGCAGGAGAGGGGACGGGAGAACAGGAGTGGCTTTGTGGGGTGGCAGGGGGAACCTGGGGAATGGGAGGGTAGAGCAGGGGAGCCTGGCATAGCAGCCACTTGCCCCCTTGTCCCTTGCGGCTTTCTGCCACCCAGGGCAGATCCTCACCCCACGGCAGCTCCCTTCCACCCAAGTGGGTCCCATCCTGTCTCCCACAGACTGCTGCTTCCCGTGACGAACCCTTCCATCACTGCAGGGCCCACACCTAGCCTTCTGGGCCACACCTAATTAAGCCCTCATCAGCCACCACACAGGTCTCATCAGGGTGCCTGTAGGCCTTACTGGGGCCCTGCTAACCCTATCCCCTTGCCCCCATCATCCTCCCTTCCATGAGTAGATTTTTAAGCTGCCACTGGGAGAGGCAGCTACAAAAATCCACCCCTGCCCCCACCTGATCCAGCTCCAGTCACTGGGGCCAGGACCAGGGTAGGATCCTGCTACCTGCAACCCAGGGTTCCCAGCTGGGGCTGGATTCTGCCACCACCAGTGTCACCAGGACACACCACATCAGGGCTGCTGCCAGGCCCCTCTGGGGACCCCTGTCTGGGACTGAAATGGGGCCACTAGTGCCCCTGGGGACCCTTGGCAGGGGCAGGCTCAGGCAGCCACCACTGCTGGCTATGGGGACCCTTGGATAGAGCTGGGGCCAATGGCACCAGGGACTGCAGAGCAGGGCCATGGCCACCGCGGACACCCTGGAGCAGAGCTGGACTGGGGCTGTGGTCATTGCTGCCACGGACACTCCGGAGTGGGGCCAGACTGGGGCCAGTCACTGCTGCCGTGAACACCCCACAATGAGGCCGGACTGGGGCTGTGGTTGTTGCCACCATGGACACCCCGGAGCCGGGCTGGTCTGGGGCTGTGGTCACTGCCATCGTGGACGCCCAGGAGTGGGGCTGGACTGGGGCCATGGCTGCCTCCGCTGGTTCTGGGGACCCTGGCTAGAGGATTAGGTGGCTGGGGTTGGAATGGGGCCAGCAGCAGCTCTCTGCACCCCCTCCCCACCTTCCCATGCCCTTAGCAGTCCCCCAACCCCAATTCCCCCCCCAACCTATTAACCCCCCTTTGCCAGCCCACACTCACCTGCAGCCAGCAGGAGCAAACTCTGCTGCAGGCTTCCTCCCCTGCACAGCCCATGTGGCTGGGCTGAGCAGTGAGGGAGATTTAAAATGACCCTAGCTCCCAAGGATTCTCATGGCACACTTTAGGTGTTGAGCTGTAGCATACTGCTTGGGAACAACTGCCATAGGGTATGATCTGCTTAAATTTTCTGTTCACTTGTGATTGTATGATTGCACGCAAATTAGGAGATGCAAGGTTTCTTTACAAATATTCATAGCTTACTCTACCTGATTACTATGATATCATGTTTCCTGCAGCATCATCTATGTGCACAGACATGGGGCCTGTTTTGTATAGCTTAGGAAGGAGACAGACAGAACTCATCCAGCAGCATGTAAATAGCCACAGCTGTGAGACAAGCAAGTACCTGGAGGAGGCAACAAAGAATATGCGAATTAAGGTTCCTGGCTCAGACCAGACAAAAGAGATCACCTCTGCCTAGAAAGGGAGGAGGCGAGGTGGATTGGAAACAAAGAGAGACACTTGAAGGGGCTTGAGGCTTTTTTGCCTGGGAAACTACCTCTCGAAACAACTTCAAGCAAGATGAGATCCCTGCCTGGTCTCAGGCAGAGACTGGGTGTGCAAACATCTGACAGCAGAATGACTTGAGCATAAACTTGGACTATGATGTCAGTTTAGGTCCAGGGTCTCAAACTCAAATCACTATGAGGGCCACAAGAGGCTTAGTACAGTAACCTGTGAGAGCTGCACCACTGAAACCTTTTCATACAATGATACAACATATAGTCAAAATGAAAAGTAACATATATATGCCAAAAGTAAGTAAAAGAATTACTTCAGTTCAAGATGGAGGTATTATCAAGAAGACAAAGAGTAAGTAAGTAAACACACTTTAAATTTTGCATTGTCAATTATTTGAGAAATTCTAAGTGTCATTGCGGGTCGCAGGAAATAACTTTAGGGGCTGCCAGTGGCCCGTGGGCTGCAAGTTTGAGACCCCTGGTTTAGGTAGAGATATGAGGTTAGTGTCAACAGAAGTGGCAGACATAATGGCCTCCCCCCGCCCCCCCCCAATGTAGCCCTCTAGACTATGGAGCTCACAGGGAGGAGTGTTAAGTATTGATCTCCCCTGATGGGCATCAGTTTCCTGGGTGAGTTTCTACCTCCCAAGCCTTGTGTCATCAAGGTGGGGGTGAGTTTCTATCCCCCTGAACAGTTTCTCTGCACCCCCGTCACCACGAAGGAGGGATCATTGTCCGGGGTCCCAGTTATATCATTGACCTCCACCTCACTTCCAATTGGCTATTTTATAGTCTGGCCATGCAGTACACTATTTAAGCCCCTGCCTCAGTTGGCTCGAGTGTTCTCCCACCCTCAAACGTTAAAGGGCATGTCACAAACCGGTCAGACTGATCCCCCGACCAAGACAGGGAGCTCCCGCCTGCAAGCCCTTTGTGTGTACTCGAATTGCTGACTGAATGATTATGTACTGGGATGCTGCAGCTGGTCTGCCTCCTCACTTTGGGTTCCACTATGGTGCTAGGACAGGTATTATAAACTGATACAGTTATTCTACCTCTCTCGATTTGTTTCTTTCTTCTTTTTTTTCTTTTCTCTATAATACCATTTATGCATTGTTTATAAGTGTAGGTTTTTTTCCCATTTAGGCATTGTTTATAAGTATAACCTTTTCCCATTTATGCATTGTTTATAAGTGTGGTTTTCGTTTGTACCTTGTATAGTCCTTTTACTACATAGCTGTTTATTATCCCACTTGTATCTTGCATAGTCTTTTTCATTGTGTAGCTGTTTACCTCCCCATAGGCATTTTTGTTGCTATTTCGTTGTATGCCTTTATAAGACCACTATAAAATATTTTCTACTGGAAATCAGTGTCCGTCTCCTTGGTGGGTGTCGCCGGTCCATCGCAGTTATATTGCGAACCCGGGGTTCAACAGTTAGTATGCACATTTTACTTTTATTTCTCTGTGGTCACTCCTGACTCATTTATATTATGATTCCACCTTGATTAGCCACTTTCTCACTTAAAATTGTAATCTGATCAACAAACTAGTAATTGTTTTATCAAAAGCCATCTGGGCTTTAAAAAGCATGAGTGAAGAAGGCTGGGCTCAATCCATTTCTTAGTTAAATGAGCAGACTTGAGTGTATGGTGCTTGGGAGTGGGTCCCAATCCCTGTAAGATAGTGGATCCCAGTGAGGGGGTGCTTGCTTTCTGACTGTCCCTTGAGTAGCCAGAGGGCATATACCCACTGCTTAGGACCAATTGCATGCAAGGGGCTAGAGCGCACTGACTCAGGAGTGAGTGGTTGCCTGGCAAAGTGGGGTGCATTGGGCAGGGGTTAAAGTAAGCCAGAATGCACAGGAGCAGCATTTTGAGGCCCCCTTTTTTAGGGACTCAGCTTTCTGGGGCCCCTAAAATAGCATAGAGCTGGAACACTGCATTCTGGGGCCCACCATTTAAAAATAGCAGGCCCTGGAATGCAGCATTCTGGCTCCATTTTCTATTTTTTGGGTGGCCCCTGCTGCTGAGCCTCTAAAAATAGCAGGCCCCGGAATGCTATTCCACCATGTTCCAGGAGGCAGGGAGCTGCCCTGGCCTGGGCTGAGGCTCTGACTTGAAGCTGCTCTAACTGAGCATGCTCAGAGCCTCTGAGCATGCTCAGTCAAAGCAGGTTCAGGACGGAGCCTCAGCCTGGGCCAGGGCCACCTGCAGTGACTTGGTGGCCAGGTAAGGGGGCCTTGGGGGGGAGGGTTCGGGAATGGACGAGCTGGCCCAGCAAGGAAAGGGCACCGGGGAGTGGGTCGGCCCGGGGCAGCAGGGAAGACTGCACAGTATGGCGGGCAGTTGGGGGACAAGCAGCGAGACAGTGGCTGGGGGCAGTAGCTGGGGTGGGGTGTAGGAGTTTGGGGGTCAGTAGCTGGGGTGTGTGAGGGAGGCCCAGACTGGTGTGAGGGGTGCCCGCCAATGTAGGTGGGTTCTGAGGCCCACCAAATTGTACTTTAACCCCTGGAATTGCAGTTCAGGAGTGGGAATTGGTGGGGGGGGGGGTCAAAGTGGTATCCCAGACTGGATCTGGGGAGCACCCCGTCATATGGAGGGACCCCGTATTGTGGTAGGCCCCTGGGCACAGGCCCAGTTAGCACTTGCAGTAATCTATCTGTGTTTCCAACTCTCATCTTCTAAGATCCAGTGATGCAAGGAAAGAAATGAAAGTGGGTATCTTGAATATGACTGCTGGGGAACAGCACTCATTTAAGAGCATCATCCTGCAGGTTGTTAAACAGCCTTTCTTCACACTGATAGGGGATGAAAACACAAATGCACCAGGTGGTTCAAGCCATTTCACTAATTTAATGAGGGAGATCTCTTGCTCCCTGTCAGTGAGTTTTCAGTTCCTAGCATCATCATGTAGGGGGCAGAAATGCAGCACTGATCATTCAATAAGTCAATTGCTTTCATCCCATTTCCTCAAGAAAACAAGGTGCTGTTGCTTTAACTGTCCTCATTGATTCTGGATGAAATCCTTTATATGGGGCCTTTCAGGACCCCTGGAATGTTGGCATCAGCTTTCCAGTGACAAAATGCCTACCATTTCCAGGACACTCATTGGCTAGCAACACCCTAATTAGCTTTTCCATGTTAACTATCTATTAGCTGTTTGGTTTGTACTCTCTGCCCTCCAGTTTAGACAAATCAGCAGGCAGAACAAAAAAGTCAGGCCTTGAGTCTGCAAAAGGATATGCTAGTGTGGGTCCCAGCAGACACCCATGGCCAGCTTAAGGGGTGAGCAAGTGTAGCACAGGCTTGGGGTACCAAAGCTTAGGGGTGCTGGCACCAAAAATTGAAAGCGTGGCCCAGGGAGAGGTTGCTATGGGGACCCCCAGGGTCTCACCTTGCAGCAGCCTGTGCTCACCAGGACAGCATGGCCAGGCCAGGCCCGTTGCTGCAGGGTCATGTGACTTCACCTGCCTCCACATGATCACTGGCCCAGCCCCATCCCTCCTACCCCCGCAAGCACGCTCTAGGCACAGAGT
The DNA here is from genome assembly GCA_007922195.1 of Podocnemis expansa. Classification (NCBI taxonomy): domain Eukaryota; kingdom Metazoa; phylum Chordata; order Testudines; family Podocnemididae; genus Podocnemis; species Podocnemis expansa. The sequence continues at coordinate 34,926,706 of ML681997.1, forward strand.
CAGCAATTTGGCCACAAAAGCAAAAGCTGGCTTGGGGCGCCACAACCCATTGAACTGGCCCTGCAGACACTGTCCAGCTTTCACAGGTCCCTACTGCAGGATTTGGGGGTCTTGGGTAATGGAGCTGAAATTGGAAGACTCTTGCCAAACTGGCTGAGCTTGAGATCACACTATGGGTACAAGTTTCAAAAGCACCTAAGTCTTATTTTTCAAAAACAACATGTATTTAGGCCCAGATCCTCGGAGATATTTAAGCACCTAACTCAAGTCCCATTAACCTACTCTGAAAATTACCATAGGTCTATTTTCAAAATTGTCTTGGGCATTTAGGAACCAAGTGTAGTAACCCTTGGGGAGGAAGGGGTCAACATGCTGGTCAGTGAGTCCCAGGACAGCCAATAGGAACAAAGTACAAGTTTTTTAATTGGAGCAGCGGCCTTGCCTGTTCCTGTTTGGATGCAGCAGAGCTCCTGGAAGGATCAGGAGAAGGCCAAGTAGAAAGGCCTCAAGAAGGATCCAGCGACATCCTTACCAGAGATAAGCTAAGTTTGTTACTGACCAGACGTGAGTAGAACCGGGAATGTTTACTTAGATGCGGTCAGGGTGTTTCTTTGTTTTTCTTTTGTTTTTGAATTTCTTTGTGCTGAGCACATGTACCTGCTCCCACTACCCTGTAACTACCTAAGTTAAATCCCAGGGAAGCAACTCTGTGTTTCTTATCTGTTCTTTTTAATTAAAGATTTTACCTTTTAAGTAAGCGCTGGTTCTGTGTCCTGAAGGGCAAGAGGTTTGTGTGCACGTGCCTCAGACTGCGCAGCCAGCTACTAAAGGGGATTCTGTTCCATTTCCTGCTGATATCCCAGCTGGGGTTCAGTCACTCTCCTGAGAGAGGCATAAAAGTGACTGAGGATACCTCACAGGAAGGAATTTCCAAGTGTGCCTTCCTGGGTTTCAAGAGGTTCTTGCATTTGGGAAGTGGCAGTGATACCACTCCAAGGCCAGAAGTGGAGACCTTGGAGAATTTTAAGACCAGGCTTTAAGGCCCGTGGTTTTTAAGACCTGTTGCAGGCCCCCACGTTCTGGAGTCAGAGTGCCAGAGTGGGGAACCAGCCTTGACACCAAGGACACTTTGATGCGTTTGAAAATGTTGGTCTGCATGCATCTGCTCTCCATAGGTCACATTCAGGTTTCTGCATCTCAAGTGCAGTTGCTATGGAAAGCTAGGCAAGTATTTTGTGTTCTGGGCAATGTGTACTAAATTCTCACGAGGTTAAATTTTAAATTTGAAAGCAGCATTAAAGCCAGCAATTAAGTTAGCCATAATTAATTGCTGCTGGGGTTGTTTTACCAGGGATGAGCCACCATGTTGAGGCAATCGGACACATCCCAACTACAAAAATAGACACCAACGTAGGTGGAATCTGACTGAGGCTCTCTTTTAGTTTGTTACAAATTGAGTTATGTGCTTTGCCCACTGAAAACAGCAATGTACCATACCAGCCATTAGTGGAGCACATGCACATATATAGATAGCACAGTAAGTTTGCATGGCAATTTACAGATGCAGATGAGGCATGTTCCCTATCCAGCAGGATTTACAATTTAATTAAGACAAAGGCAAGAAAAACCCAGCTACGTTGGCTTTAATCTGAAATCTCAGGTGCCTGAGAGATGAGAAACAGTGGACAGCTTAATGGATTGAGCAGAGACCCAGGTATCTTGACAATCACCGCTTTAAGTGGCCTGAGAAAGGGGAGCAAGCAGAGCTATCATCACCCTCACATCTGCCATCCCTCTGCTCAGCATTTGATTCTGTCCCCCAACCCCCAAATCAATCCTGTCCTCACTTTTGTTTCCAGCCAGCCCTGCTTCTCTTCCTGCAGTTTAAGTGTTTCTTTCACCTCCTCCCAGGCCTGGGGGTCACTGCAGTGGGGTCTCACACAGGCTGGGCATTGCAGGGTGGGAGCAGAGGAACCATCTGGTTGCTCACAAGAGGTAGATGAGTACAGATGCCCCCCCCCCCCCCCGAGCTCCATGGCTGTGAATGATCAGGTTTGTTTCAGGATGATGCTAAATATTTTATAAGACGCTGGCTCCTCTTACACTTGCAGTTTCTGTTTCTAGGGTGTGCAGGTATGTAAGGACCCCTACATTGCATGGGCATGGAGGCAGAGAGAGAGGGAGGATGCAGCACATCACCTGACCCATCCTTGGAGCAGATCAGCAGTATTATGTTTAATAAGAATCTGTTCTTCCTCAATCAAGGTTACATGCCTCTCTTTTCTCTCATTCTTACACCTCCTGCTGACCTATAAACTGCTGATCACATTCACTGCTTGCTTCACAAAGTGCCCCTCCAATCACCAAGCAGAGAGCCTGGAGGTGGGATTTCAGCTATCTCCAGCTAATCACATCCCATAATAGAGGAAGGGAGAGAGACTGCCCATGCCTTTTTAGTTTTTAATCTGCTCATGCTGGTTCATGCACTGTAAACTGAGCAGCAGGACCACAGCGGAGAGAAGGACACAAACATGTCCCAGCAACGAACCATACGGCTCACCTCACAGCACACTAGCACCGTTTATGTGCTGGGCACAGAAATCTCCATTGACATACCAGGGTAAGAAATGTGAGTTTTAATAGCTGGTAGGTCACTGGGCTGTCCAACTTTCTGTGATCACTTTATCTTGCAGATCTTTATTGGTGTCTTGAAATGGAAACTGTTCCCTGGCTAAGGTGGACTGGGGACAGTCAGGAGCAGAGCAATGGCAAAAGCTAGAAATATGTGGTGCTAAAGTGAAAATTATACTCAAGGGCGGGGGGGGGCAGGGTCCAGATTTTTTGGTCGGTATAGTGCAAGTACAGATCCCAGAGACAGTCATAAAAATAATGACAATGAGCAAATGAAAAGCTTTTGGAGTCTGCTCAAAAGCTTCAGGAAGTTTAGACTTGATATTCCATGCAGGTTTCTAACCATCAAAGGACGGAAGTTCCAGAATAGCTTTCTGAGGGGAGCTGTAGGGGCTGAAAACCTCGTTGGCTTCAAAACAGAGTTCGATAAATTTAGGGAAGAGATGGTATGATGGGGTAACCTAATCTGGTAATTGACTGATCTTTGACTACTGGTGGTAGCCATGCCAGTAGCCCGTACTGGTATGTTTGAGGGGGGTGGGTTCTAAGTTATTACAGAGAATACTCTTGGGCATCTGACCACTGAGTCTCGCCTGCATGCTCAGGGCTTTACTGAAAAACACTTTTAAAGCCTAACAAATTTATTTATTTTGCATGAGCTTTCATGGAAGAGATCCCACTTCACATTAGACGCTTGCAGACAGACAAGTATACGAAAGAGGGATAAATACAGTGAAGGAAGTGTAGTCACAGGGTCAGATCAGATTACATCATAAATCAAGCAGGCTGTGCTGATTCAAACTGAGTGAACAACAGATGGGGAGGCTGAGAGGTGACAAGCACTGATTACAGTGAAACAAACAAGGAGTCCTGTGGCAATTTTAAAGACTAACCCAGTGGTTCCTAACATTTTTCAGGCTGCGGACCCCTTTTTAAGAAAAAAAATCTCTGTGCCCCCCCTGGCTTATTATGTAATCTGGGCTGTGTGGGCAGACTCTGACCTACACCACTCTGGCGGTGCCACTGGGACGGCTGGTGAGCTGCCCTGCAGCCACCATGGCTCATGCCCCTGGGCAGCTGAGCCACAGCAGCTATGGCCCCTTGCCCCTACCAGGGAGTTGCTGTGGCCCCATCCCCCTTCCAGGATCTGGCCATGGGAGGGGAAAGAGCCCTGGCAGGGAGCATTGGGGCTGTAGCTAGATTCCAGCCCTGATAGGGAGAGGCTCCATGGACCCCCTGCAACATGTTTGTGGACCCCTGGTTGGGAACCACTGGACTAACCAATTTATTTATAGCATGAGCTTTCATAGGAGAAAATCCCACTTCATCAGATGCTTGAAGATGGGGAATTTACAGAATGGGAGGATAATAAATGCAGGGAAGTGTAAGTCATCAGATCAGATCAGACTGTTACAGCAAACCAGAGCAGTTGTTTAGATTCAAACTGTGGAGGACAGCATATTGAGCGAGCTTCAAAGAGTGATACACAGCATAACATTCAGGGAGTGATAGGCAGCATAGTAGAGGGAGCTTCAAAGAGAAACTGCAGAATTGCCTTTGGGTTAAATAGAGATCTCAGGGTTTTTTCTTATTACAACAGATGATTTGACCTCACTCCTTTAAATATACTGAGTTCCACTATCTGAATCTAAACAACTGCTTTGATTTGCTGTAATAGTCTGACCTGATCCTATGACTTACACATCCCTTTATTTATTTTCCTTCCAACCTATAAGTTCCCCATTTTCAAGCATCTCATGAAATGAGATTTTTCTCCCACAAAGGATTGTGCAATAAATTAATTTGTAGGTCTTTAAAAGTGCCACAGGACTCCTTGTTTGTTTTGCTGAACTAGACTAACACAGCTACCCCTCTAGAATTTGCAGCCTGCAGAGTTAACTGATCTCCATATCTGGGGTCAGGAAGGAATTTCCCCCCAAGGCAAACTGGTAAAGAATCTAGGAATTTGTGTATTTTTTTGTTTTGTTTTTATTTTGTTTGGCTTCCTCTGTAGCATAGGGCATGAAGCTGGCTTACTTGCTGGTGGATTCTCTATATTGTAAAGTCTTTAACTCATGGTTTGAGGACTTTAAGAACTCAGTCCTAGGTTTGAGGTTTATTTCAGGAGTGGGTAGGTGAGGTTCTGTGGCCTGTGTTGTGCAGGAGGACAGACTAGATCAGTGGTTCCCACAATGTTCCCTCTAAGGTTTGGCGGCTTGTGTGAAGAACTTTTTCTGAATAAAATTTTTGTGCAAATTCACGTGATGGAAATTATTGAAAAGTATAAAACAATGAAAAATTAATACGTTATTTAAAATAGTTTTTATTAATAATTTGAATGTATTCTATGCTTATGAGACATCTCATCAATTCTTCAGTACTGTTCGTCTGCCTGTGTTGGTTTTCCAAAATGAATAAGCACATAGAAAAGTGAAAGCAGCTAACTTGCGTCTTGTTTTTCATTTTGCACAGCAGCCCATTTTACAATTTAAAAAAATTGTCTGAAATTGTTTCTAGTCACTTCAAATGTGTCCCTTTATTTGTTTTACTTAATTGGTCACTATTAGTAATTTTAATCATGGTACACTTTATTTTCCTTCATTTTAGTAGTGTTTGCTATATATTTTTCCCCCAATTTAGCCCTTCTCTAAGAAGCAAGAGGCCAAAAGTTAAAAAACTGAACACAGGACTTGAACCCATGACCCTGGCATTATAACAGTGCTGAGCTACCAACTGAGCTATAGAGAAACCAGCTGCCTGTTTTAAAAAAAATAAAATAAAATAAAAAGCTTCTCGGAATAAAAAACTGCATACTCCACTACCCCTTGATATTTTTTCCCTTCCCTATAAACTGTTCTTTGTTTTTTGTTTGTTTGTTTTTTCAACATGCTACTTATCAGACATAAAAAGCTGGACAATCACCTATTTTTATAATGCCTGGGGGAGGAAGGACATGAAGGTAAAAAGGAGCCCTTGGATAGCTTGGGAATAGCAACTGCAACCCTCACCCCCCGCAGCTGACCTCAGCTGAGCTTCAGGCCTGCCCCCTGCCCAACTTCAGCCACTCTCCGAGGCTGCCCCTCCCTCAGCTGATCCTTGGCCATGGTTCAGGCCTGCCCCCCTTCCAATCCTCAGCCACTTTGCCAGCCTGCCCCCCCAGCCCCAGGCCGATCCTGAGCTGCTCTGCTGGCCTGGCCCGGCCCCAGCCCTAGCCCCAGCTCCAGCTGATCCTCAGTCACTGTGCTGGCCTTGCCCTGCCCGGTCCCAGCACCCCTGCCCCCGCCAATCCTCAGCTGCTTTTCTAGCCTGGCCCTGCCCAGCCCTGGCTCCGCTCCCCTCCGCCCCCACCCGGCCTATCCCCGGCCACTTTTCCGGCCTGGGCCTGCCCAGCCCCGCCCCGGCCCCGGCCCCGGCCATGCCCCCCCCCCGCCTGGCTGATCCTCAGCCGCTTTGCCGGCCTTGCCCTGCCTGGCCCCACCCCCCAACCTGCGCTGCTCAGCTGGCCCGGCCAAGCCCCATTCCCCCTCGCCCCAGCCGATCCTCCACCACTTCGTCTGCCTCGCCTTGCCTGGCCCTGGCCTTGCTCCCTCCCCCCAGCCAATCGTCAGCCGCTCTGCTGGCGTGCCCAGCCAATCGTGGGCTGTGCTTCTGGCTTGGCCCTCCCTGTGCGTGGGAACAGGACAGCCCTGCATGGGGAGGGTTTTTTAGGTGCGCGGCCGCGCACCTTAGAGGGAACGTAGGTTCCCAACCTTTTCTCTGCTGTGGCACACCTTGATACCTTCACATTTTTCGAGGCACACCACTATTAAAAACTCATGAATATTCAAATTAGTTCAAAATAACATGAATATTTATGAACCATAGCACAGGGTTTGGAAATGCTGCTATGTGGTGTAGTAGGGGTAGCAGAGCAGAGATCCCAAGACAGGGGAGGTCAGGAGTTATTTGCAGTGGCAGGAGTGAGTGTGGGGAGCAGAGCAGGGCAGGGGCAGGGCTGGCGCAACCCAGTAAGCCTGGTAAGCATTGCAGGGGGGCGCTGGAAACTGCTCTGCTTGCAGGCGGGGGCGCCAGAAATGGTAGCAGCGGGTGGCCAAAGAGGACAAGGGCAGCTATGTGGGGAACAGCACAAGGGTGCCAAGAGACGAGAGGGGAAGGGAGAACAGGAGTGACTTTGGGGAGGGGGGGCAGGGGAGCTTGGCATAGCACCCACTTCCCCCTTTCTCCACAGTGGTTCCCTGCCACCCAGGGCAAATCCTCACCCCACTGCTGCTCCCTCGCACCTTAGTGGGTCCCTTCCCCCCCCCCCCAGCCTCCTGCTGCTTGTGATGGACCTTCCCATCACTGCAGGGGCCAGAACTATCACTCCAGCCCCCAGCTCACCCCCCCCCAGCTACACACACCCCCAACCAAACAGCCACACCACAACCTCAGCTACACACCCTCTGCTACACATCCACTCCCAGCCACCTCTACTACACACATACCCCTTGCCCCTCAGCAGCACCCCTCAAAGCCCTTACCATGTCTGTTTGCAGGGACAGGCTGGGAGTTGCTTCCCTGCCACAAACTATTTTGTGGGACCCCCTAAAGGGCTCACTATCGGCCCCCACTGCTACCTTCCCTGTGGCCCCAGTCCCCCCCTGCAGCCCTAACCACCCCACATGACCCCTCAGGAATCCTTTTTTGTTTTGCTGAACTGAATTAACATGACTATCCCTCTGGAACTCGTAAATTATTCTTGGGTATGATAATTTTAAAGATCTTCCCATCATGAAGCTTGTAAGCTGAGGCTCAAAAATAACAAATACCACATTTAAAATTTTGGCAGTAAAATCTTACAATTGTTTCATATAGGCTTGGGTTTATGTGCACTAGATATTTAATACAAATAATTATAATAAATAAAAAAAAGGTTCCTAGTGTGTAGCTATAAATGAAAAACATTTTCTGAAGTACTCAAGTTTATAAGACTCATGCCCCCTCAAAAATATTAAATAATAAGTATAGAAGAAGCTAAAAAATTACTTACAAAAAAAAAGATACAGCACAGACATCACACACAGCTGTAATGATAGTCTGAGGGCAGCACTGTATTTATACGTAGCAGCCTATATGGACCTACCTGGTAAACTGATCTAAGCAAAGCCAAACTAAAAATTGTCACAAAGTCAAAGGAAAAGGCAAAAGAACAGGTAAAAAAGAAAAGGAAAAGGCAATATTTCACAGAATTAAAAAATGGTAGAATAAATGGCCACACTGAGGAATTAAAAGCTGAGCCCAAGGGAAAAATTCCTACTATAGTGCTATCTGTTGCTTGCTCCTGCTTTTTTAGCATGTCAGCATGAAGGTGATGGGCAGATAATGGCGAAATCTGCAATTGAGACAAAGCACAGATCCTAATGATAGTTTGCCTTGATGAGCCAAGGGTGAAAAGTGCTTAGGCTTCCAGCCCTACTGGCTCTGCTAGATGGTAACAATCTCTATATTTTTCTATGTTTTCATTTCTGTCCACCAAATTGAGGACGGGACCCCTGGGCCCTAGGTAGCAGCCTACTTCGCCTAACCCAAAAGCTGCCACTGCTTTTTGCCAGCCCTGCACAGCCCAGGTGGCTGGGCTGAGCAGGGAGGGAGCTCTAACTGTAGCTCTCCGAGATTGTCATGGCACACTTTGGGTGTTGCTGTGGCACACCAGTTGGGAACCACTGGACTCGATGATCGTGTTGGTTCCTTCTGACCTCAGAGTCTATGGCGGGGGTCTGTAATCAGTGGCCCTGGAGCCACATGCAATGCTTTAACTGCCTCCTTGCAGCTCTGGGCTCCTGGCTGGCCTGCCCCACCACCAGGGGACCCTGCAGGTGGCCCATGCCAGACTCCAGGCTCCCTTCTGCCACCAGGGGACCCTGCAGGGGCTCAGTTCTGGTTTCAGGCTCTCCCCACCCCACCAGGGGACCCTGGCTTAGCTCCCCCCACCTTCCACCAGAAGTTTACACCCATTGCAGCGCTTAAAACACTTGGTTATTGAAGGAATTTTTAAAAAATGGCTCTTCTTATCTTTTGGGTTTCTGACCGCTGGTTTATGGATATCTGGCAGTCCAAATTCAGCCCCACTGTCTGCACTAGGCTGTCAGCAGCCACAGTCAGTCTGTGAACTGCTAAGTGGATTAGGGACACAGCAGTTTCTAGTTGGTTGCAGGTGTGTGTGTGTGTATGTGTGTGTGTGTTTGAAGTCAAGGGCCAGATCTGCAATGTTCACTTTAATTTTTCATGGGCTGTGTGTGCAAAAAGTTTGTGTGCAGAAAAAAATTTCTTTGTGTGAGCTAATATTAGCTCTGTTTTTGTGCATGCTTTATTTTGTTGTGTGCACAGGTCTCAAACGCATGGCCCCTAAAGCCATTTCCTGTGGCCCGCAATGACATGATCATTACCAATATTTGCAATATCATTGTTGAAAAGGCTTCACTGGTGCAGCCCTCGGGCTAACATACTAATCCTCATGCAGCACTTGTGGTGATTTGAGTTTGAGACCCCTGGCTTAGAGAGAATGGTGTCTGCAGCTGGGGTGAAGTGGCACAGCTCCCCTGACATCAACAGAGCCAGGCTGCTCTCCCATCTGCAGGTCTATTTGCATGCTCTGCACACAGAGCTCGTGCATGCATTTTTGTGAGGGATTAGCAGCCTTGCTGCAGAACTCAGCTGTTCTTTTGGATGTCCACAACTCCACTGGCTGTGCTCAGCTTTTCATCAGTTGCCACAGCTGCATGTGGGCTCAGCTTGAGGGAGACGAGATTTTGCTCGAGCTTTCACATATATGGTGCACCAATGAAGCAGCTTCCTCACCCAAGTGTTTTACTTTGTCCGGAGTGAAGAAACTCCCAGTCTGCCACCCTAATTGCTGCACCATGGGGCTGCGCCCCCTCTGTGCCTGGCACTGGGAGGAGATGGGTGTGGGCAGGCCAGATCAGATGGAGAAGTCAGCTGGGGAGACCCCTTCTGGGGCCCTGGCAGGATTCAAACCAGCCAGTCTGCTGTCCTACTCTAAATTCCCAGAGTGAATTTCCTGATGCTGCAGCCTATGTTGGCAAAACATACACTGACAGGAGGGTGAATATTCCATAATGACATAAATTACAATGACAAAAATGCTCATGTGCACAGCACTACGTTTGTGGGAGAGCTTCTGCTCATGGGGATGGATTTTTCATTCCAACGGGAGTGTTCCCGCCCATCGGCATAGAGCGCTGTCACCAGAGGTGCTGCAACAGCATGGCTGTATAGGTGCAGCTGGATCTCTGTGCAGATAGACATGGCCTATGGGAAGAGAAGAAGGTTTAAAGGCAGAATGGTTAAGTAATTTGCTCCAGGCTCTACAACCAGCCGGATGCAGAGTCAGGCATTAGACTCTTGATTCCCTCTTGGTAGGGGACCTAGAGCTGAGCTGCTGAGGCAAGGAAATGGCTCTTTCTAGGGAGGAGCTGGCCATTGCCATAGGTTGGATGTGTAAGCTCATGGGGTAGGGACTCTCTCTTATTATGGGTACATACAGCAACTAACCCACTGGGGTGCTGATTCAGGAGTGATGCAGGCCCAGGAAAAGACCCAAAGCCTGGGCCCCACAGCCCCACCCCTCAGTCCTGATTTGGGACCAGAGCTCCTGCTGTGTGTGGCCTGGCCACAGACCCCCGACTGGGGCTGGGGAAGGTAGCCACTGCTGCAGGCAGCTCAGCGGTGGACTGGGGGCACTGGTGCTGGGACTTGGGCCTTGAGCCCCCTGCCCAGCAACAGCGATGCCACTGTGCTGATCCCAGATTGGGGCTTCTGTGTGATTCTGTAGTACAAATACTTAAGAAATAATCTGAAATCAGAGCATCTCAAGAAGCAGCAACTTTGATTTTTTATTTACAGTAGCACCTGGGGCTTGGAAGGAAGGGGTAATCACCCCTGTTTTTATGCCCAGTGCTGTAGGAAATATGGTCGATTTGCAAAGAATAAACTGGAATTGAAGGTGGGGTGGGATTACAGTGCAGAGCTCAAGGCTTCTGTCCTAGGCCAACTCACCTGTCTTTATCTGTTACCCTGTAACCTCCCTGCTTCTTTTCTCCTGCAAGGCTGAAACTTTGTAGTTGTATGTTGCAAGTGTGGGCTGAACTCCAGATTTTTCTGTGCAAGGCCCAGCTCCAATTATGTTGGTCTCCCAAGGGGAGATACACCTACATCTATCACATTTGTCTTCAGGTGTGACTATTCATTATCAGGGAGCAGATGACCTGAGTTATCCCAGACCACACCCAGAGATTAATAAAGCCTCTGCCAGCTCTTATTTAATAACCACAATTGCCTGCTGGCAGGAAGCCAGAAGGTGAGCAACTGAGTTCCTGTCTGATGCAACTTCTTGCAGTCACACAGGGAGCAGTCTACCCACCTCCTCAGCCTTATGCAGAACTCCAAGGCCAGCTCTTTGATCACTTGTAAAAGAGTCTAGTATTTACACTTCACAAAATGTTTGTAAGTGGCTGCCTGCATGTACCTCACAATAGCTGTATCCCACTTTATAAGGTAATAGTTACGTGTTCTTTTGAAACTGGAAACCCCTACAGTTATGAGAGAGGCATTAGCAAGAGTCAAATACTGGCTCACCACAGGAGATGTTCTCTAGTGCCCCAAAAAAAGGGGGTCCATAAATATCAGGCAAACCAGTGTGAAGAATCAGAGGACAAAAGGACTCTTTTGATTGCTCCCCTCTGCATGTAGGACGAGGAGAGTGCATGAAATTGTCCCATCAGCTTGAACTCTGGGTGGGAGAAAATAAAAATCCCTGACAGGAAGAAACTGGGTCTTTATGCTGTTTGGACTGTGAGGAGCAAAGATTTCCAAGCTTAAGCAAGAGATCCCTGGTGCTTGACCTGGATTGGCCAAAGAGAATTTGCAGAGCTCAGATATTACAGCAAGGATTTCCATCACCTTTTGAAACCTGAGACTATAACTCCATGGTTTTCAAACCCTCAGGTACTGGATCACGGCACCCTTGCTGTAGCTGCCAAAAGACTGGACTACGTTGCTCAAAGATGTAATTGTTGGGTCATGGGCATAAATTATTTTTTTCAGCTGGGTCCCAAGAAAAAAAGTTTGAAAACCACTGCTGTAACTCATTGGTAAGTGTAGGTTTATCTTACTTACAAGGTTAAAGCACTCATTTGTTTTTCTTACCACTAGCTTAATCAGTCTTCACACAGTTTATTATAGGATTCACCACAAGCCTTACCTTTAGAGTAGGATCTATAGTGCAATTTGATCTGGGGTAAATGACTGGTCCTTTGGGACTATGGGAATATGAGAATATTGTGATTTTTTGGTGCAAGGGATCATGTAACACAAAGGCAAGCTTACCCTGATGGCTAGCTAGATTAGGAATTCCTAAGGGGACTGTCTGTGAGTCCATGTGTAGTGCCAGAGCAGTTCACACTTGACTGCTGAAGCCTAAGTATAACACTCACAGCCCATTTGTTATGTATGCCCTGCTTAATGGTCTGTCCAGAGGTTGGTACTCATGCTTTGGAGCTACTCCAGGCTATTTCACAGTCACTGTTTCAAATCCAGTCAAAGAAGATGTTAGCAACCATATTATGCTGACTCAATGTGTTGTCTTCCTCCTGTGTCTGATTCAGAGAGGATAAAAGCCTTCTAGTGCTATCACATAGTGGAGCTACTCCTTTAGTTCATGTGGCAGAGACTGTGCATTCAGTCTCCACAGCCTTTCTGGGGAGCTCGTTGCACATCTGATAACTGTTTGGTGGCCTATTTCAATTGAGCACAGTTCATAGTAGACAGGTGTCTGTCAACAAAGGCACCCTTGTTAGCTTTTTTCAATATAGGGGCTAGGGAATGAATGTCCTATGATTACTGAACTCCATCTCCTCATGCCCTTAGGAAGAATCTCTCCAGGATACTGCTGATATGTTGGCAGAGCAGGGTATGAGATATGGGAAGCTTGTCCCATTGTTGCCTATGATGTATCTGCTCTGGGAACTAGTCAGTTCCTGCACCCCTTCCCCATTCTCTTACTACAGCCAACTGTGTTGGACCACAGTCCAGACCCTGACCTTCCTCACTGTCATATATGTTACAGTGGCCCCCAATGGGCCCAGTTCAGACTGGGGGCCTACGAAGGAAGTGCACTCACTGCTAGAGGGTCTGTGTGTGGCCAGACATGGCATAGTGGCTCTCCCCATCTAAATGGCCTTCCTGGTGGATTGCATTGTCCTACAACAGGGCCCTCCAGCAAGGTCACGATTTAGTCCACTGCTTCCAGAGAAACAAAGTCCTACCAACAGAAGTTTAGCGTTATGTCAGGTCTCCAGCCCCAACTTTGGACCCTGTGGTCCTTGCACACTCTAGCCTCAGGGATTCTAATCATCTTCATCCCCTCACCCAAACTGTGTCACCAGACCAGTGGCTGGTAGGAAAATCCAAGCCCCACCCTCCACTTCAGCCCAGGGATCCTATAACATTCAACACATTGCTGCTACCTGTCAGCTTCTTTCTACTCAGCTTCTCTCAAGTCTTCTCCCCACAACTTCTGTAGGCTCACCTGTCTTTCAGGACCCTCCCCTGAAGCCCCCAACAAAACCCAGACTAAGAGCATAAGCTCAAACCCATTGCTTCCCTCCTTGACTGTGACCTTTCAGGTCTTACAGTTGCTCTGTTTCAACAGGTTTTTTCCTTCACTGAACCCCCTCCCCAAGCTGCCTTCCTGGATGTCTAAGATCCTGCCCTTTTACCAGAGCTTACCCCATTGGAGCCTATTCCTCCTTATGAGGTCATCCAGTCCAACCCTCTGCTAAAAGAAGGACCACTCCCACAAAATCATCCCAGACAAGGTTTTGTCTAATGGGACCTTAAATGTATCCAAAGATGGAGATTCCATCACCTCCCTAAGTTTTTCCTAATAGCCAACCTTGACTGCCCCAGCTGCAGTTTGAAACCATTGCTCCTTGTTCTGTCCTCTGTTACTACTGAGAACAGCCTAGTTCCTTGTTCTTTGGAGCACCCCTTCAAGTAGTCGAAGGTTGGTATCAAACCCCCCTCAGTCCTCTCTTTTGCAGACTAAATAAGCCTGGTTCCTTCAGTCTCTCCTTGTAAGTCATGTGCCCCAACCCTCTAATCATTTTCATTGCCCTCCACTGGACTCCTTCTAATTTGTCAACATGCTTTCTGTAGTGGGGAGCCCAAAACAGGACACAGTATTCCAGATGTGGCCTCACCAGCGTCCAATTGAGGGGAATAATCATATCCCTCAATCTGCTGGCAACACTCTTACTGATGCAGCCAAATATGCCGTTGGCCTTTTTGGCAAAAAGAGCACATTGCTGACTTGTATCCAGCTTCCCATCCAGTGTAACCCCTAGGTTCTTTTCTACAGTGCTGCTACTTAGGCAATTGGTCCCCAGCCTATGGTGTACATGGGATATTGTCATCCTAGGTGCAGGACTTTTCCCTTGTCCTTGTTGAACCTCATGAGATTTCATTTGGCCCAATGCTCCAATTTGTCTAGGTCTCCCTGAATCCTATCTCTGCCCTCCAGCGTGTTTACCATTCCCCCCAGCTTGGTGTTGTCTGCAAATTTACTGAGCGTGCAGTCTATCCCGTCATCCCCAGATCATTTATGAAGATGTTGAACAGAACCAGCCCCAGGACTTACCTGTGGGCACTCCACTAGTTGCTGGTTGCTAACTAGACATGGAGCCGTTGATCCCTACCTGTTGAGCCCAGTGATCTAGCTAGCTTTCTATCCACCTTACGGTCAATTCATCCAAACCATGCTTCTGTAACTTGCTGAAAAGAATGCTGTGGGAACCCATATCAAAAGCTTTGCTAAAGTTGAGATATATATCACATCGATGGCTATTTCTGTATCCACATATCCAGTCATCTCATCACAGAAGGCAATCAGGTTAGTCAGGCATGATTTGTCCTTAGTCAATCCATGCTGACTGTTCCTGATCACTCTATTCTCCTCCAAGTGTTTCAGAATGGATTCTTTGAGGACCTGCACCATGATTTTTCCAGGGTTGAGTCTCTTTAGGAAGAGCCAAGTTAGAGTTGGTTGTATGGGGGAAAAAAATGTAGTGACCAGAGTGCACACACAGCAGGGTCTCTAACAGAGTTTACACTCCCATATCAGAGGAGCTTTAGAGGCTGGATTGGAGGAGATTTACAAAAGCTTTGCTGGGACTTAAAAGTTGGTTTGTGGGAAGGACTGAGATCCAGGCGATCTGGCTTCCATTCTGTCATCTCATCATTTGTGATCTCTCCCAGCCTCCTGCCAGGAAAAAGTCCTTCCACCAAAGAGTTTACAGGCTAAAATAGTCAAAGGGTTGTGCTTTCCCCCACCTTTACAGATGGGGAGCCTGACACAGTAAGAAGCACATGACTTGACTAAGGTCACACATGGGGTTTGTGACAGATCCAGGAATGGAAGGCAGATTGCCTGAATCTCAGTCCTTCCCATAAACCAACTCTTAAGTTCCAGCAAGGCTCACATAAATCAAGTGCTCACTTGATTTTCTGTCTCCTCCAGTCATTCCTCAACAGCTCCTCTGAGACAGCAGTATACACTCTGTTAAGGACCCTACTGTGGGTGAAGTCTGGTCACTATGTTATTTTCACCATATGACCAACTCTAACTTGGTTCTTCGTGGAGCAACTCAACCCTAATCTATTTTCTTCTCTGTTCTAGTAGGAGCAGTTCCTGTTTTTGTTGTGATCACTGGGCTTATCAATTTCCCCTAACTGTAAATTCAACTGTCCAAAGTCAGTGGAAGGTCATAATATGTCACAATAACCACTAACAGCAAATGGGAAGAAGGGAGGCAGTGTAGATTAGTCCAAACAAAAAGGTCAACTGACATGACTCAGAACTTTGTTAAACTCATGCCTGGTGAACGTGAAAATAGTGGAACCAAAAATCAATTAATCAAGTCTGAAGTGTTAAAAACTAGGCCTTTGGATCTGCTAATGAGGGGATGGGCTAGTCCACCCATCACTCCCTTTGTGGGGCCTTTGGGACTAAAATTGACTATTGGAGTGAGCTTCATCATCATGGCTACCTCCCCCACCATTTTCTGGGACCCTGGGCCTTTGACATTCTGATCTTGAGAGATGACCTGACCAGATCTGGCTGGAGGCTGGAACCCAGATGACATCACCACCTACTCCAGCTGAATCCCAAATGCCATGTGGCATGAAACAGGATTGGACTTTCAGAACAACAGCAACCCCTCCAGTCCCTTTCAGCTAACATCTTCTCTCTTGCCCCGAAGGACAGGAATTACCATCTCAGAGACTGTGAAAGAGAAGGATTTTTCCTTTCAAAAAATTCCATCCAGCTGAGGGGAAAGGAAGTTGTTAAAAGTACTACAGTATATTTCAGATGCATTAACTGGTTTTCCTTGTTTTCCTGTATCTTTAATAGATGGTTACAAGGATTTCAAATGCTGTATTTTGCAGGGTACTAATGAGGCTGAGGGGTCTGTATGTGAAACTCTGAACCCTGTTCAGTTTTGGACAGGGACTGGGTCATGTTAATACTTTGGGCCCATGTATTCTGTCTCAGTAAATACAACAGTTCCTGCACAGTGTCCCAGGACTAGGGGCATCCTCAAAGCTTTCCGTGCTACATTTTGGAATGTTCATTCCCTTTTGGCAGCTAGATGGAATTCAGTGCAGAAGGGGACCCCTGTCTGCATTGGGGAAGAAAAAGCAAAGGGTTTATTTTTCCTTTTTGTTGCTTGTTTCCTTTCCACTGTTCTACCTGGCAGTTGCACAGCAGGGCAGTAGATGGGAGTACCCTAATCTCAGTGGTTCAAGTATAATTTGATGGCCATGGAACCCTCCTAATCTCCAGGCCCCCTTTATGCATGTGCAGGCCCCAGCCCAAGTAGATATTTGCAACCACTTCTCAGGTTGTTGCTCCATTAAAAATATAGTTATTGCTCTTTAAAAACACTGAGCCTGATCCTGGCTTCACACACTATCCCCTCCACTCCTCTGCACCTCCCTGACCTCGATCCCAGCCTCAGACTCTGCCTCTGCCACTCCCCTGGCCCTGATCCTGGCCTCACCCTGATCTCGCACACTGCCCCTTCTTCTCCTTTACCCCCATCCCAGCCTCAGACCCTGCCCCCTCCATCCCCTTCTCCCATCCTGGCCTCATGCACTGCTCCTTGCGTCCCCCTAGATAGTACTTGGTCCTGGCATGAATACAGAGCACTGGACACAGTGACCTCTCGTGGTCCCTGGCCAGACTGCTCCCTCCCTGAGCACGCACCTGAGCATGCTCAGGGCAGGAGATCTGAAAACTCCTCCAGCCTGGCCACAGTTCTTGGAACAGGGCAAGGCAGAACATGCGTTTCACCTGATTTTTCTATTTTTCAGGGCCCTGGAACTCTCTTCTCTCAAATTTCTGGGTGCTGGAACTGCATGGCTTATTTAACCCCTGCCTAATCTTTAGTCTCTTGGATGGCAAGAGCTTTATAGCTGGCTTGGAGAATGGCCAGGGTGTCATTGATTCATAACATAAACTTAGTGCTCAGGCCATCCTTGGCACTCAGAGGAGGGGTGGGGAGAAATGGTTGTGTAACTATATTGGGCTGTTCGATGGGCCACCCACTGTTAGCCTGGAGGGTGTAGAGGGTGGTGTTTGGTGTGACCGGCAAGTGGAAGGGACACCAGGATGAAGAAACCAGAAGATCTGGAATGCCTCCAGTTACAGCCCAGTGACTTGTTGGTTTCCTCTTTGGTGACCCAACTGACACATCCAAAATGAAACTATCCTAATTTCAAACTGAAAAAGCAATAAACTAAAAATAAAGAGTTCTACAAAAGGTGGAAACTAGGTCAAGTTACATACGATGGCCATAAACAAATAACACCCCGCCCCTGGTCCGCAGACCCCACCCCCAGCCAGCAGGCCCCACCCCTTGGCCAGGGATAGGGCCAGGTGAGGCCCTGCTGCTGTGGGCGGCTAGGCTGCGGCCAGACCGGGCCAGAAACAGCTGCAGAAGGCCAGGCCCCACGCCTCTGCAGCTGCAGGTGGCCAGGCCCTGGATCCCCAGCCAGGGACGGGGCTGCCGTGGCTGCCGGTGGAAAATTGGCGCTGGGGCTCGGGGCACATGCCCCGGTGTGCCCAGTACCAGCAACGTCCCTGGGCCAAGGTACAAAGCTAAAATAGAAGAGTTAAAAATTACTTAGATAAGTTAAATGTCTTCAAGTCACTAGAGCTTGATAATATGCACCCTAAAATACTCAGGAGATATCTGAGCCATTGGCTATTATCTTTGAAAAATCATGGAAGACTGGGGAGATGTCGGGGGACTGGAAAAGAGCAAATATGGTACCCATATATGAAAAGGGAAATAAGGACAACCTTGGGAATTATAGACCAGTCAGCTTTTAACGTCTGTATCAGGAAAAATAAAGGAGCAAATAATTAAGGAATCAATCAGCAAACATCTGAAGAGAATAAGGTGTTAAGTGCCAGTCAGTGTGGATTTTTCAAGAACAAATCATGTCAAACCAACCTGATAGCAGGGTAACAAGCCTTGTTGATGGAGGGGAAGTGGTAGATGTGGTATATCTAGATATTAGTAAGGCTTCTGAAAAGGTCTCCCATCACCTTCTTGATAACAAAAACTGGGGAAGTACAATCTAAATGGAACTAATATAAGATGGGTGGAAAACTGGTTGGACAACTGCTCCCAGAGAGTAATCAGTGATTCACAGTCATTCTGGAAGGGCATAACGAGTAGGCTAACACAGGGATCAGTTCTGGGTCTGGCTCTGTTCAATATTTTCATCAGTGATTTAGATGATGGCATATGGAGTACATCTATAAAATTTGTTGATGATACCAAGCTGGGAGGAATTGCAAGTGGTTTGGAGGATAAGATCATAATTCAAAATGATTTGGACACACTGGTGAAATGGTTTGAGGTAAACAGAATGAAATTCAATAAAGAGAAGTGCAAAGTACTCCACTTAGGAAAGAACAATCCATTGCACCTATACAAAATGTGGGCAACGACTGCCTAGGAAATAGTACTGCGGAAAGGGATCAGGGGGTATGTCCACACGTCTCTTTTATTTTGAAATAACACTGGTTATTTCGAAATAAAAGAGATTAGGTCCACATGATGTATTCTTATTTCGAAATAACGGGCTCCATCATTTCAAAATAAGAGCTGTCATTTTGAAACAGCTTAAACCTTCTTTAAATCGAAACAGCTATTATTTCAAAATGGTTATTTCAAAATAACGTCATTCAAACGTGTTATTTCGAAATAACCATTATTTCAAAATAACACTTGCCCTTCTCCTTCCCAGGGTGCTTTCCTTTTAGCCTATATTGGGTGGGGGCATGGCCCAGGGAGGGGGCCATGTTGCCACACCTCCCATTGTGCCCCTCTCCTAAAGCGAAATAGCAAGTCCCGTGTTTGGACATGCTATTTCGCTTTGAGCTTTTCCCTTAATTCGAATTAACATTTTCTTAATTTGAATTGACTTATTTCAAAATAAGGGCTTTATTTAAAAAAAACTCATTTTGAAATAACTTATTTCAAAATAACGATGTACATGTGGACATAGTCTAGGTGTCAGAGTGGACTGCAAGCTAAATATGAGTCAATAGTGTAATGCTGTTGCAAAAAACAGCAAACCTCATTCTTGGAGTAAGAAAGACATGAGAAGTAATTCTTTCGCTCTACTCCCTGCTGATTAGGCCTCAAATGGAGTATTGTGTCCAGTTCTGGGTATCCCATTTCAGGAAAGATATGGACAAATTGTAGAAAGTTCAGAGAAGAGCAACAAGAAACAAGAGGTCTGGAAAACTTGAATTGTGAGGGAAGATTGAATGAACTGGGGTTGTTTAGTCTGGAAAAAAGGATACTGAGAGGGGGCCTGATAACAGTTTTCAGCTACCTAAAGAGTTGTTACAAGGAGAAGGAAGAAAAATTATTTGCCTTAACCACCGATGATAGTACAAGAAGCAATGGGCTTAAATTACGGAAAGGGAGGTTTAGGTTGGACATTTAGGAAAAAAATTCCTAAATGTCAGGGTGATTAACCACTGGAATAAGTTCCCTAGGCAGGTTATGGAATCTCCATCATTGGAAATTTTTAAGAGTAGGTTAGACAAACACCTGTCAGGGATGGTTTAAGAGATTACTTGGCCTTGTCATGAGTACAAGGGACTGGACTCGATGACCTCCCATGGTCCCTTCCAGTTTCTATGACTCTATTTTCTTGGTTTGTTTTTCTTGCTGAAACAACAACAAAACCCACTGTGTTCAGGTCAAAAGAAACATTCCCAAAGTCCTCTTTTGAAGTGACATTTTGATTAGAAAATGTTTCAAAACCAGGCTTATTTTAAAACAAAACAAATTTAAACCAAAGTGACTTTCAAACCAATTTGAAACAACCCAGTTTTTATTTAAAAACAAAATGTCTGAATGTTTCGAAAATGTTGAAAGTCATCTTTTTTTATTCTCCCCTCCCAAAATGACCATTTACTGAATTTGCAAATAGCTTCAGTTGGCTCCAAACAGCATTTTTTGGCAAGTTTGCTTTCGGACTGAGCAGTCTTCACACAGTCTGCATTGCCAATGTGTGTACCTTGCACATGCATGATTATCAGTGTGGCTGAGTCTTGTGAGTTTCATGATCTTTGATGTTTTTTTCTCAAAGCGTCAGCTCTCAGAGTCAGGTAATCCAGGGAGACTCTCTGCTTCCTTTTTAAATGCAGTTTCTAGTGCTAATGGCTGTAGAGAAAAGCCTGAAATGATGACCAGATCTATGCTACAGAATTACTTCAGTGTAACTACATCACTCAGGGTTGTGAAAAATCCACAACACTGAGTGATGTAATGCTGACCTAAACACCAGTGTTGACAGTGCTGTGCTGGGAGGGAAATTCTCATGCCAAAGTAGCTGGCGCCTCTAGCGGAGATGGATTTGCTACAGTGGGGCAACTGCATCAGTGCCTCTATATTGATGCAGCATTACCTGCCCGGTAATCCAAGTACATCTCTAAAGCAGTGTTTCCCAATCAGTGTGTCATCAGGCCTGAGCAGGTGTGCTACAAAATTTTTTGAAAACCTACTCAAAGAGCTCTGGATTGGCTCATGGATATTCATGAGTTCACTTGGAAACTATATGGTGGTGTGCCTCAAATTAATTAAGGTTAGCATGGTGTGCGATGGCAGAGAAAATATTGGGAACCACTGCTTTAAAGGCTCAGAAACCAGGTGTCAAAGAACAAGACACCCCTCCCCCACCAAGCTAAATTATTATTATTTTTAAACCTCATGATTTTTAAGACAATATCATGAGCATTTCGAGGACTGATTTAGGATTGGCAGCACCTCACTGTGACAATCATGGTGCAAAGATGAGCAAGAAACTTGCTGGAGACCACCCAGAGATAGTGGGTGAGAGTGAGAGTTGCATTGCTTGCCTGCCAGATTTGACTCCCTCTGTCAGACCCGCCTGACATCTTGGCTCTCCTGTAGCCTTCAGTCATCCGTGTGCCCCAGCCCATTGTGATTCTTAGTAACTTAATAGCAAGTTGCTGCAGGATGGGGAAAGTTTCGTTAATCCTTATCTAAGCATGCAGCATCTACTGATCACAGTTAATTTTTCAGATGTGAGCACTTGTTTGTTCTGTGCTTGGTGACTAACATTTAGCTTTTACCTCTGGGCAGTGGAGCAGTGGCCTGGCCTCTCTGGAGCCCCAGTCCAAAGCCACGACCACAGAACCAATCTTCCTCAGTAATCTGACAGCATGAATTGGTAGGGGAAAAAAAGCTGTGACCAGCCAGACTTTTCCTCAAGGGATATCCCTAACATGAAAGCAGTCTTGCTCCAAACTCTCCTTTGCTACAATGGTTAGGCAGCCGCTGTGCTGAGACCACTGCCAATATTGTTTTATCATTTCCTTGTACTCCCGTCTCCCCCTTCTGCTTGTATCCCTCCGTTGGTTTGTAAGCCCCTTGGGGCAGAGACATTCTTTTTGTTCTGTGCATGCACAGTAGCTAGTGCAATGGGGTACTGCTCCAAGACTGGTGCTCTTAGGGGCTACAGTGACACAAATAATAGAAGGTAAAGGAAATAGCCTCCCACATTGGGATTTAGCTCAGGCCCACAAGCTTTGGGAGCAGATTCTGACCTCCCAAAGCCAGCCTCCCCTGCTCTGCACCAGACAAAGGGAAAGCTGAACTGCATTGAGCCCCAGGTTCTCTGGGAACCAGCTAGGGCTGTTGGCCATAGCTATGACACGCAGATACTTGCAGATGAAAGGGTCAGGAGCTGCACTTCCTGGCTGAGGTTAGGAGAACATGCCTCTCTTTTCTGACCCTGCACTGACAAATGGCAGCATGTGCCTGGGCCTGCCAGCCAAAAGGCTGGTTCCTCCATCTGTGGAGGTGGGCTGGCTGTATCAGAGACTTGGTAGACACTTGTCTCTGCTTTAATTGTTAACAGGAAATCTTAACTCCTCCTCTTTGGCAACAATGTGTTTCCTGGATCAACTTCTTTCTGGGTGTGGCTATTGTCTTCCAGGAAGTTTTTTTTTTTTGCATGGCTGCCTGGAAGGATCTTTGCCCTAACCTAGAGGCAGTGCTAAGACCAGGACTCATAACAGTGATGAGGACAGGTGGATTCCAAATGACGAGCTAGGGCTGCGCCTTGTGACATGTGTCCTCTGTCCCTGATTCTTCAAAGAGGCCATTCCATGGTCACAGGTTAGGAAGGGGGGTTGAAAACATGCATCTGAATTACTGAATTGAATGCTCTGCTGTCCTTTCCCACTTTTTGTCTCCACAGTCAGCCATAACCATTCTGCTTTATGACATACAGACCTGAGAAAGAGGCAGCAAGCTTTCATAATGTATGATAGAAGGAGGGTCCCATGGTTAGACCAAGGTTCAGTTCCTTGCCCTGCCACAGACTTCCTGTGTAATCATGGGCAAGTCACTGAGGAGTTCATTTAAAAAGTGCCTAAGTCACTTAGACTCAGTTGGGCAAATAACTGATTTCTCAGTTTAGTCGCAGTGCCAAAAAAGAGGATGAAAAACAGATCCGGGATGATGATTTTCAGGTTTGTCCTTGAATTGGAAAAGTTCATTGTAGGCTTGTTCCAGAGCAGGGTTATGGAATGTGGATCTCCCACATCATAGGTGAGGGTCCTAACCACCAAGCTAAGGGCTACAAAGGTGTCTTCTACTATGACTATCTTGCCCTTTCCTCATCTGGCACTTTGTGAATGTCTCAAGTGCTTCATGTCAAATTTGTCAAAGGTTGACAAAAGCTTAATTTTTCCTCAAATAACTATTTCTCTAAATTAGTTCTCCCAGCTTTTCTCCTAGGTCCTGTTGAATTTTAATGAGACTTAAGCTCCTAAATCACTTAGGCACTTTTTAGTTTCCTTCGTCTGAGACCCTAAATCCCTCTGCAGCTTAGTTCCACATTGGTGCATTAAAAGTTGTGGTGCTCCAATATTAAGGTAATGCCAGTCATAGAAAACCCTTAGATCAGAGGTCGGCAACCTTTGCCGACCCCTGTGCTGGTCCTTTCTCCCTAACCCTGAGCTGGTACCGGCAGTCCCCTCTGCTGAAAAAATGTTGCAGCTGCCTGAAAATTTAGCAGTGGTCATGGCTGAAGTGGGAGCGCTTCCCAGGCAGGCCTCAGAAAGAAGTTGCCCAGAGTGGCTCATCTTGGCAGTATGTCTGGGGACAGGGGTCCCCAGGCATGCCACAAAAAGAAGTGGCTTCTTTCATGGGTTCCCAGGCATGCTGCAGAAAAAAAGAAACTGCCCAGACTGGATCCTATACTACATGACACTATAGAGAGGAGCCACTCTGGGCAGCTTTTTTCTGTGTCATAGGGAGGCATAGGTATGGTGAGATCCCGTGTGTCCCAGCTGCACCCAAAGAAAGCCTCCCAGAGTGGCTTTTGGGGGCAGGAGTGGCAATATCTGTGGTACCACAGAGGGTGCCACTCGGAATGGGCTCAGGTGACACTGTCAGCACACGTGCCAGGGGTTGCCTATCCCTGCCTTAGATCCATGTATTTCTATATAAACACAGGCCCATCTCCAGCCCTCAAACCTAGCTCAGGAAGGTACCACACAAAACAAGGTATTTATAGTGCATAAGAAAGAATCTGTAATTCCAGGTGCAAGCAAAGGTGTCCAGCTGAGTAGCGGGTTTATAACTGCTCTCTCTTTCAATTGTGGCGATTGAGCTGTGACAGAACACCATCAGTTCCTATCAGCTCCTTAGGAGATTCACAAATGGACCTGGAGGAATGGGGAAGGAACTTGTCACAATTGAGGTCGACCCACTCCAGGCTCCTCAGCCGTTCCCTCTCTCGGGCAGAGACCCATCTCTCTCTCCCTTCTGACTGGGGTTTTTCCTGACTGCACACTTCCCTACACTGTAATATCCCCAGCAAGCCAGACTGCCAAAACAGGCAGGAGTCTGTGCTTTGCTTTCTTTTCAAAGGCTGTAGACGTCATTGCCCTCAGCCCAAGTTACCACACAGTCCTTTCAGCATCAGCACCTTCGTTTTGAAGAATGAAAGCATTATAGAGAAAACATTAAAATATTATCAATATAAAAACATTAATATTAAAATAATAAAAGAATCTGTACAAGTGCTAATAAGCCAACTGGAGATGACCAGCCCCATTCCAGTGGAGTCCCTGATAAGATGCAGTCCTTCAAACTTCACTGCAGGGTTTTGCTGGGATTACAAGTTCATAACAGCCTTGGCTCAGAACTAGCACTGCCATAAATAGCTCAGGCTTTCCTGCAGACAGCTGGGGGCTTTGACCTTGAGACTCCAGAAATCCATAATCAGCAAACAATGGTCTCCTTGTGAGACAAACTTCCAAAGAGTGGCTTTTTGCATGATGTAAATGAGAAATTTGCATTCACCTCCCACAGAAATTCCCCAGCAAATCTTTTGACACTAGTTGTCCACAAAGTCCCTTCTTGTTTAGCATGTGGTTCACTACATTTTTTTTTGTAGTTCAGGGTCCCCTTTACCCCTAGAGAGAGGTGCATACAACCCCAACCCGCAATAATGCATAAACCATTAATTTACTATCATGGACCTCCAAACGCATGCATACTTTAATTCACTAAGGTGTCCAGAGGCTATTGCAGGAAGTTGCTGTGTCCGTCACAGAGCCAATTGGTAAAATATTTTTAAATGCTCGAGTGTAAATGAACTACCTGATCCATGTCACCCATTCTCCCAGTTCTGGGTCAGAACACTTGATCTGCATGGGGGAAATGTGACATGAGTGCTTTATCTGTGAATATGTGCAAATATTTAAGGGTGGTCCCAGCTATATAGCACAGACCCTAGGTTTTGTAGGAGCAGTAAGATTTCTTGTGTAGTGTATGGGAAGGTCCAAAGGAGCAGCCATGTTAGCGTAGTTCAGTAAAACAAACAAACAAGGAGTCCTGTGGTATTTAAAAACTAACAAATATATTTAATGCATGAGCTTTTGTGGGAGAAAATCTCACTTCATCAGACGCTTTGAAGAACTTTCTCAAAGCCTCTGATGAAGTGGGATTTTCTCCCACAAAAGGTCATGCAATAAATATATTTGTTAGTCTTTAAGTGACACAGGATTCCTTGTTTGTTTGTATGTAAAGGGGCTCCTCAGTACAGCTTTTGAATGCCAGATGTGAGCTGTACCTGTCTACACTAAAATACTGAGTAACTTTTTTTCACTTGCAACATATCTCCTTTGTGGAATAGCAAAAACAGGAGAGTCCTGTGGCACTTTAAAGACTAACAGATTTCTTTGGGCATAAGCTTTCATGGGCTTCAACCCACTTTGTCAGATGCAAGTGGGTTGGAGTCCACAGAAGCTTATGCCTGAAGAAATCCATTAGTCTTTAAGGTGCCACAGGACTCTTGTTTTTGCTGTATACAGACTAACATGGCTCCCCCTCTGGAAAAATTGTGGAATAGGAATACCTGCTATTTTCAACATAGCTTCCTTGAATGCCACCTTTTGCACCCCAGCATTTGCCATTTCAATGGAATTCCCTAGCCTTAGAACTAGCAGTCATGTGACCACAGGGTAGTTGTCAGGCTCTGTACCATTGTGATGGATCTGAAGTAAGGAGTAGAGGGGTATTTCCAGCTGCCACTGTAACTGAATATTCATCCTTTGCCTCAGATCAGCCCCGAAGGACGCCACATCGTTTGATGTCCGTGGCACCCCTGGTGTTGATGTCTATATTGTCCACAACCCTCAGGTTGCCAAAGTGCCAACATGTGTGCCCAGATGGCCCCTGGATGCTGGGGTGGAGGTAGTGGTGACCATGAAGACACCAAGCAATGACATCAATGATAACAAGGTGAGTTTGTTGTGGAGAGGAGAAGCACACTTGGAAAAATAATGTCTAGCTTCCATATGGGAGCATTGGAGAAAACAGCTGTTGCTTAGAAGCTGGACCAGGCAAAAGGGTATTCGAAGTTGGCCAAGAGATACTGTGCCTTGAGTGGTGGGATGTCTGATTGCTAAGGGTGCCCTGCCAGAGTCCTGG
This sequence comes from Podocnemis expansa, assembly GCA_007922195.1. Classification (NCBI taxonomy): domain Eukaryota; kingdom Metazoa; phylum Chordata; order Testudines; family Podocnemididae; genus Podocnemis; species Podocnemis expansa. Next base: position 34,952,955 of record ML681997.1, read on the forward strand.
ACATCAGAATGAGCTCGCTGCCCCACAAATCCCTGAGCAATGTGTTCCATATGGGACTTTCCTCGTTTCACTACCTGAGATAATAGCTCAGTTGCTTCAGTCCAACAGCTGGGACTCATTGTTTTGTTCTTACTTGATGATGGGTTGTTATTGGAAGTCCTAAGGCTGTTGTTTCTGTTGTGCAGTTCTATATGGGAGCCACATGACTCTACTCTGCATTTGTAGTTGTATTACAGTAGCATGTCCAGGCCCCCTGGTGCTAGGCACTGTACAAACCCACTAAGAGACAACTCGCTGCCCAGAAGAGCTGTTGAAATGGAGAAGACAGACAGCAGGATAAAAGAAGTATAATCTCCATTTCACAGAGAGAGAACAGGGGCATAGAGAGAATAAAGGATTTGTTTGAAGGCACGGAGGCACGAATTGAGCCCAGACCATCTGAGTCATGGCCCAGGTCTCTAGACACATGACCACCCTTTTGGTCTTACAATAAAGAATTTAAGTGGTTGGTCATCTGCAGAGGAAGCAGACAACCATGTGCAAGACACACGCCCTGATCTCATCTGTGGCAGTGCTAGCTTCCCGTTTTATTGTTAGCTTCGCTGCAATGGTGTCCTGAAAATGGGAGTGCTGATAAGACGATGTCTTTGCAGGTTAGAATTTCATACTATGGGCAAGATGGGGGGACACCCATACACAGAGCCATGCTTTACCTTACCTGTGTTGGTGAGTAGAACCTTAGAATCCACCAGTTTAATAAATTCAGCCCCAAAGTACAACTCCCTTCACTGGGCAGGAGGGTGGGAGGCTTTTGGGTACAGCTGGCAAAGTATGGGTTGGCAAGAGGGGTGCAGGAATATCAATTTTGAAGTGGAAGATTAAAGGAAAAATATTTGTTTGGAAATGCTCCCACAGTGACTCATGGGTCTTATAGTTTGGATGCCTTGTGCTCCCATTCTCCTCTATAGGCTGTGTTTCCTGGTCAAACTCCATCTCCCATGAAATACAGCTGTCTTCCTTAGGAAGGAGAGCTCGTGCATCTTGGCCATCCCTTGCAATGATGCATCCTGGGAGATGTGGTTGGCCAGGAAGCCTGGACCACAAAGGATAATGCAAAAAAGGGGCTTTTGAACTACAACTCCCAAGGGGCCCCATGTCAGCATTCCCACATTGTAATATTTCTGTTTAAAGATGTTCTGTTTTTAAATGAAAAAAACTTAGTTTTTTCTGTAGGAAGCAAATGCTTTTCTTGAATACCTTCATTTAGTCAAAGACAGTGTTAATGGAAAAATTTCAAGCAGCCCTATTTATAGGGACAGACCAGCTGACCTGTGCCCCCTTCTTTAATGGATACCACCTCTTTCCCCATGGTTGAATGGAGCTCACTCTTTTTCATGGAGACCACCAGCCCCATGTTTTAATGGAGCTCACCCCTTTTCCCTTTGAGATATGTTTGGTCCACGCCTTGTTTTGCCCAGAGGCTTTGCAGTCTACACACCTTTAAGGAAACTCATAATAGTACATATCAGCTGAAGGAACCCTTTGTCTCAGCTTGTGGTACTGATGATCCCAAACATGGATGGAATGAGGTCAAATCCAGTTCATTGATTCTCAGTGCCATCCACCCCGATGGGTTCTTTTCCTCTCTTGTGCCATTGTAGACATCTCCTTGGATGCTGATACAACTCGCAGTGGGGTGGTGAAAAGGAAAACAGCAGATAAGGCAAGTATGATTCATCTTTATAATCTAGGAATAAGGGAGATCAGAAGGCTGAGTAGACGCTGAACTGATTATCCCTAAGCTTCCCAGCAGAGTACTGAGTGTAAAGGAGACATGCTGTCGTGAGAAAAGAAATCCCAGATCTGGTTTATCTAGTATTGTGGTTGCAAAGCACCAGCTGGTTGCTTGTAGGGAGCATTAAAGGAACTCTACCAACAGCAATTAAAAATTTGGGATGATCAGAAAAATTAATCTGAATTAACTAAAAGTGTGGATTTGTTAAACTGCATTAAACCCCAGTGTGAACACTGACTCAGAATTAAAATGACTGTAATTCATTTTATTAATTCACTTTGAAAGTTAATTAAACTAAACTATACCTAAGTAAAGCTACTTTAATTCTGAATAAGAGCAGCCACAAAGGGCTTTAATGTGCTTAACTAACCCAGCTAAAAAGCCCATTTATAGTTAATTTAGATTAATTTTTTTGAGTGTTCCAGTGTGGACAAGAGCTAGGTGATACATATTTTGGTTGGAAAATGCCAATTTGTCAAAACAGAAACTATTCATGCATAAAGGCCAGTTCTGACAAATTTTCTGATGTGAAAATAATTGTTATGGTTTTTAAATTGCTAACATTTAATTTTGACATTTCCAAGATAAAAAACATTGGGTTTCTGGTTTTTGTTTACTTATAGTAATAGTAGTAATCAATATGTTTCAAAATGTTTGGTTTGACACAGGGGGTATTTATTTATTCGTTTATTTTTCACTTGTGAAAACTTTTGAGGTGTTTTTTTTCCCCCAAGGCTTTTGTCCACAGAGCCAGATCAATGCAGGGAATTTGGGGGCTACAGGTCCAAGCCCTGGATTAAATGGGGCCCTGAGCACCTGCGGCCCCACACTGGCTGGGCCTAGAGGGCGCTGGGAGGGGCTGGACCAGCTCTACAGGTCTGGGACCAGAGGCCATGATCCACGACGCTCCTGACCTGCCCCCAGGTTGGCTGGTCTGCCTCAGGGAACAGGGTAGGCCAGCGCGTGGCAGCTGAGCTCTAGGGGTGGGAGTGGAGGTGGGGCAGGGCCAGCTGGTGCATGGTCTGGCATCCGATGGCAGTGCTTCAGGGCCAGAAACAATGTCAGGCACCATCCAGGGATCCCTGCAGCTCAGGCTGGCCTGGCCAGTCCCTCAAGAACCCCGTTGTGGCGGCCTGACAGCGATCTCAACCCTGGAGAGCTGCTGCCAGAGGCCGCACTTCATGCCAGCTGGTCCCAGCCTGGGAGCACCCCAGACTGCTGGGCAGACCAGCCAGCCCTAGCCAGGGAGGGGCAGAATTGCCAGTGACCACAGCCCCTGCAGCCAGGGCACCAGCCCCTGACCTTCCCCATGCCCTCTTTGGACCCCCAGCTCTGAGTGCCAGCCCTGTGGGCCCTACCAGAACCCCTCAGGCTGGGCGCTGCCTCAGTGGGGGTGAAGGCCACAAGCAGGAACAGCCCTGAGCCCCCAGGGACCTTAATCTGCTCCTGTTTGTCTGACAGAAATTGGGGAATGGGTACGGTGAAGAAATATGTCTGCATTTTGCAGGAATGTTGCCAACAGCTCGGAGGGAAACCTCTTCATAAGGACTAATGCAACAGGAAGCAGCTGTGTCGCATGCCTGTCCTTTCAGCTTTTGTTACTGTACTAGTGAAATAAATCAGGTTCTAGCTCTTTGGTCTTGTTCCTAGTTTCCATACCAAGTCTGTCTTTGATTTGCCTCTGCAGAGAGAGTGGACATGGGGCCCAGATGGGCAAGGAGCTGTCCTTCTAGTGAACTGTGATAGGGATGACCCAAAATCCACGGATATGGATAACAGGGATTTTTTTGTGCGATCTTACGCAGGTACTGACTGGAAATGAATCATTGCTTTTCGATGAGCATTAGTGAGATGATGCAGAGAGTTTGAAATTCCAGCCATGTTGGGCCAGAATGCAAGATGTTAGCTGAGTCTTATGAAGATACTATAGCAAAAGAGAAAGGAACAGTGAGGGTGTGAACACTGGATACCACCAGGCTCCACTCATCAGTGATTTTCATGGCCCAAATCTATGAACTCCTACCAGTAGAACTATAAAACGTGTCCCCTTGAAAATGCTCAGGTAGACAGACCACTGCAACCACTGCTTATCAGAATGTCTCGCTGAGTCTTACCCAGGAGATTTTCAATAATCTAAATCATAGAATCATAGAATTATAGGGTTGGAAGGGACCTCATAGGTCATCTAGTCCAACCCCCTGCCAGAGGCAGGACCACTCCCACTAAATCATCCCAGTCATGGTTTTGTCCAGCCGGGCCTTAAACACCTCCAAAGATGGAGATTTCACCACCTCCCTCGGCAGCTCATTCCAAGGCTTCACCACTCTCCTAGTAAAAAAAGTTTTTTCTAATATCCAGCCTCAACCTCCCTAACCGCAACTTGAGACCATTGCTCCTCATTCTGTCCTCTGTTATTACCGAGAACAGTCGAGCTCCATCTTCCTTAGAGCATCCCTTCAATTAGTTGAAGGTTGCTATCACATCAATCTTCTCTTCTGCAGACTAAATAAGCCTAATGCTTTCAGTCTTTCCTCATAGGGCTTGTGCTCCAGCCCTTTAATCATTTTGGTTGCCCTCCTCTGAACTCTCTCTAGCATGTCCCTGTCCTTTTTGTAGTGGGGAGCCCAAAACTGAACACAGTATTCTAGATGTGGCCTTACCAGTGCAGAATAGAGGGGAATGATCACATCCCTTGATCTGCTGGTAATAGTTCTTTTGATGCAGCCCAGTATGCCATTGGCCTTTTTGGCAGCAAGAGCACACTGCTGACTCATATCTAGCTTCCCATCCACCATGACCCCCAGGTCCTTTTCTACACTGCTCCTACTTAGCTGAATGTTTCCCAGCCTGTAGTGGTGCATGGGGTTTTTTCATCCCACATGCAGGATTTTACACCTGTCCTTATTGAAGCTCATAAGATTTCTATTGGCCCACTGTTCCAATTTATCTAGGTCTCCCTGAATCCTGTCCTTGCCCTCCAATGTGTCTACTGTTCCCCCCAGCTTGGTGTCATCCACAAACTTACTGAGAATGCAGTCTATTCCATCATCCAGATCACTGATGAAAACGTTGAACAGAACTGGCCCCAGGACCGACCCCTGGGGCACACCACTTGTTACTGATTGCCAGCTAGACATGGAACCATTGATTCCTACACGCTGAAGCCGTTGATCTAGCCAGTTTTCTATCCACCTTATAGTCCACCTGTCTAACCCATACTTCCTTAATTTGCCAATGAGAATGCTGTGGGAAACTGTATCAAAAGCCTTTCTAAAATCAAGGTATATCACATCAGTGGTTCTTCCTGCATCCAGAAAACCAGTCATCTGATCATAGAAGGAAATGAGATTGGTCAGGCATGATTTACCCTTGGTAAATCCATGTTGACTGTTCCTGATCACTTTGTTTTCCTCTAAGTGTTTGAGGATGGATTCTTTGAGAATCTGCTTCATAATTTTTCCAGGGATTGAGGTGAGGCTGACAGGTCTGTAATTCCCCGGATCCTCCTTTTTCCCTTTCTTGAAAATAAAGAGTCCTAAAAGAGTGGAAACCAGGTCAGATTACAAAGGATGACTATAAATAAATAACACAGTTATACAGGGAGAAAAATCAAAAAGGTCAAGGCACAAACCAAGATCAAATTGGCTGAAGACATAAAGGGTAACAATAAAACATTTTTCAGATACATTAGAAACAAGAGGAAGACCAGAGAGAGTATATGACTGTTATTCAAGAAAGAGGGAAAAACAATAACAGGAAATGTGGAAATGGCAAAGGAACTAAATTATTTCTTTGTTTCGATCTTCACTGAGAAGGTTGGTGGTGATTATATGCTTGATATATGGGAGAGGAGTAAAAATGGCATAGGATCAGAAGCTAAAATATGGAAAGAATATGTTAAAAATCACTCAGACATGTTAGATGTCTTCAAGTCACTGGGGCCTGATTTTATGCACCCTAGAATACTCAAGCAATTAACTCAGGAGATATATCTGTAGAAGTGTTGCTAGCAGATCGAGAGATGTGATTGTTCCCCTCTATTCGGCACTGGTGAGACCGTATCTGGAATACTGCATCCAGTTTTGGGCTCCCCACTACAAAAAGGACATGGACAAATTAGAAAGGGTCCAGCAGAGGACAACAAAAATCATCAAGGGGCTGGAGCACAAGCCCTATGAAAAAAGACTGAAGGAACTAGGCTTATTTAGCTAGTGGAGGAGAAGACTGGGGGGATTTGATAGCAACCTTCAACTACCTGAAGGGATTCTCCAAGGACGGTGGAGTTCAGCTGTTCTTGGTAGTAACATAGGATAGAACAAGGACCAATGGTTTCAAGTTGCAGCTGGGGAGGTCGAGGTTGGATACTAGGAAAAACTTTCTTTCTAAGAGGGTGGTGAAGCATTGGAATGGGTTACCTAGGGAAGTGGTGGAATCTCCATCTTTGGAGATATTTAAGGCTCAGTTAGACAAAACCCTGGCTGGGATGATTTAGTGAGAGTGGTCCTGCTTTTTTGGCAGGGGGTTGGACTAGATGACCTCATAAGGTCCCTTCTAACCCTATGATTCTACATCTGAGCCATTGGCTATTATCTTTGAAAAACCATGGAGGACTGGAAAAGAGCAAATATAGTACCTATCTATAAAAAGGGAAATAAGAACAACCCAGGGAATTATAGACCAGTCAGCTTAACCTGTGCACGAGGATAAATAAAGGAGCAAATAATTAGGGAATCCATTAGCAAGCATCCAGAAGAGAATAGTGTGTTCAGTGATAGTCAGAGTGGATTTGTCAAAAACAAATTGTGTCAAACCAACCTGACAGCATTCTGTGATGGGATAACAAGCCTTGTGGATAGAGGAGAAGCGGCAGATGGGGTATATCTAGACTTTAGTAAGGCTTTTGATGTGGTCTTGTATTACTTTCTCATTAGCAAAATAGGGAAATACAATCTAGATGGAGCTAGTATAAGATAGGTGCAAAACTAGTTGGATAACCACTCCCAGAGAGTAATCATCAGTGGTTCCAAGTCATGCTGGAAGGGCATAATGAGTGAATACCAGAGATCAGTTCTGGGTCCGGTTCTATTCAATATTTTCATCAATAATTTAGATGATGGCATAAAGAGTACATTTGTAAAGTCTGCGGATGATACCAAGCTGGGAGGGGTTGCAAGTGCTTCGGAGAATAGGATCACAATTTAAAATCATTTGGACAAACTAGTGAAATGATCTGAGGTTAATAGGATGAAATTCAATAAAGATAAATGCAAAGTACTCCACTTGTGGAAAAACAATCCACTGCACACATACCAAATGGGCAATAGCTACCTGGGAAGGACTACTGCAGAAAGGGATCTGGGTGTCATAGTGGACCACAAGCTTAATATGAGTCAATAGTGCAATACTGTTTCAAAAAAAAGCAAACACCATTCTGGGACGTATTAACATGAGTATTTTGTAAAACAGGAGAAGTAATTCTTCCACTCTATTCCATGTTGATTGTGCCTCACCTGGAGTATTGTGTCCAGTTCTGGGCACCTCATTTCAGGAAAGATGTGGAGCCGTGGGGGGGGGGGGGGGAGGGGAAGCCCTCCCGTGCCTGGCAGGAGCTGCGGGGGGGAGGCAGGAGAAGCCCTCCTGCCCCCAGCAGGAGCCGTGGGGGGGGCAGAGGAAGCCCGGGGGTGGGGCCTCCCCAGCCTAGCACAGGGCCTTTCTCTCCCTCCCCTCTCCTATTTTGAAATAGCACATCATAGTGGACATGCTATTTCGATTCCCTTTTTTTTTTTTGTTATTTCAAAATAACTTGTTTCAAAATAAGGCATTATTTCGAAACGGTTTGTTTCGAAACAAGCACTTGTGTGTGGACATAGCCAAACAGATTTATTTATTGCATGAACTTTCATGGGAGAATATCCCACTTCATCAGGTACTTTGAAGAGGGAGAATTTACAGAATGGGATGAAAATAAATGCAGGGGAGTGTAAGACATTGGATCAGGTCATACTGCAACAGCAAATCAGAGCATTTGTAAGGATTCAGACTCTAGGAAACAGCACACAGAAGGAGGGTGAAGTCAAATTACCTGTTATAATGTGAAAAGAATCCATAGTCTTGATTCAGCCCTGCTTTCACACAATTTAATTTGCATATTAGTTCGATGCCAGCTGTTTCTCTTTGAAGTCTTGATGTCCCATTGATTTTCTTGAGGACCATTGTTAACAAATCATCAATGGAGTGATTAGGAAGATGGAAGTGCTCATCAACTGTTTTTTTTTCCTTTTGTGTTGTGATTTCCGATGTCAGTTTTGTGTGCATTTATTCTTTTGTGTAGGGATTGTCTTGTTTGTCCAATGTATAAGTCTTGGGGGCATTTCTGGGACATGAGGGCATAAATCACATTAGTGGCTGAGCAGGTGAAGGACGCTTTGATGGAGTAGCTGGTTTGATTAGGTCCTATGATGGTGTCTTTCGTGCAGATAGAATCATAGAATCATAGGGTTGGAAGGGACCCCACGAGGTCATCTAGTCCAACCCCCTGCCAAAAAAAGCAGGACCACTCCCATTAGATCATCCCAGTCAGTGTTTTGTCCAGCTGGGACTTGAACACCTCCAGAGATGGAGATTCCACCACCTCCCTAGGCAACTTATTCCAATGCTTCACCACTCGCCTAGTAAGGAAGTTTTTCCTAATATCCAGCCTGGACCGCCCCAGCTGTAACTTGAAGCCATTGCTTCTCGTTCTGCCCTCTGTTACTACCGAGAACAGTCGAGCTCCCTCCTCCTTGGAGCAACCCTTCAAGTAGTTGAAGGTTGCTATCAAATCCCCCCTCAGTCTTCTCTTCTGCAGGCTAAATAAGCCTAGTTCCTTCAGTCTTTCTTCATAGGGCTTGTGCTCCAGCCCTTTGATCATTTTGGTTGCCCTCCTCTGGACTCTCTCTAATTTGTCCATGTCCTTTTTGTAGTGGGGAGCCCAAAACTGGACACAGTATTCCAGATACGTGGACAGAGTTCACAGTGTGGTTTGTTGCAGGGATATGTGTTTCTGTTCTTAGGTCAAGTTGCTGGTGAGTATCTGTTTAAGGTTTGGGGGTTGTCTGTAGGTGAGGAGAGGTCTGTCTCCCAAGGCTAGAGGGAGTGAGGGGTGATCTTTTAAAATAGGCCGGAGGTCCTTAATGATCTGTTGTAGAGGTCTGACTTGAGGGTTGTATGTGGTGACCAGTGGCGTTCTATTGTTTTCTTTTTTGGGCCTTTCCTGTAATAGTGGACTGTAGGGTACCTGTCTGGTCCTGTCAATCTGTTTCTTTACTTCTCCAGGTGGGTACCATAGTTTTTTGAAAGCTTGATAGAGATCCTGAAGATGTCTGTCTGTCTCTGAGGGATCAGAGCAAATGCGATTATATCTTAGGGCTTGGCTGTAGACAATGGATCATGTGGTGTATTTAGGATGGAAGCTTGAGGGATGTAGATAACTATACTGAAAACCTACTGACTGGTATAGAGTGGTGTTGATGTGTCCATCCCTAATTTGTACTGTAATGTCGAGAAAGTGGATCTCCTGTGTGGAGCATTCTGGCTCAATTTGATTGTGGAGTGGAAATTATTGAAATCTCTGTGGAAATCTTCAAGAGCATTCCTGCCATGGGTCCAGATGATGATGATGTCATCAATATAGCGTAAGTAGAGGAGAGGTGTTTTGGGATGAGGAAACGTTGTTCTAAGTCGCCCATAAAAATGTTGGCATATTGTAGGGCTGTGCGGGTACCCATAGCAGTGCCACTGACTTGGATGTATAAATTATCCTCAAATCTGAAATGGTTGTGGGTGAGCACAAAGTCACAAAGTTCAGTCACAAGCTGTGCTGTGGCATCATCTGGGATGGTTCTTCTAATAGCTTGTAATCCATCCTTGTGTGGGATATTGGTGTAAAGAGTTTCTACATCCATAGTGGCTGGGATGCTTTCAGGAAGCTCACCGATGGATTGGAATTTCCTCAGGAAATCTGTGGTATCTCAAAGATAGGGATGTTGATAACATAGGGTCTGAGGAGGGAGTCCACATAGCCAGATATGCCAGCAGTAAGAGTGCAAATGCCTGAGATGATGGGGCATCTACGCTTTCCTTTTTTATGGATTTTAGGTAGTAGATAGAATGTTCCTGGTTGGGGTTCTGGTGATGTGTCTGCCTTTATTTGTTCCTGTGCTGCCTTAGGTAGTTTCTTGAGTAGGCATTGTAATTCTTTATGGTATCCTTTGGTGGGGTCAGATGAAAGAGGTTTGTAGAATGTTGTGTTAGAGAGTTTATAAGCCTCCTGGTAGTAATCCAGTTTATCGATGATGACGACTGCACCTCCTTTTTCAGCCTCCTTAATAATAATGTTTGACTTGTTTCTGAGGCTATGGATGGCATTGCGTTCTCGAGATTATGGTGTAGGGATGTTGTTTGTCCATGATTTCAGCCTTTGCATGGTGGTGGAAACAATCAATATAGAAGTCTAGTCTGTTGTTTTGACCTTCTGGAAGAGTCCATTAAGAATATTTCTTCTTGGGGTGTTTGGAAGAAGGTACCTGTGAGTCATTGCATTCATCATTGGTGTTATGGAAAAATTTGTTGAGTCTTAGATGGCGAAAGTAGTCCTCCAGGTCACCGCAGAATTTACTTGAAACCAGGGGTGTCGCTGGTGCTGGGCACCTGGAGCACGTGCCCTGAATCCCAGCACGAGTGCCCCAGCTCTGGTGGGGTCACCCCTCTCCCGGTCTCCAGCCCAATTGGACTGGAGATCTGGGGCCCAGCTGCCGGCAGTCGTGGTGGCCCCGTCCCTGGCCAGGGATCCGGGGCCCGGCTGCCCATGGCCACGGCGGAGAATCTGGGGCCCGGCCACCCGCGGTGGCGGTGGCCCCGTACCTGGCTGGGGATGCGGGGCCTAGCCACCCACAGCGGTGAGGTGGCTTCCAGCCCTGTCCCTGGCCAGGGGGCGGGGCCTGCGGGCCGGGGGCGGGGCCTGGGCCCCTGCCCCGGGTCCCTCCCCATGGCAGCGATGCCCCTGCTTGAAACATGGGGGAGTGTTGAAAGAGCTGGGTTTGTTTAGTCTGGAAAAGAGGAGACTGAGAGGGGACATGATAACAGTATTCAAGGACCTAAAACAAAACGTTGTGTGGACCTAATCTTTTTTATTTCAAAACAACCAGTGTTATTTCGAAATAAAAAAGACGTGTGGACATACCCTAGGAGTCACCTCTGTTTCCGCAACACTAAACAAGAAAGCCATGGGCTGACAATAGCGCTTACAGCCTTCCCTAACCCATACCTTACAAAAGGAAACAGAAACTGTTGGGGCAGACAAAGCACAGAGGTCTGGTATCCCATTTTAACTCTGTAGCTTTTCATGAAGAGCTGCATTTTCCTCCTTTAGTATCAAGCTAGAAGAAGTGATTTCCCCATCTCTTCTTGATCCATTTAGTATATATACAGTCAGGGCCGTAACTAGGGGTTCCAGCACCCGGCACAAGCAGCCCCAAAGGTGCTCCTGCAGCCCTGATCCAGGGCCCATCTATACACCAGCAGGGAGGGGAGTTGTGACCCTAACTCCCCCATGGCCAGAGCTGGCAATGGGGGTCCCTACCCCGCCGCCATGGTTAGAAAGGCCCCACTCCCCCGCCCCTGCTGGCTCCGGCTGCTGTAGGGAGGCAGTCACTCCCTTCTGGGTCTGGCTGTGGTGGGGGATTGCTTCCTCCTGCCATGGCCAGAACTGGCAGGGGCGATTGCTTCCCTGCCGTGGCCAGAGGTGGCAGGAGTGATAGCTTCCCTGTGACGCCCTTTTAAATTGGCAGCCGGGGCAAGGCCCCTTTCGCCCCGCCATTGTTACAGCTCTGTATACAGTGGTCCTGTCAGACATAATGTTACCTGAGCAATAGAGCTTTTGTAGAGGGGCCACATACAACATGGACCAGATTTTCATCTGTTGTACTTTAGCTTAGATCCAGTGATGTCAGTGGAGCTAGGTGGATATACAGTAGCTGAGGTTCAAAGTTCAGTTCTAGAAACTTCCTCCATTCGGATTTGGTTCATCCACTTTAATAAGCTTGACTCTTTTTGCTTTTGGTATCCTCTTGTTCTCAGATCTCAAGGACATGTCCTGTATGATCTTGACAACACAAGGACCCGATACAATCTTTGATGACCATAAGCTGGTTCTTCATGTTTCTGTGTCAGATGCAGACAAAGTGGGAGTTTTTCATGCCTGGGGTGAGTATCTGGCTTTCCGACTGCTGCCGTCTTGGAATGACAGCTCTGCAAAAACAGTCTGTGAATGTCCAGAATTCCTTCTGTCTTTGCGCTGGGCATTTGTGCTGACACATGATGTTGCAGCCATGCATGAGATGGTAACATACTATGGCAAGCCCATGGTACCAGTGTTCCCTCTAAGCTGTGCAGGTGGGTGGACATGCAGCCCCTGTCACTCACCTGCACAGGGAACACTGCTGGCCATACACTGCTGGCAGCCCTGGTCCCTACCGGGCTGGAATACACATTCTTCCGGCCAGCTGAGAGCCTTCCCAGAGTTAGGAGCTTTTAAAACTCTTGCCCAGAGCATGCTCAGAGCCTCTGAGTATGCTCAATCAGAGCTTGCTCCAGGCAGGAGGAGCAGTCAGTGACTTGGCTGCGCAGCTCTGGTGGCCAGATAAAGTCCCTGGGGGGGTGGGGTGGAGCGTTCGGGACAGTTAGGCAGCCGGCCGTGAAAGGGCACGGAGGGTGGGGAGAGAATGGGGTCAGGCCAGCTGGGGATGTGACTAGGAGAGCAGGTGGGTGGGTTAGGGTGGGAGGAAGGGATTGGGCTGGCTGCGGGTAGCCTTACAGATGGCCATGCAGAGTGCACAATAAATTGCTCAGCTGCAGCTGCAGCAGCAGCTTAAAGGGAACATTGCACGGCACACCCACAGCCTGCTACACAGCAAGTAGAACAAGGTGCTAGTAAAAATCAGTTGGAAAATTGAATCCATCAAAGGACTTACTTCTACTTCCTATGTAGTACATGGAAGCTTTGCTGTTGGCATCATGGGCCTTGGTTCAAGTTGGAAATCTGTTCTTAAGTGAGCTGTGCTGTCCCCAGAGCAGAGCTCCCCTCAGGAAGGCTGCATTCTGCTTCAAAGCACAGCTATTACTGTTGCACTTTTGTCCCAGTCTCACCAACACTTCCACGTGTTGCGCACTTGTGCAGCTGGAGGAAGAGACCCACTTCCACCAGATCCAGAACACTGCCCCCTGCTGTAAAGTACAGTGTGTGTGTTTTATGGAACAGTGTCTTAATGGGGTGAAGCAAGTTTAGTGCCCTGGGCCAGGGGGTGGAACTAAAGAGCTGATATCAGCTACCAAAGCAGTGAAAAGGAGAGGATTGCCCTAGTGCACTGGTTTCCAAATATAAGGCTGGGACCGGATACTGAATTACACACCCTCAGCTACTGAGTCATGGCGCCCTCTGCTGTAGCCACCAAAAGACTGGAATGCATTGCTCAAAGATGTAATTGTTGGCTGATGGGTGTAAATGATTTTTTTTCAGCTGGGTCCTGACTAAAAAAAAGTTTTAAAATCACTGCCCTAATGAGTTATTGAAGCCAGACATCCTAGTGGGACATGACCATTTCCAGAACTGAGGCAGCAGATAAAAGCAAAGTGTCTGTCTGGCTCTCTTAAAGGACATTAAAACCTAGTTGCTGGGGAAGGATGGAGGTACTGTGTTCCAGGGCAGGAGCAATGCAACTGGAGACCAACTGGTCCTGCTTCTCTTCCAGTCTGAAAGGTGAAAATCCAGAGTGTCCTATGGGGTGCTGGGAGATCACTGAGGAGAAAACAGTACACGCACAGTGGGGAATTCAAACTTAGTGATCATCATGTATGTGGATGAGCAGGGAGGTTGGCTGGCATGATCAGAGTGGAAAGAACTCCTTTGATGTCTTTCAAAGGCAGAGAAAGAATTTTGCCCCTTTCTAAGTGGTACTTGGCTCCCTATAAAGAATGAGATAACTACTAGAAGATCAAGGAAACTCTGAGCTGAGCACCCTGTCTTAGGCTTAAAAACCTTTGAAAGGACAAGAGTGAGGTTTGAGAGATAGAGACTGTTCTGTGCGCAAGGCTGATGAGTGTGGCCTTATGGCAAGGCTCTGTGGAACTTGACGTTGATAATTTTGACTAATAACATTGATGTTTATTTTGAAGATTTGTTTTTAGATTTTTGTTGATTTTAATTTTTCAGTTTTAAATTATGACGGGGGGGAGGGTCAAACAATTCCTTGGTGACAGTAGATGCTGAGATTCAAACCCTTAAAGCTTGTAAACCATTGAAACACAAATTGTCAACATCACAAGTCAGAATAGACAAAGTAAATATCCTTAAATCAACACATCTGACCTGTTTTTATTGTCCAGTCATGAGTCCATTTGTAACAAGCCAAATTCAAAGGCCTATATACCTGGGGTTTGTCTCTACTATGGTCTTAAACAATTTATTTCCTTTGCCTATCCATAAATTTCCATGATTATTGCTGTAAATATTTAGTTGGCTTCCATGTGGATGGTGAAATCGACTTCTATTGATAAAAATTTAACCTTTCCAAGCCTAGTCATGGAGCAAATGTAGGTTGAGCTAATCCAAAGCCAGAACTGAATGTTAGACTCCTTTGCCAGCACTGCCTGCGTAGGGCTCCCTTTAAGGCCTCACTCACTCTTCTGTGAGGTCTCCAGGTATTGGTCACTGCCTCTTGTGGTGTGTGGTACAATGGTGCCTTTATCTTTTAGCTAAGCAGTGCTCGAGTCTCAAATAAGAGAAAACTAATAACTCAAAATAGGATTGACTTGTTGAGTCTTTGGTGATGAGTCTTTGGTGGTATACCACCCTTCCATTTAGGCCTGTGTGCAAACTAGTCTCTTTGCATCCAGGCAGCTAACTATCCGAGACTCCTGACTCTAAACAGGCTTCTTTCACTCAGGGAGTAGCAGAGTTCTGGTCAGCCTCAGACTGAGCTGGGCTTTCTACTTTTAACTGCCCTGTCCACATAAGACACCCGCTGCTGCACATAGCTGGATAGGGGGCCAACTGGATTCACTCTGAGACATCTTCAGGTAGTGCGAAAAGCTGATTTTCGTTAATGGCCCATCAACAGATGGCTGCTAGTCTTGATGTAAATCTATCTTGTGGATGTTTAGTAATAAGCATACAGTAAAATTAATAACTTTGTAGCCAGTGATGATATCTGCATTTCAACAAGATAGACCTGATCAACAGATCTTAACTTTCCCAGTGATATCTTCTATGGCATACTTTGTATGAGAGTTAGTGTGACTACAGTCATGGTGACAATACTGTTATGTATGATCAACTTCCTCTTAATAAGTTCCAAAAGGGGAACCATGTTGGTCTAGTTCAGCAAAGCAAGCAAGGAGTTCTGTGGCACTTTTAAAGACTAACAAATTCGTGTTAGTCCTTAAAAGTGCCACAGGAATCCTTGCTCGTTTTCCTTTTAATACAACATCACACTCAATATGTGTATATTTAAGCTATGCCTCTTACTATTGTCAGGAAGCTCCTCAGTGTGACCACATCCAGGGCTATGTAAATTGATAAAATGATCAAAACTGGGGCTGTCCCTGGAGCCTGCTGTGGTAGCAGAGAGAGGGGGAAGAACAGATAGGCACAAACAATTTGAATCTGTCTTGCTGCTGGTTTGAACTAGTCATTGTGATCATTCAGTGACTCTGGGTATTTTTGAAACTTTTGACCCATTCTGAAAGTCACATGAAGTCAGAGCTGAAATTGACTTCTGTTTCAGTTATCCATTTTGGGAGCAGATTTAATTACACGGCACCAAAACATCACAGTATGTTTCCCAAACCCATCTTGTGAAAATTACTCATTCAAGCAGTTTGCTCAGTGTTTATGAGACACAGATACACTGTGCAGCCAAAGGGGCTATTTTACATCTGAAATCATTGACTGAAAGCTCTCCGACTAGCTCTATAGATTATGAAGCTGCTTTCAGAACTTTAAATAACATCACCTCTAAATTCCAGTCCAAACTGGGGGCTGATGTCCAGCTAGCCATTGAGCTTCTAGACTGGTAATGCACCTCTCATGTGGTTGAAGTCATTAGACTTTAAATCTAAGCCCTTCAGCCTTTTCTGTAATAAGTGGTCCCAGATGATAGCATTGGTGAATCTGCACCAGTGTAGGCTGCGGTTTACACTGGTGGAACTAACTGCTCCAACTCTATGAAGAAAATGGTCCACTGATGCAAATCAAGACTTTGCCTGCTTCCATGAGGGGGTTTGCACCAGTGCAGCTACATTGCTGGGCTAATTCTCTGCGTAAATTCAGCATGCAAGATCTCATCCAACCTTCCACATCTGGAAGCTTGATTCTTGGGTGCTGAGAGTAGTTGAGTGACCTCTGCTCACTCCACTGTGTTCAGCATGGTTCACCTGACACCACAAGACATTCTTTTATGTTAACAGGCAATGATGCACTCCAGCAATATGAGCATGTGCTGGGGTCAGACAAGCTGTCCTACGTAGTGGATCATGCCAGTGTACAGAAGGAGAACATCTTTTACGTGGAGGGATTGGCCTTCCCGGATGCTGATTTCTCAGGGCTGGTATTATTCCATGTCACACTGCTGGATGCTCCCGTTGAGGTGCAATAAGTCAATGTGCTCTCTCTGCCTGTGTGTATCTGGGTGGGATAGAATAAAAGCTCTGCAGAGCCACTTCTCTGGGGTGGATGCTGCTAGTACACCACACCCCTGGATCTCTCAGGATCAACTGAGCCTCAGTCTGCTGGATCTTAAAGCCTGAGCCTTTACTGCCAGAGCTAAGAGTTTAGCCCATGCTGTGGCAGGCCTGTTGACCTCTGTCGAGGGCACTGCCAGTGGTAGAGGAGACCAGTGCATCACACAGCATCGGTGAGGGTTGCCCAGTCATGGGGACTGAAAGGTCAGTGCCCCATCCCCAGAGCTGGATGTCCTTCACATTGTGCCAGGCCACTTGCTTCTCGCCTGCAGAATTAGCCTTTGCAGAATCTGTGTCCATGGTGGGTCACCCACAGGAAGAGCTGCTTCTGGGAAGGCTGGATGGAGGGTTTGGCTTGGTTGAATGGGATAGAAACTGAACAGCATCCCAATAATTTAAAATTAATCTAAGCAACTTAACTCATGGCCACTGAAATGAGCAGGGGTGTGCCATGGTATCCACAACCAATGGGGTCAATGGGCAGCTGGGTCAGTAGATGCTGTTATGGAAATCTCTGTGCCAAGAGACTTGCTCCAGAGGAATGGAGAGAGACACTGCTTGTTTTTTTTTTGTTTTTAATCCCCCCAGGAGAGTTTTCCTGAGACCCCGATCTTCACAGACACAGTGATTTTCCGTGTGGCGCCCTGGATAATGACCCCCAACACTCAGCGGCCTCTGGAGGTCTTTGTCTGCAGGTGAGGGCAGGGTGGTTCAATTGCCAGGGGGAAATGGCCTGAGGTCTTGTTTCCTAACTAGGGGCTTGATCGTGCAAGGTGCTGAGCTCTTTGCCCATGGTCCAGCGCAGCAGATCAGCATGTGTAATGTCAAACGTGAATAGTCCCATTGACGCTGCTGGGCTTTGGATCAAGTCCCACATGCTTATCTGGTATTTAAGAGCAAGTCAGATTGGAAGAGGCAGCTCCCAAAGAATCCTGCTCCAGACCCAGCCCATACTTGGATGGTTCTCTTTGGGCACATGCAGTCTGATCTGTGGAGGCTTTTATAAGGCCAGAAGCTATCCTGGATCCTTCCTCTCTGGAATGGCTTGATTGTAGCCTTGACAACTTTCCTCTCGATGCCCTAGTGCTGTAGGAGAGCAAGAACACTTGCACCAAAAACCCCACATAATGGCAGTGAGACAGAAGGGTGAAAAATTCCCTCAAGACACAGGAAGGAGACTCGGCTACTCTCAGGCACAAGCCGATTAGCACCTCTAGAGAAATGTTTCCCAACCAGTGTGCTATGGCACACAGGTGTGCCATCAGGGCTGACTAGGTGTGCCACAAAATTTTTTGAAAATCTGCTCGAAGAGCTCTGGATTGGCTCATGAATATTCATGAGTTCATTTGGAAAATATATGGTGGTGTGCCTCAAATTAATTAACAGTAACAAGGTGTGCCACAGCAGCAAAAATGTTGGGAAACACTGCTCTAGAGTTCTGGGTTTTTGGAGGTGGGAAGGTCTGCCTGTTCTTTGGTTTAGATCTCCCTCTCCTCTCTTGTCTTATTCTCAGCGTGAGTGACAATGCCGATTTTGAGGCTGAGGTGAGTGAACTCTCAAAAAAAGCCCACTGCAAGCTGACCATCTGCCCGGAGGTGGAGAACTGGAATGATCGCTGGATCCAGGTCAGACCACAGGGCATCGGGAAGCTCAAACACACAGCCTGCAGCTTTGTTGCCTCCTGGAGTCATTGACATCCAGACACTCAATGTTGCCATTATGATCTTGCACCCTTGTTATGCAGACATCAATCCCTTGATGCAGCAAACTAATAAGTGCTTTCCACCTGGAAGCATCACAAGCATCCCTGGCTGAAACCAGCAAGGTTCAAAGCTGGAGGAGTAGTGCTAGCACTCAAAATATTGCTCCGAAAACAAGCTGGTGTCTGAGTCACAGGAGTGGAGAACAAAACTGTTTTCTAAGCTGCTGTTCAGCAATTGTACAATGAGGAGAGGAAGCCCATGACCCATAGCCCACTCAGATTGACAGCAATAGCAATCACATCAGCAGGTTCTAGTTCAAACCGGCTAACCTATTTCCTTTTTTTTTTTTTGTCCCCTCTAAAAGGATGAGATGGAGTTTGGCTATGTACAGGCTCCCCATAAAACGTTTCCCGTGGTCTTTGACTCGCCCAGGGACGGGAAGCTGAAGAACTTCCCTTTTAAGAGAGTTTTGGTACGTGACTCTGCATAGTGGTGTCAGGCCCGAACACAAGCTAGTTGGAAGGTTTTTGTTGAAATGCTTTGGGGTTGTTTGGACTGAAAAGGCAGTTTTTGGCCATGCCAACCTTTTGAAAAATGCATCGGTTTTGACTAAATGTCATTTTAAAAATGGAACAATTTGTTTTTCCCAACAAGAATGTTTTGATTTTTGTTTTGAAGGAAACTTTCAAAACAAAATTCAAGACTCAGTAAATCTCTTCTTATCTACATTCAGTCATTTACATACACGTTAAAGGTCAAAATCAGAATGAAATGTTGGGATTTTATCAAAACGTTTTGCCAGACCCAAAATAAAAACTTTTATCATTTTGTCTAGCAGAAAAATCTTGAAATGTCCTGTTTTCTGTGAAACAGATAATGATTTCTACCCATCTTTGTGCCTCTGTGATGAAATTCTGGTCTTCTTCCCACCCAGATGCACGATCCTGTTAATTTATATTCCTTAGGCCTCTGTAGGATTTTCCATCCACAGACCTTAAGCAGTTTCTTAAGGGTGAGGAGAGCGCACCCTCATTTTACATATTGGGAAACTGAGTCACTGAGAGGCCAAGTTACTTGCTCAAGATCTTACAGGGACTTGTTGGCAGAGCTGGGGATAGATTGCTGTGGTTTTGATTTGCAGTGCTGCACATGGTCCACTGGACAATGATTCCTCTATCTTTGGCCACTACAAACCGAGCTTTTGTCGCCAACACCAACTCCATGAGACTATAATGCTGAGAGCTTCAGTCTCAGCAGGCTGACATGTATCCTCTGTAGCAGCCCCATTTAAATCCTGTCTAAGATACGCAATCCTCTGCTCTCAGCTTCACTGTCATCTTGTTTCCTGGAAGGGCCCTGATTTTGGCTACGTGACCCGACAACCTTCTGTTGAAACAGTGTCTGGCCTTGACTCGTTTGGGAACCTTGAAGTCAGCCCTCCAGTGACCGTCAAAGGGAAAGAGTATCCCCTGGGGAGAATCCTTATTGGAAGCAGCTTCCCCAGGTGAGAGTCGTGAGTGAGGTTCGGGACAGCATGCCCCTAGTTAAAAGGCCCCCATAGACCAGCATCTCCTGCCAGCTGAGCTCTATAGGAACCAATGGGGGGACAGAACAAAACTGCAGGTGCTATAGTTTTCAAGGAACACTGGTGGAATATCAGTGCCAAGGGAGCAGAAGATGAAGGGAGGCCCAGCTCTTGGAAAAGTGGTAGCCCTGGATATAGATATTCAGATAGAGTGGTATAATCTACTCCACCCCAAACCAAACTACTGGATTCCTCAGTCACATGCAGACAGTCATCAGCAATGACTAGTGAATTTTTTCATATGCACTGCTTCAGTCCTTCACTTAATTGATCAAAGATCTGTCTTACATTTATGGAGTACCTATTAATTCTGATGATGATTTATTTATGATTTCCATTGTAGGAGCCCCAGTTTTGGACAGGGAACCCAGTGTGCTAGATGCTGTACAAAAACTTACAAAAATACTTCATGACATGGCATAGGGAGCTCTACACCACACGAACTTTCAAGTATATTAGCCACTGGGTCTACATTTTAGGCATCAAACAAGCAATGTCCATAATGTCCTGTAACTCATATCCAGTAAAACTACTAGGAAACATCTGATAAGCTAAGAAGCGTATGTCCAAGCAATAATAATGTCTAAGATTCTGCCCTGATACAAGTCTATGATCTTGCCACTTTAAATAAAACATTGAGATGGGTTTCACTTAAAAAACAAACTTTGCTCCATATTTTGCATAGTTTTTTCTTTTTATCTTTGAAACAGGTGGTAGGGCTGCCTCAGAAACGAAAAGTATTAATTATTGTGCTAGACAAAGTCAGATGGGAAATAAGGTGTAAAATTTTAACAGTGAGAGCCATTAACCATTGGAACAATTTACCAACAGTTGTGGTGGATTCTTGATCGCTGACAAATTTTAATTTGAGATTGGATGTTGTTCTACTCTAGGAATTATTTTGAGGAAGTTCTCTGGCCTGTGGTATACAGGAGGTCAGATTCAATGACTACAGTAGTTCTTCCTGGCCTTGGAATCTGTGAGGAAAAACGGCAGCATTTCTCTTAGCCTCTCCCTCTTTGTTTGCAGTAGGTGAGGAGAAAAAAAAATCTGATTATGCATAGTCTTTAATTTGTAGTTGAATAATAATTCTAAGATCAGCTAAAGTTTAAAATAATATCTATCTGAACAGCCAGAGGAGTGAAGACACATGAACAAGACTCCAAAATAATAAATCACTGGTGACAGTGGAAGGCCCGGTTTGGTTCTGGTATATGTACCCATGCAAATTCCCTGCAGCCAATGGTGCCACAGGATTGCAGCTGAAAATTGTAACTAGCATTGCTTAGTACAGCCTGGCAGTCAATTAATGACAGATGGAGCAGACAAGAGCTCTTACAAAGGACTAGTTAAAATGTTCTTTCTGCAAACTTAAATCACTGATGGGCAATTTTTATGGTCGGGTCAGGTAAAGTTTGACATTTACCCATTTCAAGCTATCTGTTTTGTGGTAGAATCCCGGAGACATAAGGCAGGTGACGTTAATTGTTCTCCTCGATCAACGTCTATTGGTGAGCAAGACGAACTTTCATTCTTATGCTGAGTTAGAAGAAGAGATAAAAGACAAGACCTCACCCTCCTTGTCTCTCCAGTATTCTGGGGCCTACACGGCTATGGTACCATTGCCTTCAGCAGTGACAGAATCCTAGATATTCAGGGCTGGAAGAGAACTCCAGAGGTCAGCATTGAGGCAGGATTAGGTACACATAGGGATGAAGTAATACCTAGAGTCCCTAGATCAGGGCTTCAAGCCCTTGGAAGAAGCAGCCAAGTAAAGCACTGCAAGGATGCACATTGGCCTAGTAGAGGCAGATTCTAGGTACTCATTAGGCAAGGTGCAGTTGAGATGATTTCAGGATGATTCAGGTTGTTGGCCTCAACTGCCTGGCACAGCATTATGTACAGCACTACACTTGGGGCTGCCAAGTTACATTTGCACATCTATCCCTCATCTATAGTTTATCTGCCTTTAGTGCTAGACAGTGAGGATCTGAGGCCATAGGCCAGCTTATCACAGCATGTCCATGTCACACCCCCATTTCGTGGTGCTGCTTCCCACTCGGAGTGATGTGGGCCTCCCTCTCTTCCCACAGAGGCTGGAGAAAGAGTATCTCTCTCCTTCCTACCTCCTCTCCATGCCCAGTACTTACTCCAGGAGCTGTTGGTTATCTGACTGGGCCAGCCCTGCTGCACTCTTCTCCTCAGGGTCCCCTGGTCAGTAGGTGATGGAGTTAACTCCTCACAGAGAAGCACAGTGCCATCACACTTCTTAAGCTGTTGTTTATGGTTCTCTGGAGAGTCCAGCAGATATCCCCACATGAGTTGCACTCAGGTCATATTTTCAACTTTTTCTCTGCAGCTGTAGTAGCTAGTAACTTACTTTTATCTGGCTCCCAGAGAGGGGAGCCTACCCATGACCCTGTAACATTTACACCTTAATTTGTGCCCATCAACCTTGTGTGCCCAGCCTGGTACTAACTGAAGAATCTGCCTGGTTCTTCTCTTGCTTCCCTTTGACTTCTAGGGTTGGTGGCAGGAGGATGACAAAAGTTGTCAGGGATTTCCTTTATGCCCAGAAAGTGCAGGCACCTGTGGAGCTCTACGTTGACTGGTTGTGTGTGGGGCACGTGGATGAATTCCTGAGCTTTGTCCCAGCTGTGGGTAGACAGGTATGATACCTTGGAAGGAGAGGTCTCAGATCAGTTCCGGGTGGACAGATATGGCACCTTGTGGGGAGACGTCTTAGACCAGCTCAGGGTGAACAGATATGGCACCTTGTGGGGAGACGTCTCAGACCAGCCCCAGATAGACACACAGGAAGAGAGTCTGATTTGAAATTATGAATTCAGGTTTCATCATCAAACCCCCAGAGCTCCTGTCTGCTCCAGCACTATTGTGTGCTTTCTAGACATCCATCCATTTCAGGGAGGTAAAAATATGTGGAATTTTCCATTTGTGAGAGCCTGTTTTCCAGCTGAGTTTCCCCAGCTACAGAAAACAAGCTGCTCCATGGACTGTGTAGTGAGTGTGGGCATCAAACTTGTTGTTCCAGACTTTTGAAACTACCCCTTGGAGACAGAACCCAGTGAGCAGAGGGTCTATAATTTGAATATGAGCAAATAGTGAAGACTGGTCACTGAACTGGTTTGTCTTTATTGCCAGGGTTTCCGGCTGCTCTTAGCCAGCCCCAGTGCCTGTTACAAGCTCTTCAAAGAGAAGCAGGAAGAGGGCTATGGAGAGGCCAGGCTATTTGAGGGTAAGCTAGCTCAGCTTTTTTCTTCTTTCTTTCCCACCCTCCTTCACACATGAGAACAAATCATCCGGAAGCTGGTGCCTGTGGTGAAGGGTTGTCTCAGCAAACTGTTCTGTGAGCACAAGACAGCTCAATGGACAGCTGGTTGAAAACTCTATCAAAAATGTTTTGACAGAGAATCAGGTTTTTCAATTAAAAGAAATGTTTTTGAGAGAAAAGTTCACCCATAGAAAACTTTGGACTTTTTTGTCCAAAAAAAAAGATAAAATTTCTAATTGGTTATACTGTGCAGTGCTTCCTGGGAATTGTAAATTGGGTGCCTCATTATGTCTCAATCATCTCTATCTCCTTGGTTTGTGGGATAAACTACGTATCCAAAACTTTATGAGAGACAAGGACTTCCATGTTGCATCACCACCCCTCTCCAAGAAAGGAGACTGTAGTGCATCATTGGACATGAAGTCCTACCAAAGCTTCTAGTCTATAGATGAGAAGGAGTTTGAGGATCTTGAATTGAAACCATCATGAGGCATGGCATCAACAACTAATTTTTTGAGTTTAAATTTTTTTATATTCAAATTTTCCATGGAAAATTTTGATATAAAATCAAACTTACTTTGTTTTTTGTCACAACTTCTCCTGGAAAGAAGAAACTCTTTTCTGATCAGGTGTAGTTCAGTGCCCTGTTTACATATCCAGAGAAATAGAACTCAGTTTCTGCTGGAGTAGAATCCTAGCTCCATTCCAGGAAAGCTTCAAAATCTACTTTATGTTATTCTCTAAGACAGTGGTTTTTCAAACCATGAGTCGGGACACAGTACTGGGTTGCAAACCCTCAAGTACTGGATCATGGTCACTGCCAAAAGATTGGGATTCATTGCTCAAAGATGTATGGGTCATAGTCATAAATTATTTTTTTTCAACTGGATCCCAAGGAAAGAAGTTTGAAAACCACTGCTCTAAGACAAGGGGGCAAGTAAACAAAGTGTGATCCATCATTTCCAATTACATACATACAGTACCCCATAATCATGTTCTTTCATTTGAAAGGAGAACTAACTGAAAAACAGATGCGATTTTTGAGAGTGGGGGAAGAGAAGATTGGGGAGAAATAGCAAGAAAATTGTTCATTTTTTTGGTCAAAATTTGAAATTTTGACAATGATGAATCAAAGTTGTAACAGTTTGAAGTCTATTGGACAGACTTGGAACAGAGTTTGTCACTGAGTGAAAACAGTAGATGCATGGACGCACAAGGTGTCTGTAAATCACTGATAAATGTGGTTGACATGTCCCCAAGTTGCCATGCCCAGCTCACAAACGATAGAGGCTCTTTGATCTATTTATAGATCCACACACATCCCAACCCTGCTTAGTGCATGAATTTTCATTCATTTGTTAAACTGTTTCTTCTTGCAGGTTTAGAGACAGTCACCACAACAACGATAGATGAGATTCTGGCGAATGAAACCCTGAAAAGGGAAAATGACTATGTTCAGGTAAGGAAGGAAACAGACCAATAACTTACTGATATCAGAAGCAGAATTCTGCTACTCTTGTTGACCCATCTACTGTCTATCAAGGTGCCAACATAAGAACTTGTCACCATTGTGTCTGATTCCATAGGGGTAGCCATGTTAGACTGTGTACAGCAAAAACAAGACTCCTGTGGCACCTTAAAGACTAACAGCTTTCTTCAGGCATAAGCTTTCATGGGCTCCAACCCACTTCATCAGTTGCATCTCTTGTTGTTTTTGTTGTGTCTGAGAACTTTACTGAAAATGCACTATTGGGAGCAGATCATGGAAGATCAGGGATGTGGCCTAAAGAGGCTGCCCAAAATACATACACAGTCACACTGAAAATGGGATTTTGTAACTAATTAGAAAATTTGCGTTTTGAGATTATTGCACTCCATCTGTCACATTTTATCTTAAAACATGGCCTGTTGTAACTCAAAGGGCATGAAGCATTGAGTGAAAGAAGGGGAGAGGGCTCTGTAGCCAAAGCAGCAGAAACAGCTTTATCCTACAATGAACAGGGCTACTGTAACTCTCAGGACAGGTGATAGAGAGAATGAGAAGCTCCTAGTGGCTTCTGCTTGTCAAGACCAGTAGCCCCCAGCCTTATGAAACAGGGAGGTCACATCAAAGTACAACATGCTGTAGGCCAATTTATATTTCAAGTTCAGCACATTTCATGGGTATTGAGATAAGTCATTTCTC
This sequence comes from Podocnemis expansa, assembly GCA_007922195.1. Taxonomy (NCBI): domain Eukaryota; kingdom Metazoa; phylum Chordata; order Testudines; family Podocnemididae; genus Podocnemis; species Podocnemis expansa. The sequence goes on from ML681997.1 coordinate 34,978,290, forward strand.
TGTACAGTATTGTCTATTTAAAAACAAAGAGATCAGCACATAAAACATGTATCAGAATTATAGAAAACAAGAGGGAAAAAAAGTAATGAACCCAAACACTAATGAATGGACCATGAGTACATTGTGTTGAGGCAGGCTGTGAGCCTTATGAAATGCCCTGCTGGGCTGTGGATGGCCCATGGGCCCTAGGTTGGCCACCCCCACTCTAGAAGGAGTCAGAGAATTGGCGAAGTAACTAAGGAAGACCTTGTGTTTGTTTATGTAAGATCTGAAAAAGGATATGAAGCATTAGCACAGGGAGAGTTGGGATTAAGGACTGGATATTGGGTTGCCACAACTATCTGTCACCAAAAGGTTCTTTCTCCATTTCACCTTACAATTCACTTCCATCTTGCATTGTCTCTTACTGTATGGAAAGCAAAAACACAATCTTCAGTCTGCTCCTCCCAGTGCTGCCTCTAGAAGGAACAGTTTTGTCACTTTATCCTTCTTCCCCAGAGCTGCATTGACTGGAACAGAGACATCCTGAAACGGGAGCTAGGCCTGAGTGAGAAAGACATCATTGACATCCCCCAGCTCTTCACCATAACAGAGAAGGAAGCCATTGCTTTCTTCCCAGACATGGTAAGGAGGTGCTGGCCAAGGGGCTCAAGCTGAGTGCATAAGGCCCTCTTCCATTTACTCACAATTGTGGAGAGCTTTTAGCACTGATAAAATGTTTCCATTTAGACTTTTTAAATAGTTCCAATTTAAAAACACAAAACTAAAGGAAATCTTGAAACAAAAAATCATTTTGAAAAGACTTTAAAATGTCAAAACAAAAACACTCACTGATTTTCTTCAGACTTTTTTGTTTTGTTTTTCCAACCAAAAGAATTTGGCAAAAACAACCCAAATTCACAAAATTGTCAGTGTTGCCAACTGTGCATTTATCATGAAAAAAGTTTCACCTAAAATAATTTATGCAGCTCTACTGAGTTCTTCTCCAGGGACTGGGTTTTGCTGAAAACATTAAGATCATGCTGAATACTTCCTTACAAGTGGGAGTCGTCCTCTTTTGCTAGACCATTCAGGGTCCAGCCTCCTTAACAGATGTCAGTTTTGTTCAATTTTGTTGTCAGTCATCAACTTTCACGATTTTACTGCAAGTAGTATGGTTTCTTCTAGGTGGCAGTCTTTTCTTAAAGTGCCAAATTTTGGAGTCAAGTGAGGGCATGAAAATATCTTTTTCACTTAGAGTTGTGGAGGAAAGCTGAAAATGGGACTCACCGTGATGGCTTGGAAGGCAGATGCAAATCCAGAAGTCATCATTTATTATTTAAAAAAAAAAAATACATGATTTTTAAACCAATGGAATGGGATTTGGCTTTTGTGTGGATGCAGGCTCATCTTGGGGTTGATGGTGCTGCTTTAATAATACCTAGTGTGTTTCATCAGCAGGACGCATGAGGTCATTATCATTGCCTCATTTTATGGATGGGGAAAACTAAGATGCAGCACGGGGAAGAGACTTGCCCAGGGTCACCAAGCAAGGCTAGAGTGGAGCTGAGATTAGAAGCCACGTCTCCCACATCCCACTAGGGTTGCTCTGTCCACTAGATAACTGCCTGCCTGATGGGCGCACTTCAATGCTCAGTGCAAGTCACTGGGAACTTTTCCATTGACTTCAGTAGGTTTCGCATCAGCCTTTTTGTCAGGAATGCTTCAGGGGAGGGGCTGTGTTCAGACAGCACACAGTACCAGGGGTCACTGATCTTAGGCCTCAGGCTCCAGCTCCATTATGATAAACTGGGATGAACACTTTAAAAAGAGCTGAAAATAAAAACAGAGCTTTAGAGCTTACCTGAGAAGTTTTGCCTCTTGTCTATGCAGTGTGGCAAAACTATTCTGTTTGGTTCTGCACAGTGTGTTCCTACTGGTGCCGGAAGGTATAGTTCCCAGCTCTGGGGGATAAACCCGCACCAGTTCTGACTGAGCTAGTCTGCTAAAATTAAAGGGTCATTCTGGTGACACAAGTCACAGACTGGGTTAGCTGCCCTGAGCATAAGCATTGGATTTCAGGTATGCTTCTGTTTTTAGTAGCTAGCTCAATCCAAGTGAGTGTGAGTATGTCCCCCTGCACTGGAAATCCTCTCTCTAGCATCATTATAGCCCAAAGGTACATCTACACTGCCATACAAGAGCTGCATTTTGGCCTGCAGGGCTAGAAAATAGCTGTATAGATTTTTGGGCTTAAACTGGATCCCTGATGCCAGTTCCAGAGATCAGACATCCCAATTTTATAGGGACAATCCCAACATTCAAAACTTTCTCATATAGGTACCCATAACCCCTCTACCTTCTCCCAATTTTTCACATTTGCTATCTGGCCACACTAGCTACAGCCCAAGCCCAAATCTGTGCTGTTATTTTTAGCCTAAACTCAATTAAGCCAGCTTCTGAGGCATAGACTCACAGGTTTTTGGGGGTTTTTTTTGGGGGGGGGGGGAGCAGTGTAGATGTACCCAAGGAGCCCACTAACATAGCCAGAGAAAGTGAGAGTCATTTTCCACTACCTGCATGATATTTTCCATAAGAATAGAGACCATACCTGCTATTTGATGGCAACTGCAACTCACTATCTAGTTGGCTCAGGCAAAGTCATGAGACTCAAAGCATTTTTCTTCCCAGCAGTTAGGAACAGTAAAAATCCCTCTGATCATGTTTCCAGCCCCTCCCCATTTCCAGCTAGTCAATCATATTTAGGAACTGCTCAACTGTATTAATTTCCCTAACATTACCTTTTCCAGGAAGACAGTTGTTCCAGGTGGCATCAGACTGTTGTGTAGTGGCTTGGACCCTCCCTCCCACCAACCACAATCACACATGGGATGGCAAATGTTCTCTTCATCACAAATAAAAGGGGGAGCTAGCACCTATGAGAATGTCTGCATTAAAATATGATCCCACCCCACCCCCAGCATCAACAGCCCTAGCTCAAAAATATTCAGCAGCCGCTAGATTCTGGGTACGACTTGCCACCTCGCTGCCTGCCAGGGTCTGTATACTGGGGAATTCATAGATGATGCCTCTTCAAAAATTTCAGTACCAGAGGGGCTTATGCCAAACGGTGGGGTGTTTGCAATCTGGAGCAACTGCCAGGTTTTGTGGCTTGTTTCCATCTGTGCTCTGTAGTTTATACTGGCTCAATCTCTTTTGTGTCATGGTACTAGAGTGATGCAGAAGACAGTGCAGTGACATCCTTAGCAGAGACTGTTGGGCTGTTGTGACAGCATGTTCAACATTCCCTTCCTCTCCTGGATGCAGGTGAACATGATTGTCTTGGGGAAATGCCTGGGCATCCCGAAGCCATTTGGGCCAATCATTGAGGGAGAGTGCTGCCTGGAGGAGAATGTTCGCTCCCTGCTGGAACCACTGGGCCTGATCTGCACCTTCATCAATGACTATTTCTCCTACCACACCCTGTTAGGGGAGGTCCACTGTGGCACCAATGTCCGCAGGAAACCCTTTGCCTTCAAGTGGTGGAACATGATCCCCTGAGTAAAGGGGGAGGAATCCTAACCTGATGCTCAGAGCTTTATTCAGAGGAGAGAACAAAAGGATGAATGTGACAGACAGTTTCCTGGGGTTCACGTCACCTAGCACTGCTTTCATAACTTTAATAAATAAAAAATAACACTTTCTAAGAGAAAGCCAAGTTATTGATCTGCTTGTAAAATCACTCACTGCCCTATCCCCTTCTCTGCTGCATGCATACATCACAGCATTTAGTGCACTGCCCCATAAGAGGTGTATCTCACCTAATTTATTAGCTATCTGGGGACATGTAAGTTCCTTCTCCCTCCATCACCATGTATTTAGCCTCATCTGTGCAGTAGAAAAGTACTATCAACCCCATTTTACAGATGGGACAGCTGAGGCAGAGCAGTTACATGACAAGTTCATGGTCACACAGGAAGGCTGTAGCAGAAGCAGCAATTCCATAATCTGCCTTTTAAGTAGAGCTGCCTGGAGGCTGACCATTCCATTGCAAGTGGGTTTCAAGATTTTGAAGGAAGTCAGGGGGGAGGGGGGGGTGCTGAAGATGTTGGTTCAAGTCCCTGCTCTGCCTAAGTAGCTGCTTTTCATCTCAGGCCTCTTGAATTCAGGAAGCAGACGTGGGTTTCATCAAGGCCTGTGCCTTAACTACTAGGCTATACTGAGTCTCTCTCTGCCTGCCTTGTTTTGGCTTTGACAAAACCACATAGTTGTTTGAAAATAGCCAACTCCAGCTTTAATCACAGGGCCACAGAAAGAAAAAAAGCTATAAATGAGGGAGATGAGTGATGTCTGACTTTGTCTTCTTATGCTTGTTACTCTACATATTTCCCTTGGGAGCTGTAACTTTTTTTATGTGTCATCTTAGCCCACAAGGTGTTTTTTTCGTTTGTCAGGTAAGGAAGCGCTGAGCTTGAAGACTCCCTTGCAAACAATTTATTGTCTTACAGGCAGGGCTGCAGCTCTTTCAGTTTTGAGCATGAGAAGTATCTTTCCACCACTTTCCTTCCTGACACCGAACTTACAAACGGGGCATGGTGCTACATGTTATAAAGCACGGCAATGGCCAGACATTAAGAGTTTGGAGAAAACACCTGCTGGGACAATAAAGTCCTGACAAACTGGATGCTGACTCCAGAGTGGTTTTATGTCAAGGCTGAGAGTGCACAGCTAGATGCAGTGGGCACATAAGCTTTACATATGTTTTGAACACTTCCTAGGGCATGGCAGTAGATAGTGAGTCAGAGTTCAGCCATAATGTGCTCTGCAGTAATACGCTTATGCTCCTTACAAAAGTCAGTCAGTCAAACTCCTTGTCTTTGCCAGGGAAAACAAAGGGTATGTTCTTACCATGTTAGCCAGTTACCATGCCTAATGCAGGGTAATGAAATAAGCTGTTACCATTCAAGAAGGAAATCTTGGACTTACCATGGATTTTAATCTGAAGAACTTCAGCTCAGTGCATAGCAGTGGTCACAATGCTAATAGAATAGTAGGAACGATTAGGAAACAGAGGGGGAAATAATCATAATGCCACTCTATGAATCCATGGCATGCCCCCTTTGAAGGCTGGGTCCAGTTCACCCCATCTCAAAGGATGTAATGAAATCAGATGAGGTTCCGAGAAGGACAACACAGATGATTGAGAATGGCATCCATATGAGGAAATACTAAAAAAAACCTTCAGTTTAGAAAAGAGACAATTAAGGGCAGACGTAATAGTCTACAAAATCATGAATGGTGCAGAGAAAAGAAAGTGTCATTTACCCTTCTTCACTGTACAAAAACAAGGGATCACCTTATGAAATTAATAAGCAGCAGGTTTAAAATACAGAAAAGGAACTATTTTTTTCCACACACACGTGCTTCATAGTTGACTTGTGGACCTCATTCCCATAGGGTACTGTGATAGTCAGAGCTATAGCTGGGTTAAAAAAATGAATTTGTTAAGTTCCTGGAGGATAAAGGCATCAATGGCTAGTAGGCAAGATGATCAGGGAGGCACCCCCATGTAAAGGTGACCCTTAACAGCTGTTGGCTGGAAGACAAGTGGCTCTCTCCAAAATTGCCCTCTGCTGTACACTGCCCTGAAGCTCGTATACTAGCCCCAGTCAGAACAAGATACCAGGCTAGATCAACCATTGGTCTGACCCTGTATGGCTGTTATGATGCAATATTCCAGTGAAAACAAGGCTCCTGGTAGCTTACCCCTGTGTTACCAGGTCCTTGACAATGAGGGAGCCTGAGGACAGGGGCACCTCATACAGTCCTTGTAAAAAGGACAGTGGAGTAAGTGAAAATTTTTGTCACCCTGCTGTGTTTGTATATTCAGGGTGCATTAGAGTGAACTATTTAATTTAAGAGCTACCTACCTCCCACAAAAGAAGCAAGGAGTCCTGTGGCACTTAAACAGATTTATTTATCGCATGAGCCTTCATGGGAGAATATCCCACTTCATCAGACACGTGGAGTGGGATTTTCTCCCATGCAATAAATAAATCTGTTACTCTAAGTGCCACAGGACTCCTTGTTTCTTTTGCTGAACCAGACTAACACAGCTGCCACTTTGAATCATAGAATCATAGGGTTGGAAGGGACCTCATGAGGTCATCTAGTCCAACCCCCTGCAAAAAAAGTAGGACCGGTCTCACTAAATTATCCCAGTCAGGATTTTGTCTAACCAAGCCTTAAATATCTCCAAAGATGGAGATTTCATCACCTCCCTAGGTAACACATTCCAATGCTTCACCACCCTCCTAGTGAGAAAGTTTTTCCTAATATCCAGCCTTGACCTTCCCAGCTGTAACTTGAAACTGTTGCTCCTTGTTCTGTCCTCTGTTACTACTGAGAACAGCCTAGCTCTCTCCTCCTTGGAGCACCCCTTCCAGGAGCTGAAGGTTGCTATCAAATCCCCCCTCAGTCTTCTCTTCTGCAGGCTAAGCAAGCCTAGCTCCTTCAGTCTCTCTTCGTAAGTCTTGTGCTCTAGCCCCTTGGTCATATTTGTTGCCCTCCGCTAGACTCTAATTTGTCCACATCCTTTTTGTAGTGGGGAGCCCAAACCTGGACACAGTGTTCCAGATGTGGCCTCACTAGTGCCAAATAGAGGGGAATAATCACATCCCTCGATCTGCTGCCAACACTCCTGCTGCTGCAGCCCAATATGCCATTGGCCTATTTGGCAACAAGACCACACTGTTGACTCATACCCAGCTTCCCATCCACCATAACCCCCAGGTCCCTTTCTACAATGCAGCTATGTAGCTGATAGTTCCCCAGCCTGTAGCAGTGCATGGGATTCTTGTCTCAAGTGCAGGACTTTGCACTTGTCCTTGTTGAACCACATGAGATTTCTTTTGGCCAACTGCTTCAATTTGTCTAGATCTCCCTGAATCCTGTCCCTGCCCTCCCGTGTGTTTACCATTCCCCCCAGCTCGATGTCATCCTCAGACTTACTGAGTGTGCAATCTATTCCATCTTCCAGATCATTAATGAAAATGTTGAACAGAACTGGTGCCAGGACTGACCCCTTGGGCACACCACTTGTTGCTGGTTTCTAACTAGACATGGAGCCATTGATTCTGACTCGCTGAAACCGTTGATCTAGCCAGTTCTCTATCCACCTTACAGTCCACACATCCAACCTATACTTCCTTAACTTGTCGACAAGAATGCTATGGGAAACCATATCAAAAGCCTTCCTAAACCAAGATATATCACGTTGTCAGCTCTTCCTGCATTCACAAATCCAGTCATCTCATCGTAGAACGCAATGAGGTTGGTCAGGCATGATTAACCCTTGGTGAATCCATGCTGACTGTTCCTGATCACTCTATTTTCCTCCAAGTGTTTCAGGATGGATTCTTTGAAACCTGCTCCATGGTTTTTCCCAGGGATAGAGGTGAGGCTGACAGGTCTGTAATTCCGCGGATCCTCCTTTTTCCCTTTCTTGAAGATAGGTACTATATGTGCTTTTTTCCGGTCCTCCAGCACTTCCTCTATTCACCATGAGTTTTCAAAGATAATGGCCAGTGGTTTTGCTATCTCATCGGGCAACTCTCTCAGCACCCTCGGATGCAGTTCATTGGGCACCTTAGGCTTGTGCACATGAAACTTCTTTAAGTGGTTCCTAACCTGACCTTCCATCACCAAGGGCCTCTCTTCTTCTCTCCAGTCTGCCATACCCAGTGTAGTGGGCTGGGAGCTGGCCCTCCCTGTGAAGACTGAAGTGAAAAAAACATTGAGCACTTCAACCTTTTCCTCCTCCTCCATGAAGATACCTGCCCCATTCAGTAAGGGACCTACACCATCCCTGATCCTTGTCTTGTTATTGACATACTTGTAGAACCCCTTCCTGTTATCCTTCACATCCCTTGCTAGCTGCAACTCCAATTGTCCTTTGGCCTTTCTGATATTATTCCTGCAGTCCCAAGCAATATCTTTGTATGCCTCCAGAGTCATCTGACCAAGCTTCCACTTCTTATAAGCTTCCTTTTTATGTTTCAGCTCGCCACAGAGTTCTCTGTTAAGCCATGCTGGGCACCTTCTACAAGATGCAAACCACTTCCCACACTTTCTGAACAGCAGCACAATACCCACTGAGGATAAACTCTTTTCAGAGCTTATTCATCCATGTGCCTGTGCAGAGACAGAAGCACTTAGTGTATTAGGCCCAGTGCCCCTCTGATTTTCCACAGATCTATCTCCTTTGATTTCCATTAGGGTCAGTCCTGATTTACAGCCCTGGGAGAAAAGAATCAGGCGCACTGCATTCTTTGCTTACTGACTTCAGAAGGCTTGGAAGAGACATGGCCCATGACAGGACTGCGGGAAGGCTGTCCATGGGGTGCTACTGCTCTGTACTGGCTAATCCAGCGTGGGTGTTTGGTCCTTTGGTTAAGGCAGATGCTGAGAGCTGGGGATTATGTTCAGCTTTCTAATTCCTTATCTGCAGGGGAGGGAGAAAAGGCCAGTTCTAGAAAGGCAGAATGTCTAGCAGGATGGCAAAATCCCACTGCAGCCAGGGACTAGTTTGCCTGCCCACACCTTCTGGTCACTCTGGAAAGGCTCTCCAGCTCCCATTGTCCTCCTGCCTCTCATGAACCTCCTAGAACAGCCCTGCAAAGCTCCCACCAAAAAACAGCAGCCCAGTCTCCCTCACCATTCACCTTCACTTAGGCTCAAGGCTGCTATTCATCCCTGTCTGCCACAGAACCAAAGTGGCTTCATATGGTTTACAGGGCAAGTGACTGCATCTCCCTGAGTCAGACCCCAGACGCTGCTGCCAGACAACAGAAGAGCATTTTCATTGCCTCTGAATATGACAGACCCTCCTGCCATTTGCTTTCATCTGTTCCACTGCTTCTCAGCCGATTTAGCTTCTGCCTGAGCTCACCATCCTTCGTGTTGCTGGTCACCACCACAGTCCCACTGCTCGTGCCTCACACCTGTCTTTACTACCTCCCACACCTCAGAATCACAACTAGAAGCTTCCACAAAAAGGGGGGGGGGCGGCTGCACCAAGAAAGACACACATCTCATGGGATATTCTTGTAAACTTTATCTGCCCTCAGTCTTGATTGTTGCTACTACCCACCAATAAACTTAGGAACAAGGCCAGCTTGGTTCACACAATACCTAGCACAATTTTTGTGCAATAGGACAAGGATCATAAGAACTGCCAGGGAGACCAAGGAATCATATAGCCCAGCATTTTGTCTGGGACACTGGTCAGTACTAAATGCTTCAGCGGAAGGGCATTACACCCTGCCCTGGGCAAACTAAAGCAGAACCAGTCCAAGGGGTAAAAATTCTTCCTACCCCCCTGTAGGAGGAAGCAGGTTTATATCTTGGAGCATGGGGGTTTATATCCCTTACAAATGTAGTATATTAAACCTCTTAAAAAAAAATAAGGAAATTATAAGACTCAACCCTCCCCAGTTCATTTTCCTACACAGTCCTGGTGAGCGGCAGGGACAGGTTTAACTCAGTGTCTCGTTGACAATTTAAGCAGATTTTTAACAGTCTGCACTGCAGGGCTTCAGCATATTTTATCTGGTAAAGCAGTGAGAATACACATCACCCTTGAGATGGAAGACTATGACTGACTACATCTGTTTTACTAAATGTATTGCAATCTAATGGCAGCAAAGAGATTTCTGTACCAAGATTCTCAGTGTTGCTGCTAAGGTTTCCTATGACAATTGTTTTTACATGTGCACATTTTTTAACCCCTTGGCTAAGATGTGTTAGACAGGCAGTCTCCTCTCACTCTAAAAACAAACAAGGAGTCCTGTGGCACTTAAAGACAGCTTTCTTAGGAGAAAATCATACTCCATCACATGCTTTGAAGATGGGGGAACTTACAGAATGGCACCCTGTGTACCAAAAGGAACAAATCAAATTCATTTTGAGCGTTAAAGAGAAAGGGTAAGGAAATAAAAGTGAGAATAGAGTTAACCTTCTACTGGATGGGTGCTCATCTGAAAAGAACCACGTGGCAGAGCCGTAATGAGGCGTTTTGGTGCCCAGGGCACGTTCTGCTCAGCAGGCACCTCTTACAATGAGCGGCACCTGGAGCAAGCAGTGCAGAATGCACCTTCTGATAGAGCAGCTCAGTGGAGCCGCCCCAGGGCAAAGCCCCATTCTCCCCGCCATAGTTAGGTGAAGTGACAAAGCTCCTCTTCACTTTGGTGAGGCCAGCACTTCCCTCTAGCTGTACAACAGGGAATTGCCATGGCCCTGAGCCTCCTTCCCCCTTCTAGATTGACTTCATAGGGCCTTTCTAAAATGGCAGCTCTCTGCTGTCTCCCAGTGTGGTCTTGGTTCTTGTAGGCCCTTGCCTTTTTGCCAGGACTTTTATCCCTCCGGTGAGGTGGGCCCCAACCCTGAGAAGCTGTAAGTTGCAGCCTCACTTTGCTGCTTCAGAAAACCAGCTAGATTCCTTGCATTACTTCCCTGCACCCCCTTGACTTAATGCCTGGACTCCCCTCAGATACGGGCCCTTCCTAGGCTCCTTGCTTGTGGAAGCTCAGGGCCTCTGACAATCACACCGGGTAGGGTAGGGCAGGGCCTAGTTAAATCATCCCCTCCTGGTATGGCAGGAACAGCTGGCAATACACTGGCCCCTTCTTACTCACATGCCATTCCCAATCATGGCTCAGCAGAGGTACAATATCAAACTACAGTGCCCACTGCACCCCTCATGTGGTTTTTTACTCATTTAGCCTGGCAGAGCTGGGTCAGCCACAGGAGAGTGATCTAGACACACTATGTTATCATCAATAGAACAACAGTATAACTTAACCAACAGGTGAAGGAAAGACCTCAACTTACACTTCAGCAATCCAGGACAGTTTGCAGCAGAGACAAACAGAAACCCCTCTACCAAGGTAATGTGGAATCTGTTGGATGCAACCGTGGAGCCCTGAAATGCTCCCCCCCCCCCTCCCCGTCACTCTCAGTGTTACTTGCACTTTAAGAAGGGAAGAGCTGATCAGGACAGTGACATCTGGAGGAAAGCTCTTGAAATTCCCTGTTCAGATGCAGGCTCACAACCCTGGCCCACTCTGAATATATTGCCCATCTTTTTAAAGAGACCCTTATCCACTGGCAGCTCAATTAAGAACAATGACATTTGGAAGTGGGGTCGAGAGCAAGAAGGCAAAAATCCTGTGACAGTTTACCCTGTAGTAGAGAACCTCTTTATATCACAAAGAGTGGAAGCTCAAGAGGTTACTTAGATCAGTGGTTTTCAAACTTTTTTCTTTGGGACCCAGTTGAAAAAAAAAAAAATCATTTGTGCCCGTGACCCAACAATTACATCCTTCAGCAGTGCATTCCAGTCTTTTGGCAGCAGCAGCAGAGGGTGCTGTGACCCAGTACTGGGTCCCGACTCTAAGTCTGAAAACCAGTGACTTCGATCATTATCATTCTGGGGCAAGAACTGCCTTTTTCTGTTTTGTTTTTTACGGTGCCTAGCACAATGGGGTCCTGTCTACGACTGGAGCGCCTAAGCATTTCTGTAACATAAAGAACTCAGCATTGTTTGCCCTGCCCGCCACAGATACTACTATGCCAGCCATGCCATATTGAGCATGAGCAGAAGTGCAAGAAATGCTGATAAAGCACACAGGGCATTTGCTTTATCCAGCAGGAAATAAGTATGAAATGTCCAAAGACATTAAATGTTCCATCAAATCCAGGTGTGGCCAAACTTATGGAACTCAAGAGCCACACAAATTACTAAACTTTCAAGAGCCACACTGAGGCATATAACCATATAGTATCTATTTTCTTCTTCATATTTTCGTTTCTTATTATTCAATGTCATGTTTAGGAAGACTTGTAAAACATGATTTAACAGAGTTCCAAAGGGGCAGCCATGTTAGTCTAGTAAAGCAAACAAAAGCAAGGAGGCTTGTGGCACTTAAAGACTAACAGATTTATTTATCTCATGAGCTTTCGTGGGAGAATATCCCACTTCGTCAGACGCTTTGAAGAGGGAGAACTTACAGAATTCGATGAAAATAAATCCAGGGGAGTGAAGGCATGGGATCAGGTCACGTCTCACACTCCCCTGCATTTATTTTCATCCAATTCTATAAGTTCTCCCTCTTCAGAGCGTCTGACAAAGTGGGATATTCTCACGAAACCTCATGCGATAAATAAATCTGTTAGTCTTTAAGTGCCACAAGACTCCTTGTTTTTTTATGATTTAACAAGTAAACTTTATTAGGGCCTATAAGAAAATCTAAACATGCCGTGCTTCTCCCCACCATCCCCACCCACGCCACTGCTTCTCCCTGCCGTCCCAACCCCCACCCTAGCCCCCAGGTCCTAACTCTGGCTACCCTGGGCTGATCCTCCCCAGGGCCCCCTTACCTGGCTGCTCCAGGAGCTAGGCACAGGCTGGGGCTCCCCTCCTAGCAAGCTCAGAGCATGCTCGGGGCAGGAGATTTAAAATGTCTAGGCTGGGGCTGCTTTCTTAAATTGATTTGCTGATGTTCTTCCGCAAGCCACTCTTTTTCATTCAAGAGCCCCATGTTGCTCCCTATCAAATCCCTCTACAGAGTCAAGTCAAAAGTCAGGCTCCAGTCCATAGCGAAGGCCTGATCAAACTGCAGTTTGGTGGCACAGACAGAATTGAGAGCCTCAGTTTAGTTCCTAGAGATCAAACATTTTGGTGGTTGGAATCCTTGTTAGTTTCAGCAGAGCCCAGCAATTGATTGGGCCAGGGAGAGTGATTTCTAATTGGAAATGGTTCCTCTAGGTCAGAGGGGTTGCAGTAAGGAAGATTAACTTTGGGGAAGGGTTTCCAAACAGCCTGGGACCTTTTCCCACAAGAAAGTTTGCTTACAAGAGCCGAAGGGGAAAACCCAGAGGATCAGAGCACATACGGTATACTTCCAAGCTATCAAGAGAGAGCTGTAAGCCAAAGGGTGTACACAATGACGTCGTTTATTTAAACATTTATTCCAAGAAATATAAAAAAACATGAAAAGACAATTACAGCACTAAGCCAGGAACCTTTTATCTCGTCTAAATCAAACTTGTTCCAAGATCCTTTTTTCTTAGGCCCTCCTTCACTCTCCCAATGCTAAGAGCAAGAAGGTGGCAGCTAGGGGAGAAGTTAACTGTGAGCATGAATAATATTTAATTCTAACCATCATGGGCAGGACTCTGCCTGCTTTGGAAGGTTCAGCCTCTTTTTCTTTTAATATTTTTGGAATATATGTGAATTATACATTGTGCCATTTTCTCAAAACCATCTTCCTGAAGGATTTTCAAGCATCCTAGTTCTAGGTTGAAAATAAATGGATTACTTAAAAAAACAAACCCTAATGAAAAATCATAGCTGAAATTCAGCTTAATCCCAGGTCAGATGGGGAGTCGGCAACTGCAGGTGTTAGAACAGGGCTCAGCAACCCCTAGCATGTATGTCAGAGTCCATTCCCAGTGGCACATGGTGCCCTCTGCAGAGCTGCTGAAATTGCTGCTCCTGCCTCCCTAAGCTGCTCTGGGTAACCCCTTTGGAGTGGTTCTCCTTGGCAGTGTGCCTAGGGACCCCTACCCCAGATGCCATCCAGAGAAGCCAGCTGGAGCTGTTTCTTTTAGCATCATGCCTGGGGACCCCCATTCCACCACTGAAAGAAGCTGTTCCAGGTGGCTACTTTCAGCAATGGGAGGCACTCACATCATGGGCACCACTGAATTCCCAGGCAGTGGCCACTTTTTTCGACAGAGCAGATTGCTGGCATTGACTGAAGGTTGGGGAAGAGCAGCCAGCCCAAGGATCAGCAAAGGTTACCGACCACTGTGTTAGAGCATGACCCTCTGGCCTGCAAACTCCCAACCCCGGAACAGGTCCATAAAAGTTAAAAAAATCTAGCCCAATATCTTGGGAACTGATGACAGACAAGTCAAACCTCTGACCAGTTATGTCCTGCACCTGTTAATGGGCAAAAATGTTGAGCCAAGGACAGAGTTGAAGGAGATTCTTGTTCTGGAATTTTGTGTTACAGATAGAAGGGACACACAAGCCGCAACTGGAGCTCAATGAAAAAAGACTCCAGTGAGTTTGAGCTCAGCAGAACCGTGACCCTGGATTTCACCTCTTAAACCAAGTCTCTCTCACTTTTAGGCTGACCAATTTAAGACACTTGGGGGCCCAAGGACAGAAGCACTGAGTATTCATGACGACTGATTACAAATGGGAGCCCAGGGTGCCTAGTGCGTCTGGGGAGAAAACAAAAGACACAGAACAAAGAGTCCTAGGTGTCCCAAATTATCCTCTCAAGCACAGGCACTCAAGATTAGTTGGCCATTTTGGAAAGATTTAGGCTTTCCAGCCTGAAGGTGGGTTATAAACAATAGCATATTTAGGCACCTGGTTTAATGGGAGTTCAATTCAGTTTCATAAAACCCTTGAGGCTACCTTAGTCAAAGCTAACCGATTGCAGACGCTATACATTGCTAGAGCTTATGATGTGACGTGTGAAATCTCACTTTTCTGGAGCTCTGCTGTGAGCCAAAGCTTATGGAATCACAGAAATCAACAGAAAAAAATTCCAATGATTCAATGGGCTTTCAACCAGACCCTGGAAACTTGCCTGGAAAAGGTGAGGAGTGGGGAAAGATATTAAGATTGAGGCCACAGGCTTTACTCGATAGCATATACAGGAAAAGCTGACTAAGATTATTAGACTAGCACAGCAAAGACACAATTGCAGAACTTCTCCACCCAGCTGCTCTCCATGTTCAAGGAATTTTTTACTCTAACACAATTTAAAAAAAAAAAAAAAAAAAAAAAAAAGAAAGTCTTTCAGTAAGTACTGCAAGAATCCCAGAACTGCAGTGTAACAAGATGCCAGCAAATGTTGCCTCTAGAGATAAGTGCAACTTGCTAGTGAAACAAGAAAGGGGGGGGGGGGGAGCCATCCTCACGTTTGTGTGGAGACAGAGCAGAGCACTCTGTGAAAAGGCACCTTTGTTTCTCCAGCACAGTGCAGAGTATTGGAATAGAAGAAACTTTTGGCAGATATCCGATCACAATCAAAAAATAATAGACCTCAGAACTGTTCAGGGCTGGGAGCTCTTTGTATCTCTCTGCCAGCAAAACCAATTTGGTTCAACAGCTGCAAAAGAGTCAAATCAAGGACCAAATTCTCTGCTGGCAAAATGCAACTATTTATATTGACTTCAGTGGAGTAATGGCCCATTTTCCACCAGCAAAGTCTGGCCCAACACCTGTTCCAACACCCAGTTTGGAAGAACTGCATTTGACTGTTTAGACAGGGTTTGAGAGCCAGCAACAGGCAATACTTTCCAAGGGCAGGAAGACAAAGGATCACCCTCTCTCCAGCACATGCATAACTCAGATCTGGTCAAAAACTGGAAGTTTTTAGGGGAAAAGATTTTATTGAGATTTGAGCTGTGAGGGGTTCTTTTCTGACTTATTCTCAACCCCCAACTGTATGAGGCTCTGATCCTGCAGAGATTATGCACATGCTCAACAATGCACACAGAACAGACTCACTGACTTCAGCGGGACTCCTTCTGCATAGTATGCATTAAGCAGGCACGTAAAACTTTTGGGATCAATGTCCATGCCTCAATGACCAAGGAGAGAGAACTGAGCTGCAAAGAGACCAAAAAAAGATGCCTGAGCTGCAAAGTTCTTACTGATCCTCTCCATCCCCAACAAATTCAGTGGTGTTTGGATCCTGGGTCTTCATTCAGGCCCATCTTTGAAGATGTCACCTTGTCAAAATAAGGTCAGCTGGGCAGTCTCTGAAAACCTCACACATGCATGAGTGCCTCCAGAATCAATTTAATTTAGAATCATACTTCATTGACAGTTAACATTCAGAGCCCTGATTGGTGCCAATGTTTTGATAAGTCACTTCAGGTTTGGATGCCCAACTTGCCATACCCAGGTATTAATTTTTCAGAGACAGTGAGCACTTGCAACATTCAACTTTTTCTACTGGAGCGGCGAGTGCTCAGCATTGCTGAAAAATAAGCCTCAAAGTGTGTCAGATTTTGAGTTGCCCATCTACTGATGCTCCCCAAAACTGGAGTCACTTGAATGTGTTGGCTTAGATTTGTCTTCATGGGGATTTTGAATCTGAACGGAGAAAATGTCAGACAGCATGGTCCACACTTATGAGGCAGCCATGAAATAGGTGGCAGTAGTCCTGCAGCTTAATTGACCAACGGATTGCATACACTGCTTGATGCCCTGTCTTTGTGGCCTACATCAAATATGCTCCACACAGGACAAGAACCAGCACCTTAACAGTAGGGAGGTGAGAATGTAAACTTGCTTCTGGAGGGAGTCCTCAGCAGCTGACAGCCTCCATTCACCAAAGCAATAGCCCCACAGATGCTTGGGGTGGATTTTCAAAGGCACAAAGGGCTCGTAGGAATGGGAGCTGGGGGCTTATGTGCTATTTGTGCCTTTCCTAATCTTCCCTCAAGCTCTTAGTAGGATCTTCTGCAAGTCAATGCAGCAAGCACCACATGGCCCCTCTCATACGTTTCACTGCTAACTGAAGCATGTGGGGCTTTTCTAGAATATATGCCAAAAGGTCCTACCATTTTCACTGGAATGAGAACTCGTGAGCCAGGAGTAAATACCCAACAATTAAAAGAACCAAACACTTTGGAAACCATACAGTAACAGGTAGTTAAAACGGTGAATCGCTTATAAAATTGAACCTCAGGAAATCTAACAAAAAAACTTCGGTTGGGTCTCAATGCCGGTCTTCAATCTTGTTGTACAATTTTCCATCCCAGTGCACATTGGAAATGACAGCTGCCTTGATGTGGGTGCAGGGCCCCTTTATCAGAGGGTACGTGGGTTGTATTCGGGCAGCTTCTTTAGTTTCTCTTTTTCTGCTTCACTTTCGTCCCTGGCTATGATCAACGAATGGGAGTAGCCCATAGCCACCTGTGTAGACAAAACAGAGGATATGCCATCCTAACAGCTGCACTGGATTTTCTTGGCCGACAAAGCGAACAAACTGCCAAGATGGGAGGCTAGGGCAGACCACAGGCCTTGGACTCAGAAAACCTGAGTTTTAGTCCCATTTCTGCTACTGTTCTGCTGTGCCTCAGTTTCCTCAGGTAATGATGCTGACCAGATTGCAAGGCATTCTAAGTCTTACTGATGAAAACCACTATATAACTGCTAGGGAAATCACAGGAGTCTATGATCAATGGCTTCTTAAGAGCCACTGGCTAAAGTGTGCAAGGACTAGCATGGCATATGATTCATGAATTCCAAGGCTTGAAGGAACTTTTGTGATTATCTAGCCTGACCTCCTTCCCCAGAATAATTCTAGGACACATCTTTTAGCAAAACATCCACACTTGATGTAAAATCCACCCCACTGCTACATTTTGCTCACTCTTCATAGGCAGTTTGGAAACCCACCATGTGCATTGTGCCTATTGGGAGCATCATGGCAACAAGCATGATGGTGACCATCTGTCAGCTCAGGTATCACCATAAGGGATAATGTAGGATGTCTGGTCAATTTCTGTCTTGACTTAGAATGAATGGGGTTTAATGAACATTAACAAGAGTCTACCCTGCCTAAGATTACTTTGCTCCATTTCAGCTTCATTCACTGTTGATGTAGGACAACCCCCACTTTGTGTGTGTATACACACACACACACACACACACACACACACGCCCAACCCAGAAACAAAACTGAGCCAAGTTTCTTCTTGTACAGTCCTCTTGGAGAGTAGCAATGGCTCAGTGAGAAGTCTCTCTGTTGCCTATGGAAAATGCATTCTCCCCCCCACATCCCTTCATACCCAACTATGCATGCATTTTTCATATGACAAACCCATTACTCAGTGTCCTGTGGTTAAAGACAGATCAAGCTACCATGCTACAAAGCACAAAGGCAGAACCTTATGAGGGATGAAATTACAACTAGGGCGATAATTTTTGGAAGAATGAGGTGTAAAAGTGAGTCTCTTAGGCCACCATCCAATCAGCTGTGCTAATGACTTGCATTTTCATTTGCTGGGTCTGCTCTCACCTGCTCTGTATAAATTCCATCTAGGGTTTTCACCTCTTGTGCTGTGGTAGAGGACTTGGGTTTATGGTCTCCATAGCCCTGTGGAGGGAAAAGCAGAAAGACTTGTAAGATTAGAGGGTAAGTCACAACCTAACCATTCTCCCAAGACGCTTCCTTGGGCTATTGAGCCCATTCCTCTAGCACGCACTAGCTTCTGGAGTAGATCCCTGGAATGACCAAAGGTATGGAGATTAGCAGCTATCCTGGGCAAGTTTAAGTGTCTGCAAGGGCAGCAGACACAGAGGAAGAACTAGTACTTGCAGAAAAGACTTCTCTAAGACCCAGGAAGAAAAAAAAAAGGCTATGGTTTCTGAAGTGTGCATTTTGGGAAGTGGTTTTTTTTTTTTTTTTTTTGGATGGTCCTACACAGGGAAACAAAATGCTACTTCCAAAACCAGACTGTCAGCTGTGGGTGAGGGCACAGATGCTGGTGCATAAGGAAGGGAAAGGAAAACTCTCCAACAACCCAGAATCATTATTTTCAGCTTCATTTGTAAGAGCAGTAGACAGCAATGTTCCCTCTAAGGCCTGAAGGCAGCTGAGCAACATGTTGTTTGCTGCGCACCCCCCTGTGGGCCTGATCCTGCCCCCCCAACTCTCACCCCCTTGTCTGCCCAATACCACCCTGCCATGCACCTCCCAGCCAGCCTGACTCTGTCTTCCCTCCAACCCTCCACCCCCTTTCACAGCCAGCTGCCCCTGCCCTGTCTCCAACTGCCCCCCCCCCACCTCTTTACCTGGCCTCCAGAGCAGTGTGGCCTGGTCCCCAGCCACTCCTCCAGCTGGAGGAGCTCTCATCGAGCATGCGTAGAGACTCTGCACATGCTCAGTGAGAGCTTACTCTGAGCAGGAGTTTTAAAAGCTCCCAGCTCGGAATAGCTCTCAGCTGGGGCTGGGCAGGGACTGCAGCTGCTGGCCGTGCACTGCCAGCAGTGTTCCCTGTACCAGGCAGCATCGGGAGCCGCGCGGCTGCACAGCTTAGAGAGAACATTGGTAGGCAGGCCAAAGAAACTTTGTTTTCCAAACTTATGAGCACATCTAACTAAGTCAGTATGAAATCAATAATCCAAGACAATGGAATACATGCACAGAGAACGCAGCTGGAGTCCTAAGCAGTCTAGTTCTCTAGGCCTAGGGACACTGAGAATTAAAACCAAGAAAGCAGAGATAAAGTGACCACATCATTGGACAGCAGAAATAGTCAAATACTTCAGTGATCTGGGGAGGTGCAGATTGGTACTGAATAACTCAGTGTGCCACAGCAAAATAGTTTGAGAGCCTCATAAAAAGTGATGCAATGCCTACAACGAAAGCTATGATTTCCAGGGGAAAGTGGTGACTATTAGATAGCTATGTCACACTACCCCCAGAAGCATATTAGCTCTTACGAAAGTAAACAGAAGGACTCAAAACAGTTGTGGTGAGATAAAACAGGTGGTAATTAGAAACAAGAGTGCACATTAGGGTGAAGCCACTTGCCTTGTGGAGATTGTTAGGCACAAGGCAATCCTTGTGCAGCATTTCCAGTTATCCAATGAGCCAATTCTGCCCAAGATGCAGAACTCACTTAGGTTTGTGAGTTAAATTTGCAAATCCAGCTCCTCTCCTCCCTTTCCCTCCAAGTTCCCTACTTCCAGAAAAATTCATGTAGAAATATTCTGGCAAATTTTTGTCTGGGAGAAAACTCTGCATAGTTGTGTGTGTAGCTATGAGTAGAAAGGTGTGTTTCTGTGTAACACTATTTCTGTGTAAAACACATTTTACTTACAGCATCTTCCAAGCTAGCTTCTAACAGGTGCTACAGAAATAAAAATCCCCTTCATTAACTAAATTAAGCAGGACAATGTCCCTTTAAAAATAAAACATCCCACTAATTTAGTGATCCTAGAATTACAGCAAATACACTTGTGAAGCTTTCTTCTCATCTACTTTGCTTGCATACTTTTTTCCTCTGCTGTGAACCAGTCTAGCTGGTGTTTCTCAGCAAATCTACAGCTGCCTTCTTACCAGTTCACCGAAGGTTGGAGATGGGCCCCAGCTGATCGTGCTCTCATCTGCAGCCACTATAACACTGCTCTTCCTGAAACAGGTACACAAGCTGTTACTGCTACATGATCTGCCTTCATGTCCTCCCCCAGCAGCCCCGCCAGCTGCAGTTACATTTCCCATACCACTGGCCACATGCTACCAGAAGAGAATTCCCACAAGTATTTTGGATGATTTCTTGTTCAGATGACATCCCTGCTCCATCTGCTTCCCAAAGTGCTGCAAAGGCCTTGATCCTGTTGTGACTGCTCTGGGTGAGTGCATCCCTGAGGAGTCCCATTGAAGTCAGAGCCCCAGCTCCAAATGGATCCCCGTTATCCTTCACTCCCTAAGGCAGTGTTTCTCAAATATGGTCACCATGGCTGCACGTGGCCATCAGCAGGTGTTTTTTTTTTTTTTTTGGCTGCCACAACAGCCTCTAAAGCATGGATGGAGTTTTCGAGGTGGGGCGAAGCAGCAGCCTTTCTCTGAAGAGTACCACCTGTTGCTCCTGAATACCTGTTATCAAGGGCAGAGAGATGCACTGCCTTGGTGTTTGTTCTTGCCCTGCCAGCATGGATCAGCCGATTAGGATGTTCTGGTTAACACCTCTGGAGACGCATGTGGTCAGAGTGCATGGCGCTGGAGGTGGCTCTTGTCAGCGGATGCAGCTGCTGAATTCAGTAGCCAAAGGGGTCCCCTGAGCAGTTCCCTTGCTCCTGCCCAGCTGGGGCACAGGGAGCCTGGGATTCCACATGCACCTAGTGAGTTCCAGGAGTGGGCTCTCACTGAAGAGGCAGGGGCATAAAGATGGATTTGACAGAGCAACCACCAGCAAGAGTTGGTGGCTGCACTCTGAGGCCACCAAAAGAAATTAATCGCAAGACCCCCATAAATACACTCGGGACAAAACTTTGAACAACAAGACGACAAAACAAAAAAAAAAAAATATCAAGGAGTGGTTGAACCAAAAAAAGTGTTTTAAAACCAAACATCTAGTCTTGAAAGAGTCCCTTCCAATGTCCATTAATACAAAGCTCCCACTAAAAGGCATTTAGATGAATCAGATAGAAATGTTTATTTGAATGAATGCTCTTATAGCAGAAGTTGCTGGCTTTTTAGCAAAAGAAGTACATTAGGGAATGCCTACGCTGAGAGAGTGGAGAAAAATCTTTTAAGTCATAGTGTAAAGATTTACACTACAAGTTTGCAGTGCACTTGTAAGTCACATGTTAGGTTTCTTCTTTGCACTTTGCATCAGAATAAAATTAGTTACAATATATTTACAGAGGGATTTTCCAAACAGATTATGACATTCCCCGCTCCAAAGATCTTGCAGTTAGAGAAGGACAAGAGCAGAGAAAGAAAGCCATAGCATGAGATAACAGGCCAGATAAGGGAAGAGACAGATTTCTGGAGGAAGAGGGTATAAGTTAGTGCCTGGGGCACAGAATCATTTATTTCTCATGAAACTCAAGCCAAATGCCCACATTGCTCACAAAAAAGTTCTATTACACACAGAAGTGCCCTCAAAGCAACCTAGAAACACTGCAAGTGGACCATCCCCACAGCAATGAAGTGCTAAAATCAGTACTGGAGAATGGGTGAGAGTTTAGAAATATACTGGTCAAATCAACTGATCAGTAAATCTCTTTTTAAAAGATCTTTATGCAGCACTGTTGTAGACCTGGCAAATCCTGGGATAAAAGACACAAAATGGAAGATTTAATATCTTTTCTTGGACCAACATCTGTGAAAGCTCAAAAGCTGGTCTTGCTCACCAACAGTAGTTGATCCAATAAAAGAGACACTTCCTCACCTATCTGGTCCCTTTTAAAGATTGGACAGGTTCTTTCTTCACCCCCAGCTGACTGCAGCAACTTCCCACAAAACTCTTCATCCCAGCCACACAGCAAGAACTGGAAGCTCACAAACCATCCCATGTGGGGCTCCTCACCCTCTCTCATGAACCTTAATGAAGACATCAGCTCTCTCCCAGAACAAGACAATGGAACAAACCTTTCTAGGAATGATTTGCACCCAGACATTCATTGATTCTGGGTCATTTCCCTCCTGTTGTGCTTTAATCAGGCCCCAGACCTACTTTCCTTCTCTACTCCTATTAACGAATACCATACATATCCAGCTGCAGATCAACTCAGCAACACTGTCTGGATTTAACAAGCAGTGTTGGAAACAAGGCCTAGACAAATGAATCAGATTTCTGTGTATGTAAATATAACTAGTCAGTAGACACCATTCCATATGGGCCAGACTCACTTTTTATACTCTGTTGATGTAGGACAACCCCCACTTTTTATTGTCAGCCCCTTCTGCACCTGGATCTGCCAGTTAACAGCACTAGGACTGCAGTGTCAGTCAGGCAAGCTGCAGGCAAGGGTTACCACTTCCCCACTTCTGGGAACAGGAGTGATCACTCACCCACAGGCCAAGCTGCGGATTTTCCAGCCACAGAGGTCCTGCACAGCTTTGGGGTACATGGTTGACTCACGGGAGGTGTTTGTGGCTCCCCAGAAAAATAGGCCACCTGAGAATCAGAGCAAATGAACCAATTAATCTCAGTCTTTGACACACACTCAACTACAAAAATCCATTTTGATATCACACGCAAGCTCAGCAACTTGGATTTGCAGAGATGATGCAAAACATGCTGATTGCTAACTCCAGTTTTCATTAACTCTGGGAAGATTTATAAGTGAGCACTCACTGAAAGGAGAGAAAGGCAGTCTGTTGGAGGATGGCCCACAAGGAAGAGAGGCTTTGTGCAGAATGATGGCTTTGTGCCAAGACCCATCTGCAAAGAAAGCCAGATCAACTGACCTGTTTCACTGACAGCAAAGGAGCAGGTGTAGCCAGCGTAGATCTGAGCTGCCCCACGACCTGGGAAGTCAAAGAGCTTGACCAGCCGTGGCACCATCTCATCCTTCTGCTCAGCATGGCCTAGTCGGCCGTACCCACCAAAGCCCCAGGAAAACACACGCTTCTGGGAGTCTAAAATAAGCTGCAAAGGAACAGATGGCAACATGGACTTAGGTTTAGATGCAGGAAGAAGTCTCCTCATCATTCTGCTATTTGCAGAATGGATTATCGGTTCTGCTCTACAGATCTTGGCAGAAGACCAAATGCAGCTGTACCAGTGGCATAAAAATAACCTGTGGTGAATTGCACATTGCAGGGGCTCAAACCATTGAGATACTGCATTTAATACATGGACATTTCACTATTTTTTTCTGCCAGCTATTTCATTTTTATTTTAATTGTTGTTAAGTCACATGTCTTCCCACCTCCCCTCCTAGAGTAATAAAATCAGAAGCAAAAAGGACTAGGGGTCTAGACAGGTGAGTAATTCAGTGTATTTCATACTCCAATATTGATTAAACTGGAGAAAGAGCAAACAAGATGAGGACCTCCCCCACCTCCCAAGATTTCTGCTCAGATGTTGTGTCTCTCTATACAGAGCTATTCAACAATGGGCAATAAAATACCAGAAATCTGCCTGATGCATTTACACAACAATTAGAATTCAGCTGCCACCCAAGATGTGGCCTCCAGTACTAGGGAAGTCACATGACAGCTGCAGTCTGATGAAAGTCCCAGTAACTGGAAAAGACATTGATATTTCAGGCATCCTGTGGGTATATACATGCATCTTTTCCTCCATTATTTTCTTAATGAGCCTGTTTGTCTCCTTGTAGCTTAGCAAGTATTATGGAATAGATTTTTGGGTCAGGGCAAGTTTTTTAAAAATCTACTACTGTGCCTTTGAAACTGTAAATATTAAGAATTAAAAACTACTCAGGCAACCTCCCACAGGTAATTTGATTACAAGAAGATTGGACTCAAAATCCAAGCAGGGCAGGTAGAAACAAAAGGATTGCACAAAGGGCATCATCCTGTATTGCAGCTCTGTGTCAGCAGACTGATGACATTTCCCATCCTTTCATTTAATTCAACTATCCCCAGAGAAGTTTCAACATGCACCAAGACTAAGTTCCAAAGGGGCAGCCATGTTAGTCTAGTAAAGCAAAAAAAGCAAGGAGTCTTGTGGCACTTAAAGACTAAGATCTATTTATCGCATCAGCTTTCATGGGAGATTATCCCACTTCATCAGACACTTTGAAGATGGAGAACTTACAGGATTGGATGAAAATAAATGCAGGGGAGTGTAAGACATGGGATCAGATCACCCCTGCATCATGTGTAGAGCAAGTGTGGCCAAACTGTGGCTGGGGAGCCACGCATGGCTCTTGAATGAAAAAAAAGTGTGGCTCGCGGAAGAATGTCAACAAATCAATTTAGCAGGTAAAAGTACATGTCTATATGCCTCAGTGTGGCTCTTGAAGGTTTAGTAATCGACTTGTGTGGCTCTTGAGTTCCATAAGTTTGGCCACCCCTGTGCTAGAGCCTTTGAAAGAGTACATAGTCACCAGATTACAGTCTTAGGGCTAGAACAAATGTACTTTTAGTGTGTGTCAGCGCTTGGAGCTGAGGGTGAGCATTCCTAGCTTGGGGAGACCTACACACATGCTTGGCACAAGAGGATGGATGGGCTAGTAGCCCTGAGTATGTGCTGATCTGAGAGCACAGACACATACTCCACAGCCTGCACAGCTGCAGCTACACTATTTTTAATACAGCTCAATCACAGCAAGGAAGTCTCAAGCTGGAACTCATCTGCCCCAGTCCAAGTGTAGGTATACCCTAGTTAAAGCTGATGGAAAGAAGTGGCGAGGATTTAACACCTCAAAGGGAAGGGTGATTTAGTGTCACTTCTGTTTAGCCACAGGACAAACCAAGTTTCTGAATCCAAAAAACTCCTAGAGCTCTGAAAATTCTGGGAACTGGATCAGAATGTATTAGTGCAACTCTGTCAGTATTACTGAGAATCCAGTACAAATGAAAGTTGGTTTTAACAAGACTACATGAGGGCCTGGCACCAGGAGTGATGAAACTGCATTGGAATGTACAGTAAACTGAGGGGAAACTCCTCCAATTTTTGTCAGACCCCAGCAGAATCCCAATGACTGCTACTGATCTGCACTAGATAAGAAAATCACTTTCTTTCAGGAGTGCTACTGTGTGCAGTGTTTCGGACTGCCAGGGGAAATCTCTGCCTTACTGTGTGATTAGCACCACAGGCCACATCTCGCACAACCACATTAGGGACAGGGAGGATCTGCCCATCTTTTGTCTTTTCGATGAAGATTGCAACGCGACGGGGCACCAGCTCGCAGTCATACTCTATTCTCTGAGCACGGGCAATGAACTTCCCATCAGAATTGTGTCCTGTTGAAGGCAGAGAGAAAGATTTGAAAGAAAAAGGAACTATGCACAGATAATTATCCACACCACCCAGTAACTCAGCAGGAGGCCTCTCAAGCCAGTATCTCATGGTATAGTGCATAAACAAGTAAGCACCACTCTATAAAAACATTACAGGTGCTACTATTCACCTTTGCTAACCTCACACTCCTCCTGAAGAGTGAGATGGAACATTTCTAACTACACACAGCCAGCACTGAGTGTGCTGCAGTGGTACCTAGAAGCTCCAGTCACCGAGCAGGCCTGTGTTGTGCCAGGTACAGTACAAACACAGAACAAAGATCCTGCCCCAAAGGGTTTCCACTCTGATTAAGGGGGGAAAAAGGAGGAGGAACTCCTTGTGAGCTGCTCCTGGAGATTTTTCTATTTAAAAAGAAATTTTAGGTTTTCACATCCCTTCCCTTAACAGGTAATTTAATGTCATTCCCCATTTTGTGAGGACACTGTACCACCAGCATATCAGGGCACATCTGCACTGTGAGGAAAAAAAACAAACAAAACCATGGCATCAAGTCTCAGATCCCAGGTCAGCTGACTTGGGTTCAGAGCTAAAATCATGTAGACATTCAGGCCCAGGATCTGAGACTCTCCCCCACACTTGTGGGGTCTCAAAGCCTAGGACCCAGCCTGAGCCTGAATGTTTACACTGAAGTTTTATAGAGCTACAGGCCTGAACCAGCTAACCCAGGCCAGCCATGGGTCTTTTATCACAGTGCAGCCATCCCATAAGAACCCTCAGGGTGTAGTTCTGGAACTCTTCCCGCCTCCCAAAAACAGGCACCCAATGGCTACAAAGATGGCATCAAAGCCTTTATCTGCAGGGAAGCATGCACACTCGCTGTTCTGTAGATCACAGTTACTAGTTATGAACCAGACAAAGTACAGCTCATGCATAATTTAACACACTGTCTGGATGCACACTGGTGTATTGTAACCTGCTGTTTCTGCAGCACTGACACAGGCTAGCATTCAAAATGCTGGGGTTCTATTGACACTCAAGGGATAGCGGCTCCATCATCTTGCATTTGTCACTCCACTCCTATCACCACCCCTATGTGACACAGCATGGAAGTATTCTCATTGTGTATCTGGGGAAACCGAGGCACAGCGCAATGACACATATCAGCCCGAGTCACATAAACAGAGAAGAGAGGCCAGATCTGAGGCTTTACACACAAAAGACACCTTTCAAGCTGGAAGGGGGCTGAGATAAAATGCAAACCTCCATTATTGTTAATGCCAACATGCCAGTCTAAAAAATACCCTGGTGTGTGCCTCAGGCTGGATTTTAAGTCTGCTGTCAGTAAAACTAGAGAGTCCTTTAAAAAATAAAACCACCATACCCAGCTGTCCATATTCAGGACACCCAAAGGAATAGAGGTTTCCTTTGCAATCCATTATCATGCTGAATTCAGCCCCACAGTTCATTTTGGTAATAGGCTGGCCATTGTACATGATCTACAAAGGAAGGAGACAACAGTAGCATTTGAAAACAGATGAAACGGAGTGACAAGTGTCCCTTCTAAGCTGCCAGAGACCACTGCCCACCTCACTGAACAAATACATAGCTAGGCTTTCAGAGGTCACACAGTTGTTTTCAGACGTGTGCAAACACCAGGCCCAACTTATGTAGGCAAATCTTGTATTTGCATATACAGTTAAAACAGTATATTTGCATACACCAGGTGGCTATATTCAGTGTGTACCAGTTTACATGCAAAATTCTGCAAACCCAAGCAAAGAAATCTGGCCCATCCTTTTAATAACTGCCCTAATACTGCTGAAGAGGAAGAAGAGGTTTGGGGAATATGATTAAGTCACTAAGTAACCCACAAAAAATAGGAAGGGACAAGAAGAAACAACAGGTCTGCAGTGGAGCTGGAGGTCTAACTTCTGGCACAAGGAGCCATCTCATACCACCCCTGATCAAGTCAGCTTGTTAGAACAGACAGGCAGTCATGTGGTGCGAGGAGCTAACTGCCCTGAGTACAATCCCATCTGTGATGCTGGGTACATACTCTGGTGGCTGGGCTAGCCCTTCCCACCGCTTACATCACAGCAGCTCCACTTCTATTTCAGTCCAACAGTTCAATGAGAATCAGTGTTGGTTAGAGGTACTTAAGCTAGAAATTACACCTTCAGCGCTGGTGTAGGTGTACCTTAGAATTTCTTATAACAGCTGGTAGGGTAAACTCCTCTGCCCTCAAATAGATGTTTTCCTTACCTACTTCGTGCACTGGGGCAATATTTTGCTACCCTTCAGCTCAGACCCACAAGCGAATGGACACCAGAGAGTGATTATGAGGCAGAGGTGGGTTTTGTTTAATTTTCATACTAAGATTTGGGGATGACAGCCTTCAATCCATTTTGTTTTTCAAGACAAAAACAGGAATGGCAGGGAAACAGGCAATTTCTCCACCACTGACCATTGTTATGACTTTGAGATATGAAAATCTGAGAGCCTGCCTACCTAAAATTCCTGGTTTTCACCAAAGCTAACGACTTATGGGGGCTCCAAAAATTCACAAGGGATGCTTTCAATCCCCAGCCACACCAGGGACCAATCCATTAGCTGAGCTGTTTAAACACTGGGTTGCCTGGCCACTGAGAGGGAAGCAGAACTATTTTAAAACCATGCTTCAAAGTTACAGGATGATCTATATGAGGCATGGCCACTTTGCAGCTCATGAAATGCATTGCAGCTCTTCAAAGAAAAAGTGCAGCTTGCAGAAGAGCATGGTGGGGGGAAGCATGGCATGGTTGGGGATGGTGTGGAGAAGGGCGACATGGTCAGACAGCGGGGAAGTGGTGTCATGGTCAGGGGCTCGGGGATTGTGTGGAGAAGTGCGACATAGTCAGAAACAGTGGGAAAGCATGGCATGGTCAGAGACAGTGGGGAAGTGGCAGCATGGTCGGGGGCTCAGGATGGTGCAGAGAAGCGCAGCATGGTCGGGGCCTTGGGGATGGTGTGGAGAAGCACAGCACAGTCAGGGATGGTGGGGAAGCGGCAGTGGCATCGGCATAGATGGTGGGAAAGTGGTGGCGTGGTTAGAGACAGTGGGGATGGTGTGGAGAAGTGCAGCAATGGTCAGAGGGCAGGGGGAAGCAGCAGCATGGTCCAGATGGCAGGGAGAAGCTAAGTTTTTACTGTATAAGTAGGCCTAGTTTTCATGGTAACCTTAAGTAATTATTAGAATCTGACATTAGTAGGATCAATATTTGCCCTCTTTTTACAATAAAATTAAAAGTGTGCAATGAATTTTAAAAACTTAGTAATCTTGGAGTAGGTAAAATATGGCTATACGCCTCAGTGCGGCTCTTGAAGGTTTAATAATCAACTTGTGTGGCTGTTGAGTTCCGTAAGTTTGGCCACCCCAATCTAGATGACCACCGTGGCCTCTTCTGGCTTTAGAATCTATGCTCTAGACCAATGGTTTTCAACCTGCGGGCTGCAGACCCCTGGTGGGCAACTGCATGGCTCCAGGGGATCTGCGGGCAGTTGGGGCCAGAAGTGCCGAGGTCTCCGGTTGCCACAAAGACCC
Source organism: Podocnemis expansa (assembly GCA_007922195.1). Lineage (NCBI taxonomy): Eukaryota > Metazoa > Chordata > Testudines > Podocnemididae > Podocnemis > Podocnemis expansa. The sequence continues at coordinate 35,007,334 of ML681997.1, forward strand.
AGGCTTCTGGTCAGCCTCAGAGCAGCCTGCAGGGCGGCCAGGTGCCCCCAGCGACCAGGTAAGGCAGGGGAAGAAACTGTGGGTGGGGGGGTGTTGGGGAGAGGAACCAATGGAGAGGGGGGCCACGACTGTGGCAGCTCCTGGCTCCCCAGGCAAGGGCAGGGGGCCATGGCCGTGGTGGCTCCCAGCCTGGGAGAAGGTGGCCATGGCTGTGGGGAGCAGCAGGCCACATTCTGCTCCCGCACAGGCCACGTTTGCTGTGCGGAGGTGCCTGATCTGTCCAGGGGGGCCATGGACTCCCTTCCCCCTGCAAAGAGGGTCCCTAGCCTTGAAAAGTTTGGGAACCCCTGCTCTAGACTACACAGAAATCTAATCTAGAGCATGGCTTTAAAACAACTCAGACCATCCAGGTAAGCCATGTTAGCCAGTACCACTAACAGCAGGATTTAAACTGACTCAAGTAACATTGTTTGGATAAGATTTTCATGCTGGCCAGGGAAATGTATCACATCATGTATTTTCTCATATTTTTCAAATCAATGAATAGCAAACACAAAAAAATAAAGAAAAAAATTACATTTTAGCTCTAGATGAAAATTTCATGTCTCCCCCAAGTCATTCGTCTTACTGGAAACACCAAGACCAAACAATTTAGTTTTAAGGATTAATACGGCCCCAAAATGGTCATGAGTGCAGTATCCAACAAGACAGGATTTGAGAAGTTATGTAACCCATTGACTGATAGAAGAAACATAAAAGCATTAGAACTACCTGAGTAGGACTTGGAACTGCATCCGTCTGATTGCCGAGACCTAACTGTCCCATCTTGTTCTCTCCAAATGCAAATACAGAGCCATTTTCTGGAATAAAAAGGGGAAAAAATGCAGGAAGGAGGAAAGGCAGTGGAGAAGGGAGAAATTTAAAGCCCCAGATGAATGCAGAGATGCTGGAAAACCATAAACACAGAATTGGCAATGGTCATTCCCATGCCCTGGGCTACACTAAAGCATATTGCCCTAACTTAACATTACGGTCGTCCACACAGGGACACTAGAGAGTGTTATTTTAAAATCATTAATCATTTTAAAGTGCATTAACTAACTCATTAAACCCATGTGGACACACTAATTCAGAATGAATATCACCTTTATTTGGTTTAGCTTAATTCCCCTTTAAGGCTACTGCAATTTTGAATAAGAGCATCCCCACAGCAGTTTAACAAATCCACTTTAAATTCACCTCTTTAGTTAATTTGGATGAACTTTGAGCGTTTCTGTAATGTACACATATGCGGGAACTACAATGATAATGCTCTACTGGTGTAGCTATGCTGGCCTAACCTTGTAGTGTAGACACACCCTACCCTGCTATAATGGCTTTTCCCCACCCTTCAGTGTAGGAACACAAGCCCTCCAAACAACTGTAGCTAGACTTCCAACAACTAGGTCAGCACGTTAGACACAGGTGTGAGTTTTTCCACATACCTTACCTACACATCTGTGTCGGTGTCACTTAAGTGAAGGCCAGGCCCACATACACAAACGTCAAAACATCCAAATTCTGAAGGTGTGCCTGTGCTAGAGAGGCTATCACTGTGCCTTGTAGTCGAACACAGAGTGACAGTGCAGTTCTTTTGCAATTGTCACAAATCCATCTCCCTGAGAAGTAAGTAGTAGCTAAAAAGTTCTCTCTTCTAGGAAGAGTTCTTCCGTTGACCTACTGCATATACACCAGGGCGATAGTTGGCTTGAGTACACTACACAGGGCATGAAGTGTGTGTGTGGTTTTTTTTTGTTTTTAAAAAAAACCTTGTGAAATGTAGTTTAGTTGATCTAACTTTCTAGCACAGACCAGCCCAGAGAAAGAATTATTACAGTAAGAGAAATTAGCAGTAAAGTGGCATGATCACTATTTTATACCACTTCTTTCAAAATAGTCGACTCTAGGAGGTGACTGCATGTCAAGCCATGTCTCACTTTCTAAAAAATAAGAAACATCCTACATGGCACTGAAGGGTGAAACATAAAGCGCTTTCATATGGTGTGTTCTAACTGCCCCATGCAGACACTAAAAGGTATCTAGAACATGCTAATGTAGTCTTATTTGAGCCACGGCTACATCAATGTGTACTAGATGTCTTTAACGGCTGTTAATCTAGTTCAGCAAAACATACAAGGAGTCCTGTGGCGCTTTTAAAAGACTAAGAATTAAATTTAATTTTGTCTTTAAAATGCCACAGGAATCCTTGTTTGTTTAAGTATCTTTTAGTTTGGGCCAGCAAGGTCTACAAGGGTATTTTGAGTTCAAACTCCTGTAGTTCAGATTGCAGCACCAAATGGATAATCCTGAAGTAGCCTTTTCCTTTGTGCCAAGCGACAGTTGTTTCAGAAGTGGTGTTATACTGATACCAGTCTTCAGCCGCCTTCACATTCTTTAGGGCTCCCTTTGCCCGCAAGGCCCTGCAATGCAGCACTTGGCCAAGTCTCCCTTTGGGTCATTCTCCATTTTCATGAGGCAACACATTCTCTACCCAGCAGCAGCTAAACGCGTTGCTTTCAATGCACTATCAGCTTTTGTAAGCCTCATGATCAAAAGTGTGAAATCCCAGCTCCATTCAAAGGAACCATCCGTTAACTTCAATCCCATCCCCCACCCCCCCAGACAGCACTGTAAGACCATCTCACATCACCCCCTTGCCATGGGTTATGCCTCTCATATTGCCAGGTGCATCACATGTTTCTTGAGGATGGAATTTGACACACCAGTTCCCCGTTCACCCCAGTATTCTGAAATGTCCTGCAGGGAAGATCAATATCCCAAACCTTAATTCCTCTTTTCAAGCATCCATCCATACCTGTCAAAGCGAGTGTGTGGTTTCGTCCACAAGCGGCTGATGCAATCACCTCATTACTGAGAACTTCGATGAGTTTTGGAGCCTCCACACGCTTGGTATCTCCATGTCCTAGCTGTCCTTTCTCATTCCGACCTACAGAGAAGCATGCATACAAGCAATGCGTGTGAGAAAAATACGGAACTTTCATTTTACAGAGGAGGACGTGTTGTACTTAAAAAGAAAATATTAGCAGGATCTTATGGGGGGGGGGGCAAGGCAATACGCCACATTTATTGTAAATGTAAGAATAGCAAAAAGCACACACACGCACACACAAAATTCTGCAAGCTGCTGTCATATTACCAGTCTTTTCATGTACTCCTTGACCCAGCCTACTGGCCAACCAGGCGGGGCACACAGAGGGAGCCAGGCCTCTGTCGGTCGTGAATCCGATGCTCCAAGATGACAGTTGCAGAATGAGACCCAAAGTTTTCATGTTCTTACCCATCTTTTATACTTGCTGGCTTTCATGTAAGTATATGGGATTTGCTGTGGCATGTTGCCTCAGGGTTCCTGTGAGATCACTGGTCACCAGTCACTTGCAGACTTGATTGTATTTTGTTCTTTTCTTTTAGGGGTGGCTCCTTTTGTTTGCTTTAATCAGAGAGGTATGCATTCTTCAGCCAGTTAGATGGTACTTGTGGTTCATCAGGACTAGCTGGCAGATGAGACCAATCCCTTCACAAACACACATGCACACCCTTCATTCACACAACTTGTTCACACATTTAAATGAACTTACACAGCATACACCTAAAACTTTTTCACTAGGGGGCTGGGGAAGGACCAGAATGGGTTACCTACGGAGATGGTGCAATCTCCATCCTTAGAGGTTTCTAAGGCTGGCTAAACACTATTCTGGCTGGGATGATTTAGTGGTAGTTGGTCCTGGTTTGAGCAGGGAGCTGGACTACATACCCGAGGTCCGTTTCTTTCCTAACTGTCTGTGATATTTCTATCCTTCCCAAGCAAAGTTTGCTTAGTGCGCGAGCTCCTATCCTGGGAATAGCAACAGGTCTCAAGGGTCTGTGACCACATTTCCTTATGGAAAGATGAAGGAAGTTCTTTTCTGGTTCTAGTGCAGAAGCCATGATGTGAAAAATGTGGAGAACCATCATTTAGTGCACAGTGCATCTGAACTAGTCTCCTTGGGATTCCCAGGATACACCAAGGGGCAGCTGTGTTAAGTCTAGTTCAGCAAAACAAAGAGTGCTGTGGCACGTAAAGACTAACAAATTTATTTATACCATGAGCTTTCGTGGGAGAAAAATCCCACTTTGTCAGATGAAGTGGGATTTTCTCCCACAAAAGCTCAGGTGATAAATAAATTTGTGTCTTTAAGTGCAACAAGGGACAAGTCACTCACTACCCATCAAAGATTTAATCTGCCCCACTGAACTCTGTTTAATTCCACATATCCCTTCTAACCCAGGCCAAAAGCCAGGCTGTCTCAGGAGTCAACTCTGAATATCCTAGTTTTCAACACTTCTGCTACAGACAGACAATCATTTTAGGAGTCTGCTGTAATTCAGAGCTGTGCAGGGACCACTGCCCTCCTTAGGTTAGCAGTATCTTTATTTCATTCATGACCTAGGGATTATTAAGACATACTACTTACGCCCACAACTCACCCCAGCTCCAGAGCTTTCCCTCTGCAGTGATGAGGAGACTATGAGCTGCACACGGTCCCGAAACCACAGTCCGTACCTGAATCCCTGAGAGACACCCATACCTGTGAGGCCCCCACAAGTTCTGGCCCAGATTACGGTAAGCCACTGCAGAGAGAGCAGAATACAGACAAGTCTTACCAATAACATTAAGTCAGCAACAAATGCACTAAAAATCATCTGCATCAAGTCATTGTCCGCACAGAACACACACAAATAAGGACATATTGGTGGACTCAGTTTTGTCCCTGTGTTTATCCAGAATGAAGTAGTTTCTGCAACTCATCTCTCCATGGTTATATTTCAGGTACCTGTTACTGCGTAAATCCAAAATACTTTTCCACTGATATCTTATGCTCATCTCAGTGTTCTGTTGAGCTACAGCATAGACCTGGCTGTCAACGTGAGACAGGCAGATGGGAAGAACCAGAGAGATATGCGACACTTCACAGTTATATTAACACTGGTGATTTCTATGACCAAAAACCACCCAACAGAGAAGTCCGGGCAATTACAGGCACCTTGATGAAGGGCAGACACAAAAAAAAAAAAAAAAACCAAAAAAAAAACCTGGGTCACTGAGATCCCCCTTAAAGTCACTGTTGCAATTATCAGCATCCACTTAGGTGGCTTTGACATACTATGCAATAATGCCCTAAAACAATGAATGACATAAATGACTTCTGAAGTCACTGATCCTTCATGCCTTAATTTTCCACATATGTATAATGGAACTGCGATATAGCATCTCTATCCAAGGATTGCCAAGTACTTTGCAAACATCGATGAGTCTTCATGGCATCCAGCAGAGTACCTACAGATTGTGCCTTATGCATAAAAATCAGGCCTGCTCTACACTGTCAGTGAAATTCAGCAGTACTCAACAGGAGATATGCAAGCTACTTAGACACGCATGCATATCACTCATCAACTTCCTAACTTCTGCCTATGGTGGCATCCCCAATACACTGGGCCACCAGGAAATGCCTTCCTGTTGATGCAGTGTTACTCTTTTTGCAGGGGTGGATTAATAGCGCCAACTTCTGGATCGACTGAGCAGGTCTCCACTGCAGCTCAATCAATCCTGCAGAACTGATCTGGCACTGCCAGTAACATCACCAGCAGCGCAGGCACACCCTTAGACACAGGGCCAAATCCTGCAAGGTAGCAATGGTAGTTGAGGCACTCAGCAGAAGCTGAGGTCTCAGACTGATGAAGTGCACTACCTAAAAACCAAGTTCTGATGTCACTCTATGCATACCAAATCTCTGATGACACTCCACTCTATGCATATTAACTCCTGCTTGTTTTATTCATCTTCCTTTATGCCTTTAGTCCTTCTTTGCCAATGATCTACTAACATTGAGCACTGTAGTTATGATGCCGTGTTAGATTAACACAAAGTGCCTATCTTGGGCTCTAAGTAATTTCATACACTTAAACCTCCACCACATCCCAGGAATGTGCAAAGCGCTATAGAATTTGCATTTTGTTGTGGGGCTTCCTAGTCACAAACTCTGCAATCTGTGTATGAAATGTGACAGAGAATACCACAGGGGAATTTGTTAGAGGCTGGCAGTTTGCAATAAGGGCAGCTACCAATTATCACGTCTGCCTGTTTTAGCTACAAACGTTAAACGATCATGGTATAACTCCCCTCCCCCAGATACTGTCACCAATAACACACACAAAGAGAAACCGTGGTACACATTGCAAAGGGGTAGCCATGTCAGTCTACTTCACCAAAACAAAACAAGTCGTTGCCCTTTTTAAAACTATTTATTGCTTGAGTTTTTGTGGGAGCATCTGATGAGGTGGGATTTCTCTCATGAACACTCATGTGATAAATAAATTTGTTAGTCTTTAAATGTGCCACAAGACTCCATCTTAGTCTTGGTGCATGTTGTTTGCAGATGATGCCCTAAGCCAGGAGTCTCAAACTCAAATCACCACAAGGGCCCAAAAAAGACTAGGATACTGGCCCGAGGGCCGCACCTCCACCAGCCTGGTACCTGATCCATCTGTGGCCAGGGGTTGGATCCATCCCCAGCTGCCTTCCTGCAGCAGCTAGGGATAGATCCAGACCCCTCCGCCAGATGGACCCAGTTCCTCCCCCACCCAGCTGCCAGCTTCCCACGAGTCACCCTGCACCCTTCACTAGCAGCCCCCCCCCCACTGCCACCAACTCCCCGGGGCCCTTCCCTAACCTCCCCCTCACCTACAGCCAGCTCCCCCTGCTCCTCCAAGCCCTGGCAGGGGGGAGGCACCCACTACACCAGGCCCTGCTCGGTATGTAAAGAAACTCCTCCCCTGTACCCAGCCCTGCCGTGGCCAGCGGCAGCAGGGAAAGTTTACCCCCCCACCCAGCCCTGGTGGCCCTGCTGTGTGCCAGGGAAACTACCCCCCCTCCACAGTGCCAGCAGCGGGAACTCCCTCCCTCCACCCTGCTCTGGCCAGACGGCTGTCTCTGGGGGAATAAGGTCCCAGGGGAAATACCTTTTGCAGGGGTATGGTTACCAGATGTCAGGCAAGAGGACACATCCTCCTTTTTACCTTCACCTCTTCCATCCAGCACAGATTTTAAAATACATGATTTTGTCTGGCTTTTTACTTAGAGGGGTTAAAATATGCTGGGATGCTATGGAATGCCTTATTTTTAGGGGGAAGTGTTCCAGGGCCCCCTTAAAACAGAAGAATATTACATTAATAGTACATTTTCTCCATGTGCCCTCCTTTTTGTACTTCCCTGTCTTCCTTTCCAGGCTTTGGTGCCTGGTAGCCCTATGCAGGTGCTCCCAATCACCCCTACCCAGACAGTCAGGAGGAGAGGTGCAGGCCTCTCTGCCTGCCCCATGCAGGGAACCAGGCTAGTCAGCAAAAAGTGGCGCCCAGCTCAGCCCTCCCTGTCTCTGCTCCCCCTTGCTCCAGTGTGTGCTGCTTCCAGCTCTGCACCTGAGCAGCAGGGAGAAGGCAGGAGACAGCGATGTGGCAGGGGCAGGAGGTAGCAATACAGGCCCCACACTGCCTCCCACCTCCTCCCCGCTGCTCCAGCATAGAGTCAGAAGCAGCACGCATGGGGGGGGGGGGGCAGAGCAGAGACCAGGAGAGTTGAGCTAGGTGCCGCTTTTCGCCAGCTCATCCAGTTCTTGGCAAGGGGGGGGGGAGCAGTGCGGCAGGGGCAGGAGGTAGCCTTACAGGCCTCCATGCTGCCTCCCACCTCCTCCCTGCGCACGTTGGGGCCGGGGGGGGGGATTAGAAGAGCCGAGCTGGGCGCCCCAGAAATAATACTAGTGCCGAGCTCCCAGGCAGCAAAGGAGCTTGGCACTTCAAAAGCCCCACGGGTCACTTTTGACCCATGGGGTGAAGGGGTTGGGAGCCCCTGGATTTTTGGGGATCATCACAGGCTGCAGGAGGTAATTCCGGGGGCCACGTGTTTGAGACTCCTACCCTAAGCTATCTCTCTCTTAATTTCATAGAAAAGAATCTTAATAAATACCGAGATGTGCTGGACAGATATAGGCGCAAAGTAAGTAGAGGAAAACAGAGCTTGTGTTACGTAATTTTACTAGCATAAACACTGAAGAAACATCCTAAAAAACTAGATGTGCAGGTAATACTGAAAATGTAAAGTTTCAAGGTTTTGAGTTCCAGAATCTGGGCAAATGGGGAAACGGATGACAAAATTAGAGCTAGGATAATAAAGCCTGTCTCAAAACAGAGAGAGGTAAGTGGTGTGACAGGAAGATATCAGTCAGATTGAAGGAAAAGTCTATAGCAGGGGTGGCCAAACTTATGGAACTCAAGAGCCACACAAGTCGATTATTAAGCCTTCAAGAGCTGTGCTGAAGCATACAGCCATATACTTTTACCTACTAAATTGATTTGCTGACATTCTTCGACGAGCCACACTTTTCATTCAAGAGTCACATGTGGCTCCTGAGCTGCAGTTTGGTCAAGCCTGGTCTATAGAATGGCAGTCCATCCAGTTTTAACGTATGGCACTCAATGTTAAACAGAAGAAGAAATATGAACAATCTGTTCCACCAAAATGTGAATGTTGAAATGGATAAGTGGTATAAGAACAAAGGACCATGTGAGGAACATGTACATTAGGGATGTGCTCAAAGTAACAGCCAAGAGGAAAAAATGGGGGAATGCAGGCTCATGAGAGTTTGGTCACGTGCAGTGCATCCTTACAACTGTGGTGCTAAGAGAATCCAGCAAACCAATGCTGAAGAAAAAAGACAAAGAGGCCAACAAAGAGAAGTGATGGGATACTGTAAAGGCATATATTAGCATGTGGTATGATACAGGATATGCCATTGAATTTTGCAGGGAGTGAATTCACAGAGCAGACTAGATTGGATTAACACAAAAAAGAATCTGAATGACTGGCACTGCTTATGTAAGCACTTCTTGCATTTTAATTATCTGAGGAATCATCTGTATTTGAAGGTGTCATTTACCACTGGGGTAGTGAAACTGGACACACACAGCAATGGCCGGTGTGTTACTTCTCAGAAAAAGGAAATGAGGAGTAGTTTGCATACACCTCCCTCAGACAGAAATAAAGCACAACCGCTCAATTTCACACCATTTAAGAAGGGTGTTTCTGCTACTCGTGTTAGTAACTCTGGAATGCAGTTTAACTGTGGTTTTTAATTCCCCTCTGGTATGGTTTACATCAGGGGTCTCAAACATGCTTCCCACGGGCCACATGCAGCCCCTATAGCTATGGCCCACAATGACATTATTACCAACAGTTGCAACATCGTTGTAAGAAAAGGTTTCAGTGGTGCAGCCCTCAGGCTAACATAGTAGTCCTCATGCAGCCCTGTACAAGTCCTCATGCAGCACTTGTGGTGATTTGAGTTTGAGACCCCTAGTTTACATCCAGTTATTTCATTGTCTACTGGACAGAACTAACTGTGTTGGAAGAAAGCTTTTAATTGCCGTATTTGAAATTCGCAAAGCCAATTGGTTCATTCAACTATGCAAGTCCCATTAAACTTGGTGGGAGCAGCGTGTCAATCTCTCAACCTAGCGTTTTTCAACCTTTTTTGGCTCAGGGTCCATTTGTAAAGGTTTGTGCATGGCCTGTTGTGACCCAAGGCAAGGGCTGGGGGGACGGTCAGTCAGATCCTTCCTCCTGGGGGGGGGGGGGGGTAGGTCCTGCCTGGCACACACCCCTCAATGGCAACTCTTGCAGCTACTGTGTTGCTCACTGGGCTTGGCTTTCAGCATTGTGACCTCACGGGATGGAGCACTACTCAGATTTGACCCCACCTCCCAGACCGGACCAAAGCTGTCAGTAGAACCATGACTTGAATCATACAGTTGCAAGGCCACTCAAATTTGGCCCAGACCGGCTCTCCTCATCATGGCAGCTGGGCAAAAACAGAGTGGTGCTGGAACCCCAGAGGGTAGCAGTGTCTGGAGCAGGGAGTCGAGCCCAGCCAGCACCATGGGACAGGAACCACAGGAGTTGCCATTTGAAACAAACATTCTGGGTCACAACTTATAGGCTGAGAAACTCTGCCCTCAGTGACTCTGAATATCTCATGCAGTCTCTGTTTGGATGCTCTAGAGGCAGTGGAGTAGCCGAAATGATGAAGGATTTATAACCAAGGCAATGTGGTCTAGAAGGTGGCATTTTAGACTAAGGAGAGCTGCATTCTAATGCTACCTCTGACACTGATGTGCTGTATGACTTCAGGCAAATGTTGCTTCACCTCTCTCCCTTTGCAAACTTCACCTGTCTCCTCTGTCTAGGCTGTTAAGCTCTTCAGGGCATAGACGTTTCATACTAGGCGTCTATGTAACAAACCTTGTGGATAGAGGGGAAGTGGTAGATGTGGTATGTCTAAATTTCAGTAAGGCTTTTGATATGCTCTCACATCATATTCTTATTAACAAACTAGGGAAGTACAATTTTGATGGAGCAACTGTAAGATGGGCACAAACCTGGTTGGATAACCACTTCCAAGAAGTAGTTATCAACGGTTCAGAGTAATGCTGGAAGGGCACAACAAGCAGGGTACCACAGGGATCATTTCTGTTCAGTGTTTTCACCAACGATTTAGATGAGAGCACACTTATAAAGTCTGTGGATGATACCAAGCAGGGAGGGGTTGCAAATGCTTTGGAGGGTAGGATCACAATTCAGAATGATTTGGACAAACTGGTGAAATGGTCTGAGGTAAAAAGAATGAAATTCCATAAAGACAAATTCAAAGTACTTCACTTCGGAAAGAACAATCCATTGCATACACACAAAATGGGCAATGACTGCCTAGAAAGGAGATCTGTAGAAAGGGATCCAGGCATCATGGTGGACCACAAGCTAAATACCAGTGAACAGTGTAACACTGTTGCAAAACCCATATACCAAACACCACTGGATGATGTATTAACAGGAGTATTATAAGAAAGATACAAGAAGTAACTCTTCAGCTCTACTCAGTCCTGATTAGGCCTGAATTGGAGTTTTGCATCCAGTTTTGGATACTTCATTCCAGAAAAGATGTGAAGAAAGTGCAGAAAGTCCAGAGAAGAGCAACATGAATGATTAAAGGTCTGCAATGCTTGACTTATGAGAGAAGACTGAAATAAGTGGGAGGAGACTGAGAGGGGACATGATAAGAGTTTAAGTCTTTAAAAGGTTGTTATGAGGAAGATGAAGAAAAATTGTTCTCCTTAACTGCCCATTATACAAGCAGCAATGGCCTTAAATCACAGCAAAGGAGGTTTAGACTGGGCATTAGGAAAAAATTCCTAACTGTCAGAGTGATTAAGCACTGGAGTAAGTTGCCTGGGGAGTTGTGGAATCTCTATCATTGGAAGTTTTTAAGAGCAGGTTAGGCAAGCACCTGTCAAGGGTGGTTTAACATGGTACTTGGTCCTGCCATATGTGCAGGGGACTGGACTTGATGACCTCTCATGGTCCCTTCCAGTTTCTATGATTCTACACAGCACCTAGGAAAACTGGGTGATGATTTTAATTAGATCCACTAGATACTACCATGATATAAAAAACAATGAAGTCTTATTGATTTTACTCAGTCCAGCTGTCTGAGTCCACAGGTAAGAATCATTTATCAGGAATCAATGGAGAGAGAAGTTAAACTGTGGCCTCCTGGACAGAGTGCTGGACTGTGAAGCAAAGAAACCTGGGGTCCTATTCCTGACTCTGTCACTGGCCTACAAGGTAACCTTGGGCATGCCTCAGTTGCCGGGATAAAGTCCTGACCTCCTTTGCGAAGGACTGATGTACACAGAGGAGACGTGTAACATAAAAGCTAGGTTTTATTAATAATATAAAGGATTAGCAACGATGGTCATTTCTGAGGCTTCCATCTTGGAGGCCAGTACCTTGCTGTGAAAGGTTGTGCCATGCAACCTTTACACTGCAGATTCCTATACTCCAGAGGCTATAAATTCATTTGGTAGTCAGAAAATAAGGTTTGTTTAAATAGGAATGTTCTCAGAGTTCAGTCATTATCAGAACATCCAATCCACAGGAATAGCACCACAGTCAGCATCACTGTACTTTAGCGAGACCTAGCAATTCTGAAGTACATATATGGTCCCTGTTATGATGGTACTGAGTGCATCACAATCTTGAATATATTTACTCTCACAAAACCTCCCCCTCCCCATGAGGCAAGGCAAGGCAGGGCTATTATCCCCATTTACCAATACAGAATGGAGGCCCAGAAAGATTAAATTACTTGCCCAAGGTGTCAGAGGAAGTGTGGGGGGTAGGGCTCAAATATTGGACCATCCCTCTCTGCTGGCGCTCTTCCGTCCAACGTCAGAAATGCTAACTTATTACGTATTTAGTAAGTCCACATTTCATAATTTTCCAGAGCAAGAAATGTTTTTTACTTTGAACTTCTATACTGAGCTGAACACAACAGTTTGCCTTTAAACAAGTGGCCAAACAAAGACTCAGTGTCTGAGTTTAGACAGGGGAGGCAACCTCCTGATAACAGAGAGACTGCGAGTTGTCAAGGCCAGTGGAGAAGGTGTCTCTATCCTTCATTCTCACATGGTATTGAAAGCACAGTCTTTAAAGAGCATATCTGAATAAATGTCTGGGCCGATACTCAAAAATGCTGCAAGTTAAGAGTGCTAAGCAACTCTGAAAATCAGGCCACCTGTAAACATATGGGCTGCTGGTTTGATATTTCACAGAAAGAATAGCTTCTTCCACATATCTATAAGGTTACATAACTAAATACAAGCACTTATGTTAAGGAAAACATGTTTTATCTCCAGGCGCTTGTTTTAGAAAACAAGATTTCCCCCAGATGTTCAAATCAGAGCAACTCCTCAACCACTATTACTTAGTCTAATCAACTTACTGTTGAAACACATATTAGCATTATTAATTCACAAGCCAAAACAGCTAAGTACATTTTAAGCTCTTGTTCATCTCTCATTTTTCTTTCCTAAGGCGTGCCCAGCATCCAGAATTCAGTAACTTCACATAAAGCAGCAAGAAACCTTGTGCCTCACAGAAGCCCTCTAAAGTGACCTAGCTATCCTAATAGAGAGCTGTCCTGCAAAGCACTGACATGGTAAATTCGGCTTCAACAGCTTTTGGGCTAGAGTCCGATCACAGATACTGAGCACGAATTTTTGGAGAGCTGCAAAAGTCAACTAGCAAGCATGTCTACCTGACTTATTTTCCAAGAAACTTAGTGATACGTACACCCAACAGCAGGCCCAGCCCCACTTGTAGCTGGCTGAGAATATAGGCACCTCACAGAGTGGAGAAAGGGGACGTCAAACATTCTGTGAGTGTCTGGTATTGCTGCACCACTCTAATGGTCTCCCTCTCTGACCCATTCACTCCTAGACCGGCCCTTGTTCAGAACTTTTAGGAATTCAGAGGTTTCCATGCAGCACCACCTCACGTGCTGCCATGGAAAGCAAAATGTGGGAACAATCATTAAAGCAGGGCTGCATTCTGTGAGCTTTACCGAAGCTTGTTAATAAAATGGGCCAAAGTTAAAACTGTTAAGCTTACAGTCACACAGTCTCCAGCAGAGACTCCTGTTATAGCTCCCAAGCTGACTATGGCTGGGCTCATCAAAAATCAGACCAGGAGATCACCATGGAAGGGATGCTAGCAGCGCACTTTCCTTTGAGCTGGTGCTGAACAAATACTCACAGTATAGTACAAGAGACCAATGCGCCCTCTTTCAGATGAGAACACTGTGATGATGTCTCCTGTCAGTGATTAATGATCTCATCACACTCAAGACAGTCCGACCAAACTACAATATGCCTATCACCAATGCCTTTGTGCAAGCCTCAGTTCTCTGTGATCCCTGTTTCAGTATTTTAATTCCTTTGCTATCCTAAGAACATCAGTTTTCAGACTGTGGCTTCCTCTTTTTGGAGGGTTTAGTCCTGACTATGGAAAAGATTTTCAGGCAAGAGTCACTGATTGGTTTCGGTACACAGAGGGTAGAGTGAAGCAACAGACGTCAGGCTTGTCACCTACAGGATACATCTACACTGCTATCAGGAGGTGACCCTGAAGATCAAAGCTAGCTCAGCTCTGCATACACAAGCTGCAATCACACCTCCTAAGATATTGATATTTGTCATTTTATCCACAATGGGCTACTCGAATGCAAGAATCTCATAGCTTCTCCTACCTTGTTGCTTCGGCACTTCTTTACGCCCAATCAGGTCCCAGTTGGTTGCTCCAAATATCAGAAGCTGCCCTTTGCACTTGGACCCTTCAAGTTTCTGCCAGGTGTGAAGAGAAACATCAGTTCAGCACACAGAAAAAGGAAACAGGAATTGCAACTGTTCTGCCATTACCTCTACGAAAGGGGAGAGCAGGTGGCATGAACCAGAGTTTGTTAGTATTGCTATTGTTCACTTAGATGTATCAGGCAACCGTTGAGTGTTTTATTGCAAGCAATCCCACTGCAGCTTGAGTACTGAAATGATATCCACTATTTATTTTTAGACTTAAAAAAAAAAAAAAAAAAAAAAGAATCCACTGAAGATTGGTGTTATGCATTTGGAACTAATGAATGATCAGTACCAGTATTCACAGGTTACTGTCTCTCAGTACTGTGAATGTAAACGGATTTAAAACTGGTCTATATTTAAAAAGAAAAAAAAAAGGAAAAACTAGAACTGGACGGCCATTAGAAAAGTCAATAGGATACAGCTGATTTAACACTCAACACTATATATGTGTATGTCTACATTATGGGCTTAAGTCAACTTAAGCAAAGCCCTGGCCACATCTGGAGTTCATTAAGTTGACCTAAGGGCTTCCTTAAGTTGACTTAATAATTGCCCTTAAAATAGACTTTAAGGGTTAAGTCAACTTAACACAATGTGGCCATTAAAGTTGACTTCGTGCAGTGGGGCCATTTAAGTCGACTTTATAAAGTCAACTTAATGCAGTGTGGCTTCACTAAATCGACAATTACAGTCTACTTAAAGTCGACTGGAGGTGTTCAAGGCCCAGCTGGACAAAACCCTGACTGGGATGATCTAATGGGAGTGGTCCTGCTTTTTTTTGGCAGGGGGTTGGACTAGATGACCTCAAGGGGTCCCTTCCAACCCTATGATTCTATGACTTTAAATAGACTTTATTAAATCGACTTAAAGTCAACTTAGCTTTTGTAGTGTAGACATAGCCTGTTTTAGCTCGTTAAGGTTGAAGATTTCAACTGATAAGAGTTGTGTCAAAGGCCCCATGTACACATTTAAACCTTCACAAATGTCAGGGACCTCTCTTCATCCTGGCAGCCCTCTGCACTTTTAGCCCTTATTCTTCCAAAGCATGGCCCAACCCTGTGACCATCATCCTTCTAGTTAAGAGGGGACTCCATTCAGAGCCCATCATTCCCACTCCAAGGCATCACTGTATGCCACTTCTGCTCATGTCCCACAAGACTTCCTGCCAGCCCCTAAAGCAAGAAAGCAGGTTTTCTAGTCAGATCACTTATTCTGAACCAATCAGCAAAAAAAGCACCAACTGCATGTTTTTGGCACCTTGAGTTCCTTGGGGAACTGAGTCTGTACAGCCTGTAAAAAATCTGAGCTGAAATCAAGTCAGTTTCGAAGGCTGTGGGCCTGACCTGCTCAAAGCGGGTCCTAGGTGTCCCCAGATGAAGATTAGGGAGAAGACAAGTGCTCAGTACCTTTGAAAAATCCAGCCCTTTATTCGCAAATGTGTACACAGCTCAGAAAACAAAAACTAGCATCATCCAGCCTGCAGTGCTCTCTGTGTGCAGCTCACAAAAGCTAAGGACAGAAGAACAGCCACAGGACTGCACTGACCCATGTTAAGAAGGTTTAAAAATAAGAGTACAAAAATTCTAGAGCTTTCACTTAAGTGATTGGTTGGGACTGTCAAAGGAGCCTAAAGGATCTGGGCACCCAACTGCTTTGAAATACAATCGGAACTGAGGGCTTAACTCAGTAAGGTTCCTTTGAGCATCCCAATCATTATTTTTGCAAAAGCAGCAAGGAGTCCTGTGCCACTTACAAACTAACAAATTTATTTATCGCATGAGCTTTCATGGGCATAAAACCCCAAAGGAAGCTATTCCAAACAAATCCAGCATGACACACAAGAGCTTGCTTCAAACTATGGCCTGTCTGAGTTTCACAAGCCTGGGTAAGATATGTGCTTGGGAGCAAACCAAATAGAAACAAAGCTAAAAGTCAGCCTAAGTTCTGTAACAAAGAACAGGTGGGGAGAGGGGGTTCGGTTGACAGAGACACAAAAAGGAAGAGAAACAGCATAAGAATCTGACAAGTAAGCTGCTTAAATTATTTAAAGAAAGATTGTTATTGGAGAGATTAGAACTTAAAGCCTTACAAATACTGACTATTTCACACAGCACCCAGTTTCCTCCATCTCCCTTTTCCTTTAATTGACAGGCCATGAAT
The DNA here is from genome assembly GCA_007922195.1 of Podocnemis expansa. Lineage (NCBI taxonomy): Eukaryota > Metazoa > Chordata > Testudines > Podocnemididae > Podocnemis > Podocnemis expansa. The sequence continues at coordinate 35,023,831 of ML681997.1, forward strand.
TTTATTTCTGCAGCAAGGCATCCATACTACATTGCAATTATGTTACATCAAAGAATCTGTCTTTAGAAACAGGAACTGCTTTCTGAGGCAAAGCCCTTAGTAGGTGCCTGACTTTACCCCTATAACTTCCCAGTCTGCCTAACAGATCAGAAAATGGAGTAAAAGGAGGCAGGGAAGGGAATATGTTTTCTAGCAGCTGTTTCCCGTCGGCTTTCCATTCAAATCAATTGAGTATTTAATGCTACACACCAGCAACCACATCTGGGAATAATGAAGATTGGTATGGTATTGTACGACGTGGCTAGCATGTCACTAACATTCTGATGTTCTGCTCTCATCACACAACCAGAATCTAGAAACGCTACCATACAGCAGCTCGATTGCAGATACCTTAGAAGTAGGGCAACTGGAACCATGCTAAGAAGTGTTTTAAATGTAAAATGCTGCAGTAACTACAGATGATTCTCACAGCTGACTGATGCATTGACTTGCAGAGATCTGACAGAATTTAAGAGTTGTTTTTCATTTTTATTAATAAGGTGGATTAGTAAAAATATTTGGTCTGAGTTTTTTAGTGGAGGGGGGAACAGACAGGTTGACAAGATGCTGCACAGTAATTAAGGGAACAATACATCAATGCAGCAAAAACAAGGCAAGGGTATTTGACCCACTGAAGTGGAGTCCAATTTCCCTGGAGAGGTGTCGACAAGCACAGATTGTTCAGTACAATCTAGGTCAGTGTTTTCAACCACCGTGCCAGGACACATTACAGAGTCGCCACACAGTAGTCAGTGTGTCACAGAGGGCAAGGTAAATGGCTGGATTTGGCCTAGGGGATATGGGCTGGTATGTTCTGTAGGGTCGTGATATGCCATCAAGTGTGTCACAACCCGCAAAAGGTTGGGAACTACTGATCTGGGTTAAACGGCCAGGCCAAAGAAGTACTCCCTGTACATTACACACATACTTTGGAGCTTTGTTGCCCGTTGAGATTCTACTCGCATAATTTGTGCTAAGATGGATGTAATGGAAAGGAAAAAATACTGAGTCTTCTTCAATCAGCAAAATGGGATTTCTAGGGTAAAATTACTTTAGAATTGTATCTCAAGGGAAAAAAGAGGAGGTTTAAAAGCTTGATGCTCAACCTTTTAACAGACTCATTTGGGAGGCTGCATCTTGTAGATAAGGAAAGGCTTGTCCATTTGGGAGTGCATTACTGCAGTCAAAACCAGAGCAAGTAAATAAGTTTGGCTTTAAAACTATCTTATGTTGTGGATTCATCCCAGAGTTCACAGATCTACAGCTTGTGCAACAGAAGTTACACTATGGTACTGTGCGATCTTACTGCACCATTAAGGTAACCATCTCCATTAAATGGCCAAAATCACTTGCTTGATCAGAGCAAAGGGAATATTACAACACAATTCTGCCAGCAAATGTAAAGATCACAGACTTACATGGGTATGCAACAGTACAGTTCAGATCTTATTTTCAGAGCAGGCTGAGGGATGGGTTCCCCTCCCCCTCCAAGTCCCATAACATACACTGCCAAGCAATGACAAGGCAAAAGCAACAAGAGCTCAACATTTTCTGCAGCTTGCAAAACCACTTGTTGCTTATTCCCTTATCCGCAAGTCAGACACCGAAAGCTGGTTATAGCCACAAGTAAAAAAGATCCAAAGTGGGAGCACAGCTAACATGGTAAAAATCAAATACTCTATAGTCAAGTTGGGCCTTTACATCACAGCGTCCATGGACACTTGAGGACAAATCTTCCAAGAAGCTAGGTAACTGCAGAGCCAAAATCCCCACTTTTTCTATGTTTGGAAGTTTAAATAGATGCATCCTGATAATCCAAAGGCTTAGACTGGAAGCAGTTTTGAATATTCTTCTGAAGTCTCATCATGTGTGGTCTTTGGAAGTTAAAATAGGCTGCATTGTACTAACCTGTCAGCTTGGTATGTCCCTCTGTTCTAGGAGGAGAAAAAACGACTACATCCATAAATATTTTAAAAACTTCTCCTCCTAGTTGGTTAATAGAAGGGAAGCAAGCAAAACCCAGACCAAATGCTCATGCCATCACCAACACTTCTGCTTTTACCAATTCCTTTAACATTCTAGCCACCATCACAGCATCATCCCTTAACAGGAGTCCAGCCCCCTGAACAGAAGCTGAACACAAGTCACACTTCCCACAAGAAAGAAAACGCATCCTCTGAAAGATACTGAAAGCTGTTTCAGAAGCAGTGTCAACAAGTCAGTCGCGTTTAAACTTTCCTACTGAACAGCCCCATGGGAGACCTGCTGTTCCTATAAAGGTCCCTGGGGCAAGGACTATTCTACTGTTCATAACTGCAAACAATTTACAGTAACTAATATAGAAGCCACCAAGAGGCTTTCATAAAAGGCTCAAGTAACCATGTTAACATTATTCAAATTACTCTCCACCTCATTGTTTCAATCCCTTCTCCCCTGGTCTGAACCTCTCTTTTTCATCTATCTAAACTTAAGCCTTAATATATCGTAACTGGGTTAAGCACAGCTGGATTCTTGCTCCTATAGCCATTTCTGGGGCCGCACATGGACATGAGAGTCCACCTTCCTGGAACTGACTGTAAAATCTGGGCCTTAAATTGCAAACTCTTCAGGGCAGAGACCACATCTTATTGTGTGCCCAGCAAACTGCAGCTGCTACATAAACCTGACCTCTACAATGCAGGATACACAGCATGGAGGAGTCATGACTTCAGCAGTTTTTTACATACTGTTTCTTGTGAGAGATTACAGAAGTTTCTTAAGATCAGTGCTTGCTTCGGCAGAACATTTCAGCTCATTCCAGATGCTTGGGGGTTGCAAAAGTCAGGAGCCTTAATTAGTCAGACTATTTTAATTAGAGATCAGCAGCAGCTCTGTGCACTTTCCAGCTCCCTGCCTCTCTCTCCTTGCAGGCAGCTCTGACCCAGACAAAAGAAAAAACAAAGAGAACGGTGGCTGGCAACAATGCTAATCAAGATCTCTGCAGCCTCTGCCCCCATGATACAAGCAGCCAAGAAGGGCTTCCCCCACCTCCTGGGGAGACTGGAGGGGGAGGGGAGAGAACAAGCTGGGCATGTGCAGGAAGCTCTCTCTGCTTTTATAAGAGATCAGGGCTTCCCTTGGCTTCTGGGCAGGGGAACACAAGAAGCACACGCCTGCGCCTGCGCCCTGCCAGCCTGACCCCTGCAACAGTGGCAGGGCTTCCCCCATGTCCTGGGGAGATGGGAGGGAAAGAAAAAAGGGCTGAGAGCAACTGGGCATGTGCACTGCCCGCCTCCTCTCCTCTCCTTCCCCCACCCCCCTGATTAATTTGCCATTGCCAGAGACAAGGTAGGAACCTCAAAGCCCCTAAACAGACTCTCTCTAAATAATAATCCCCCTGCCCTGTAATAACATCCCCTAGAGTGTCTAAGGGAGCTCCAGCTCCACACATTGCCCAGACAGGGACAAGACAATCCCAGACAGAGAGCATGGGCAGGAATAGGGTGACCAGATATGCTGATTTTATAGTGTCGGTATCAATCTGCAAGGTTTTTTTCTCAGGTCGGGGCCTATACCCCCGACTCCCATCTCAATTTTTCACACTTGCTACCCGGTCACCCTATGCAGGTACTCTGTCACTTGATGTTAAATCTTCCCTGCTCACTCACCTTGCCTCACAGCGTAAGTAACAGATCAGGTACTGAACCAACTTCTGCTGATAAAACAGACAAGTTTTCCAGCTCCACAGGTCTATGGAGCTCCAAAGATCATCACTTTTATCCACTGATGGTCCAATAGCAGATATTAACTCACTGACCTTGTTTCAAGTCCCGGGTCCAACAACACTGTAAATAACTGTCACGTTAAGTCTTTTTCTCTGACTAAAGAGTTAGAGAAAGGCTCCCCTCTTCCAATGCCAGTTTCATTTAGGAAGCCAGAGGCATCCCAAGCAGAGAGGGACTATCTCAAATTAAAGATCATGATTTCTCCTTCATGATAATGGCAGAACACCTCTCCCCGCATAATATCAATGTCTGACTGCACATACATTAAAAGGATCATGTGCCCCACTTCCCAGCAAAGCACATTCACTCACATGACAGTAAACCTAAGAGTTATATGTTTAAAAAGAAAAAAAGGAAGATTTCTGTTAATGACCAAGATAAGTCAGCTATTGCAATCCTTCCTATGGAACATTTGAGGCGCCTGTTTTTGCTCTGTCGGTGTGGGGAATATTCAGACTCCCCTATTTAATAGGGCTTCCCCTTCCCCCATTAAGAAGGAAACAAACAAAACGTGGGCTCTCAAAATCCCAGTGCATGAATTCCCCTCTCCCCTTTTCTTTTAGGAGGAGAACAGACCCCACTCCTCAAAAACAAAACTAAACAAACAAAGGTGAGCTAATTTGATTCAGCAATGAGTCTAAGATGCTCATGCAAGATCCATTTTTAGGGCAGGTTTGAACTCCTGCCCTGAAATCCAGAGTAGCCATAACAAGGGAGGGGATCATATGCAAAAGCAGACTGCCTTGGTCTCTCCTCTACTTTTGGGAGAGAGGAATTTGCTTGTGTGCTTCCAAAAGGCACAGAAGTTCCCAATATCATCCAAATTCTTCCTGACAGTCACCCCATCTAAAATTCAAGCACCCCTACATTCCCAGAAGCACCAAAGCTGGACTGATCCACACAGTGTAGAAGTGGGGTGCTTACACCACAGAGGGAAGTCAAGCCAAAAGGGAGAGAAAATGTTCAATAAACATCAAGAGTAACTGTCAGGAGGAACCAGTCAAAAAGGATTTCATTGTAAAGGGACTGAGTCCAGTCATAGAGACCTGTTAGATGAAGACTTCCTTCCACTGTGATTAACTGTATTCAACTTATGGAGCATTAATTTTCTTACACAACATGAAACAATCAGAGACAAAGTAATATAATCACCACCCACACCCTACCTAAATTGATTTTAAGAAAAGCAGCTGTGGGGGCATTTCTCCTTCACTAAAATTAAGTGTGGAATGACAAGAAGCAGTTCACCAAGGGGGGCGGGGGGGCAGTACACTGCCTGCCCCTGGCTCTGAGTTTGGGACCAAGTGTGTGCGTGTGAGGGTCCACCTAGCCCCTGCTTGGTGACATGGTGGAGGGAAGGGGATCCATAACCTCTTCTTCCCTGGTCACCTGGGGCAGAGGGGAAATAGGCCTCGACTTATGGGGCGGTAGGTGTTCCAGGCCTTGAGCTCTGAAGCAGGATGGGCCCCTGTGAGGCAGAGGGTCTCCCAGTCCTTGACCTTTGGGGAGGTGGGGGAAGAGCAGGGAGTCTCCCCAGCCTTGACACAGAGCACAGGGTGGAGGGAGGGCAATGGGGCAGGGCGTCTCCCAGGCCTTGACCTATGCGGGGAGCAATAGGGCAAGAGATCTCCTAGGCCTTAACCTATGGGTCAGGTGGGGACCCCAATGGGGCAGATCTCCCAGGCCTTAACCTACAAGGTGGGGGTCAGTGGGGCAGAGGGTCTCCCAGACCCTAACCTACAGAGTGTGGGTGGGGGGAGTCTCTCAGCCCTTGACCTATGGGAGGGCAATAGGACTCCTAGGCCTTAACCTATAGGACAGGAGGGGACCCCACAGGAGCAGGAGATCTCCTAGGCCTTAACATACAAGGTGGGGGTCAATGGGGCAGGAAATCTTCTGGACCTTGACCTACAGGGCAGGGGGTCTCCCTGGCCTCGACTTACGGGGAGGGCAATGTGCAGAGGGTCTCTCAGGCCTTCATCTACAGGGAGAGCAGTGGGGCAAGACATCTCCTGGGCCTTGACCTATGAGGCAGGAGGGGACCCCAGTGGGGCAGAGGGTCTCCCAGGCCTTGACCTACATGGTGAGGGGCAGAAGGGGGTCTCCCAGGCCCTGATCCCCAGGGTGAGCAGGGGACAAGAGGTCTCCTGGGCCATGGCCCACGGGGCAGGGGGTCTCCCAGGCCTTGACCTACATGGTGAGGGGCAGAGGGGGGTCTCCCAGGCCTTAACCCACAGGGCAGGGGGGCAATGGGGCAAGAAATCTCCTGGGCCTTGACCTACGGGGCAGGAGAGGGGGCAGGAGGTCTCCCAGGCCCTGATCCCCAAGGCGAGCAGGGGGCCAGAGGTCTCCCGGGGCAGGAGGGGACCCCGGGGGGCAGGGGGTCTCCCAGGCCCTGATCCCCAGGGCGAGCAGGGGACCAGGGTCTCCCGGGGCAGGAGGGGACCCCGGGGGGCAGGGGGTCTCCCAGGCCCTGATCCCCAGGGCGAGCAGGGGACCAGAGGTCTCCCGGGGCAGGAGAGGACCCCAGGGGCAGGGGGTCTCCCAGGGGGCAGGGGGTCTCCCAGGCCCTGATCCCCAAGGCGAGCAGGGGCCAGGGTCTCCCGGGGCAGGAGGGGACCCCAGGGGGCAGGGGGTCTCCCAGGGGGCAGGGGGTCTCCCAGGCCCTGATCCCCAGGGCGAGCAGGGGGCCAGGGTCTCCCGGGGCGGGGTGCGGGGCCCGGGCCCGGCTCTCACGATGCGCTCCTTGCTGTGCTCGGGCTCGCTGATGATCACGGCCTGGCCTCCCGCTCGCCCGCCGCCCGGCCCGGGCCTGGCCGCCCGCTTCCCGCCCGGCGTCCCGTCCAGCTCGGGGGCCGCCAGCAGCAGCTCCCGGGGCCCGTCCTCATCGCTGCTCCCGCCGCCGCCGCCGCTGCTGCTGCCCTCGCCGCCGCCGGCCCCGCGCTCCGGCCGGCTCCGCTTCCTCGGCCCCGGGCCCGGCCGCTTCCTGGCGCCGCCGCCCGCGCGGGCCGTCCCGTTCCCGGAGCTCGCCTCCCACACCGGCCCCGCCGCCGCCGCCGCCGCCTTCCTCCGGGGCATCGCGCCGGCTGGGCAGAGAGAGGGACAAACACACACCGGCGGTCATCGGCCCCAGCCGGGCCAGGATCCGCGGGCTGCTCGGCTCCGGCCCGCCGGGAAAGTTGGGGGGGATCCCGTCCGTGGCATGCACAATCCAGCCAAAACACCCCAAACCGGGCAAAATTATCACCCCCCCCCCCACCGAGGAGCAAACCGCCTGGAAACTGCACCCGCCTCCAAAAGTTTGGGGGGCATGTGGGCACCTCCCCGGCCTCAGAGCGGTCAGCGGGAGAAAGAAAACTGCCGGCGGAAAAAGAGCCATTTGCAGCGCAGTCGAGAGAGGGGTGGGGAGCTGCCCCGCCAGTTGGCTGCCGAGCGAGCAAACAAACAAAAAAAGCCTTAAAACAAATCGGCAGAAACTCTCCCTCTGCCCCCAAACACAAAAGCCGTCTCCAAAAAGTCCAGGTGAGACTTATCGACCCACATTCACCCTCCGGCGCTGGGACTGCGGGATTCAGAAGCGCTTCAAAGTCTATTCAAAGTAGAAATTTTACGCCGCCTTGGCTCCTTCCTCTCCCCACCCGCAAAGTGTGGGGGGGAGGCTGGAATTTCCCCCACCTGAAGCTGCTTTTGTCTCTGAAATCCCCTGCCCATCGCTTTGAAAAAATCAACTCATTTACCCCCCCCCAACACACACACACTCAGAAATGACAGAAAAATCCAATTAATGTCCCCATCCTAGGAGCCTGAGCTGCTGCTAGCCGGAGCCGATCCCCGGCCTTCTCAAGAAGAGAATCAAAAACCACACAAAAAGATGCGCTTTCCCCCACCCCCAAATAAACCATAAACACCTGTTCGGGGAGGAGAGGTTTTGTTGTTGTTGTTCCAAAATCAAGGGGGCAAAAAAACTTTTATGTTCTCCAACTCTTTCTAAGAGCTTTTTAATTTTATTTTTTACCCGTCAAGCTCTGCCGGTTATTTCTGATTCAGGTTAGGAATTTGTCCACCTCTGCTCTTCTAGCTTTTCCTCCAGCGTCCCTTTTTCTTTTGCTCTGTCTGCCTTAAAAAAAAAAATTTTTTTTTGAACAATGGGATCTCTGTCTGTCTCCGATTAAACCACGTGGATCCGCCTTCCTTCCCTTTTTTTATTCATTCAACCCCAACCCAACCCCCCTCCTCTTAGGTTTTTTTTATCCGCTCGGCCCCCCCACCCGCGCCTCAACCTTTAAAAAAAACATCAACTTTCCCCTCTTCCTAAAGAGATGAGAATCGAATTTCAAAACTCTACCTGGTTTGGAACGAAGAGTGAAAATAAAAGAAAAAATAATTTAAAGGCTTTAATTTTGTCTTGTTTCCTGTTGAAGAAAAGGGGTTTTTTTCTCCTAGCGCCCACCCACCAGATGCACTTAAAATGTAAATATGAGCCGCCAGAACAAATGCTACAATACAAAACAGAAACACATGTATGCACAAGAAGGAAGAAAAGAGCTGGAGGGGAAGAAGGCAGGCAAAGTTCAGCTTTGAAAACACAGCTCCATCTTTAGGACAGGCTGACTTCAAGAGGGTGAGGGAGCTGTTTATGCAATTAATAGTTTTTTCCCTTCTGGCTAGGTTGAAATCCTTCGTAGACAATAGCTAATGCAGAGGTCTGCAACCTGTGGCTCTGGAGCTACGTGCAGCTCTTCCGCTGCCCCTCTTGCGGCTCTGGGCACCCCCACCAAGAAACCCTGTGGGCGGCCCGCACCAGGCTCTGGGCTTCTACTGGCCACAAGGGCATCCTGTGGGGGACCCACTCCTGGTCCTGGGCTCTCCCCCACACGCCAGGGGACCCTGCAACAGGCGCCCTGGCCCAGCTCCCTCCATGCCCCACCAGAAGACTACACCCATTACGGCTCTTAAAACACTTGGACATTGAAAGAATCGCTAAAGAATGACTCTTCTTATCTTTTGGGTTGCTGTCCCTGGGTTAATGGAAAAACTACCTTTTTGTTATGTCTTGGCATTCTAGTACTATTATTATTATTTATTGTATTCTAGTACAGCCCATGGGCCCAGACCGAGATTAGGGCCCTGTTCTGCTAATCCATGCTGTTGCTACATATATCACTGGCAGATAGTTCTCTGAAAACATCTGCTCAATGCAGAGCAGCTGTCAAAAAAAGCTAATAGAATGTTAGGAACCATTTGAAAAGGGATAAATAATAAAACAGAAAAATATCATCATGCCACAATCCATGGCATTGATTCATAGATTTTAAGGTCAGAAAGGCCAGTTATTATCGTCTCTGACCTCCTCCGCAATGCAGGCCACAGAACCTCCTGCCCACTCCTGCAATAGACACCTCATCTATAATTGAGTCACAGAAGTCCTCAAATCATGGTTTAAAGACTTCAAGGTACAGAAAAACCACCGGTGAGTGACTCCTGCCCCACACTACAGGGGAAGGTTAAAACCCCCCACTTCTCCTGCCAATCTGCCCAAAGAGAAAATCTCCTCCTGACCCCAAGTACAGGGATCAGCTAATTCCTGAGCATGCGGGCAAGACTCACCAGCTGGACACCCAAAAAAGACATCCCACATCATGAATACCATGTGCAGTTCTGCTTGCCCCATCTCAAAAAACATGTACTAGGTTACAAGAAAAGCAACAAAAATGATTAACGGCATGGAACAGCTTCAGTATGAGAAGAGATTAACAGAACTGGGACTTTTCAGGTTGGACAAGGGATGATTAAGGGGGGATATGATAGAGGTTTATAAAATCATGAATGATGTGGAGAAAGTACATAAGAAAGTGGTATTCTTCACATAACTTGAGAATGAAAGATCACCCAATGAAATTAATACACGGTAGATTTAAAACGAAAGTACTTCCGACAACACACAGTCAGCCCGTGGAACTCATTGCCAGGGCACGTTGCGAAGGCCAAAACTATAAAAGAGTTAAAAAAAAAAGTTTGATAAATTCACAGAGGATAGCTCTATCAATGGCTATTCTGCAATCTAATGCTCTGGGTGTCCCTAGTCTCTGCCTGCCATAATCTGGGAGTGAATGACAGGGATCATTTGTTGATTGCCCTGTTCTGTTCATTCCCTCTGAAACATCTGTCTTTGTTCATTGTTGGAAGACAGATATTGGGCTGATTGGACCTGACTGGTATGACCTAGCTTACGTTCCATATTGTTGTAGTGACTCGGTCCCTGCTGATTAGGGAGAAAATAGGAGGGAAGTAATTTTTTTTTTATTTGGATCAACTTCTACTGGTGAGAGAGACAAGCTTTCAAGTTTAGGTGCCCAGGGTAAGAGACAGTCCCTCACCTGAAGGGTTTTCAATCCTGCCATATACTTCCCTGAGATTATTCTTGTGTGTAATGTTAAGCACAAACTCAAGTGCTTTCTTTGGACTGGGGCCAGAATGCTCAACAGTTTGCAGGATTGAACCATGTATGGACTAGATCTGAAGGAAATAGTATCCCTATTCCATAGATTGAGGACTGATGCAGAGATTGATTAGTGAGTTGCCTAGAGTATAACAGGAACTGAACTCAGGTCTTTTGAGTCTCAGGCTAGGTCCTTAAATACAAGGCCATCCAACTGGTCAATACGTATCGATAGAAGGTCTGAAATGTGGGTTATCTCCATTGACAAGAAAATAAGGATTGCTATAATTCTGTACTTCCTCTCACTCCAAAGAATCCCAGAGCACTAGACAAGCTCTTGCTTTTTGATTTACCAATTGTATAATGTGTGCTTCATGCAGATATAGCTATAGAGATAGATACACCTTTCTGAATTGTTTTCAACCAAGCCAGAAATTCATCCATCTCTGTGGTAGGAGAATGCAGCAATTCTTTAGAAGTACCCAGACCCAGAGACGCTGCACAGCAAGTTAAGGCAAGATTACCAATGTGAATTAAATGCGGGCATGATACCAAAGGAAATTTCCGCTTGACTTGTTGGTGGGGCATGCCAGTGTCTTTCCATTAATTGCATTGGTCCATCATCTGTCTTTTTCTGGACTGAACCCTTGTGGATCATTACTTGTGTTGAGTTTTGTGTAAACACCAGCTTAAGAGAAGCTCCTCTCTGCTGTAAGGTGTATTTGAAGTTGAAGTACCAGTCATGAGCATAGTATTTTATACATATAAATATATAAATTTAGAACCACAGTCTTTACACAGATCTCATAATGACCATCAAGTCCTGAACATTACAAGCTTTCATATAAAAGACCCCTCTCAACTTATTTTTATGCACAGTAACAGTGTAACCAGTTGCTTGGCATGCTTACTCTTTGGGATCTAGATTCCTGTTCTTTTCCTGGGGTATATGGACCCTGATTGTCCCAGCATGGAATTCAGTTAGAGAAAATACAACTACCCAAATTGGAAATTGTCCAGGGTACTAGCATTCATATCTTTCCCCTGTAAAAAAGTGCCATTGAATCTTTAATGACCAACCGGTGGTCAGGGTCTGATTTCACACATCATCTGAAACACTGCCCCTACTGGCCCCAGTATGGATTGCAGAGTGGTTCATTATGGGTTTAGAGAAAAGAAAGAGTCACTGAATCACCATTACCGCTTCTTCAAGCACATGGAATTTTCAGGGAGGCCTCCCATCAAACCTGTGCCCCCTGCTTATTTTAGCATATCTGAGAAGATGAAAAGGCTGGCAACATAAAAAGTGCTTTCAAATGTGTGTGATAATGGCATCGTCTATGGATTTGCTCTTCCAGTGGTTTAGTTCAAAATGGGGAGAAGAGGACATTTGAGTGGAGGAGCACTGCCGTGTCCTGATTTTAAAAGGTCAGAGTTTTTGCTAAGAAATAATAACTTCAGTGGTTATTATCTTTCCTTTGTTGGCTTTACCATTTCCTTTATGTGAGTTGCCAATTAAAAGTGAAGAGCAGAGAGGACGCTGTAGTGGATTTGAGGGTGCCTTTGTAGTTTGGCAATACAGGAATAAAATGCAATCCTATCCCATAAAACTGTCTCTGAGGTCCTTCTGATCCTACTGCTATGCTCAAAATAATTAGTAGCTGCCCTTTTTACTGGTAGAGCTGTCTTAGCTTGTTTAATTACTCAAAGGCTTTCTTCTGGCCCAGTGTGACTAGAGACTTATGGTAAACGCATAACAGAGAGGGCCATATTGCAGTTTCCTCCACCTCCCTGTAGATCTGGAAAAACTGTGCTTAAATCAGTGAATTTACTCTAGATTTGCACTGGTGAAAACTGATAGCAAAATTAAGCCTATGGAGGCAGTGCCCAGGACACACTTCATTGAATCAAAGTGTAACTACAAAATGAAAAGTCAGCTCCTGACAGTGGTTTCTCTGAAGCACATTGATGAATGACTTCAAAGATAATAGCTCGACAAAGTGGTTTTGTGCCATTTCCAAGAAAAACTTCTCAAGATAGTTTATCTCAGACTCAGTATCCCAATGTCAAGTACATTGTCTGTGATCAAACAGGGTCGCATTAGGGATGAGGAACCAGGACTCTCTCAACACCCAAGCTTCCTCTAACTACAGGAAATTCACTCCCTCTCTACATTTTATTCTTCCCTAGTCTGGAGGTTTAATGATCAAAAGGCAGAACAGGGAATTATAATTCATCACCCTAATGCAGTTCGTTTGGACCTTGTACAAGGAATGTTCCCTTAAGAATTGTAATCAAAGGTTTTGAACTATGTAGAAAAACATTCCAGTGTTCTTAATGGAAATGGACAGAGCTCTTTCTTAATGGGCTGGGTGGGAAGTCCTTCCTACTATTGCTGGCTCTGCCACTGATTCATCCTGTGACCTTGAGCAAATCACCTGGGACCAGATTTACTAACGCAAGCCTAGTGTGACTCCATTGATGTCAGATGAGTTGCTCTTGATTTACACTACTGTGAAACAGAATTTGACTATCAATTTGACTTAGTTTCCCTCTCTGTAAAATGGGCAAAATAATACATGCGTATCTGGTCCCCTGAGCCTCAGTTCCATACTCTCTCCATCGTACCAAGCTGCCTCCCTATCTCAGAAGGGAGCGTATTAATTAGCTGGTGTTTGTACAGTGCTTTGCACATATAATGCCGCATGTAAGTCCTCAGCTGGTGTAGAACAGCCTAGAAACATTGACTTGAATAGAGCAATGCTGATTCATGTCAGTTTAAGTGCTGACACTAAGTGTTATAATTAGATTTGAATGGGCGATTGCTATGGTTTTACTTTTGTTTGATGCCCCCTGAAAAAACAGCAGTAGCAATTCAAGACATTTAGTCAAATGGCTACAGTCTATAAAGGCACCAGTTGTGGTCACCAACTGCCTCTTGAAACTTCCTTTTTTTTTTCAGTCTAAAGATATGATAAACTACATGTATCAGGGCAGAGCTTAGGTGGAGGGAAAGGCACAGAACAGGGTTCAAATCAGGGATGGACAAACCAGATCTGAAGATTTTATTAGGTTTAGATAAGAATAGGGATCATTTGGGCTTGTGGGGATCTTTTGAAGATGTCCTGCTTATGACAGGAGACACAGTGAGAGTACTGTGGCACCTTGTAGAGTAGACAAACAGATTTCTTTGGGCATAAGCTTTCATGGGCTCCAACACACATCATCAGATGCATGAAGTGGACACTACAGTTGAAAGGTATATACACACATGCCAGGATGGAGGGAAGGCTGGTGTTAGCAAAGTCAGTTCAGAGAGCAGATGAGGCCCATTCACACCAGCTGATCAAAGGGAGAGGGCGTGTGAACAGATCAGAGCCGAAACACCCTGCTTTGCTGCTCGGGGTGCGTTCTATTCAGACCATGCTCTCTGCCATTAGCGGCGCTTGGAGCTGGCACCACAAAACCCACCCTTTAATAGAGTGGCTCTAGTGAGCCACTCTGGCATGCCCCGGGCAAAGCCCGGTTGGCCCCACCGTAGTTACCGCTCTGGAACAAATCAGTCACTTTTTGTAGTGTGTTAACCATTCCAAGTCCCTATTCAGACTCACTCTGATTGTGTCAAGCTTGCAGATTACCTTGAATTCTGCAGTTTCACGCTGATGTTTGTTTTGAAGTTTCTTTGGTGAAGTACAGCAACTTTCAAGTCTGCTACTGAATGTCTGTGCAGATTGAAGTGTTCTACTGGTTTATGGGTGTTGCCATTTTTTATGTCTGATTTGAGTCCATTTATCCTTTTATACAAGGACAGTCTGGTTTGGCTAATGTACATGGCAGAGGGGCAATGCTGGCACATGATGACATATATCACATTAGTGGATGTGCAAGTGAATGAGCCCCTGATGGTGTGGCTGATGTGGTTGGGACCTGTGATGGTAACAAGAAGAAATCTATTAGTCTGTAAGGTGCCACAGGACTCTCCTTGTTTTTGCTATATACAGACTAACACGGCTACCCCACTGGAAATAACAGGATAGCATGCTCTTGTGCTTAAGGCAGTGGTTCACAACCCTTTGAGTTACACAGCACACTTCTTTAAGCTGAATTGATTGCTCATAATCGTCACATTTACTTACATTTACTATTGTTACGGTCTTACTAGAGAAGTGTGCAACATAGTGCTTACAACAAGCTAAAGAAGGATCAAATGCATTAATGTTTCAGCTCCACCAGAAAAAAAAAAATACTCGTCATCTCAATTTTGCCCTTTGGTCACCTGCATTTAAAACATTCACACTTTAGAATCAAAAGACTGATACTTCACTTTTAATTTGATGATTAATTTTCATGAGTTTTATGAGTTGTAATTTTGGTTGGATAGAATATTGTTTGAGAAACAAGGTTTTCTTTACATTGATTTTCATTACCTTTGTACAAAATTTCACAGCACACTTGGACAACACACCAGTGTGCCACGGTACACTGGTAGCAAACCACTTGCTTAAGAAGGCCCAGACCAGGGATAGGAATCAGAGCTAGTTATACGCCAGCTTCTGACACACACCTGATGCGGGACCTTGCCCAAGTAAACTTCACCTCTTTGGCCTCAGTTTTTACAACTGTTCAAAGCTCAGAGGGTGGTTATACAGGTTAATTCATTAATGTTGGTAACAGAGCTGTTAATGCCAGTTTTTGCTGCCCGGGGCACGTTCCGATTGGAATGTGCCCCTTGCCATTAATGGTGCTTGCAGCCGGCACTGCAAAAGCCACCCTTGGTCCTGGGTTCAATTCCCAGGGGGTTGGACTCGATGATCTCACGAGGTCCCTTCCAGCCCTATGATTTGATTTGCTGATTTGATTTAATAGAGCGGCTCTGTTGAGCCTCTCTGCGCTACCCCGGGCTTTGCCCCATTGGCCCCGCTGTAGTTACGGCTCTGGTTGGTAAGGTGTTTTGAAATCCTAGAATTATTGGAGCTAGAGAAGTGTAAGGACCTCCCTCTCTCTCTCTTTCACTCTCTCTTTCTCTTTAATCACCAGTTAAGTAACGGCATTCAGCCCTGTAGGTTCATTTAGTATTATAATTTATTGTGAACACCTGTTTGATATCTCAAGCTTTGATACAAAGCAGAAGCAAGATTGCTATCAAGAAATTCATTCTAAGACATAATTGCCATCACCTTTCCTTACAAAAACAGCATGCTGCTATTATTCTGTACTAGAGAAGTGTTTCTCCTTTTACAATATAGCCAGGTAACAGCCCTGGTGATGTCTGAGCTGCCAGCAGAAGGAAGATTCTTTTCCTTTGTGGGAAGGACAAACACTCCTATGTCATGGGTGCTGATGCAACTGGACGCCAGAATCACATGATGCTAAGGTGTGGATTTCCAGAAGCCGGTTTTTCCTGAGGTTGGGTTGCCCTGGGAATGTAATTTAGAGTGAAGAACTGGTCTTGCCTGTTAACTCCCCAGAGCAGTTACAGTTTGCTACTGTGTGCCATGACAATGTGCATTGGCATTTCATCTCAGAAGGCCTCTGGCTGTGCTTACAGTGACTTCTCCAACAGATGTGAGATTGGATAGTCATGAATTAGGTGTGCCAAAACTCTGCATTATGCTAATAGCCCAGAACCCAGGGCAAGCAGCTCCAAAGGTACGTTCCCCAGTCCAGCCCCGCTCCAGCCCAGGGCCCAGTCCAGCCCCAGCCACCACCAGCAGGTGGTGGGGAATGGATCTAGATCCATCCCCAGCTGCCAGAGGGAGGTGGCAGGGAGCCAGATCCATTCCCAGATTCACTCCCACCTCCGGAGGGCAGTGGGGATCCCCAGCTACCACCAGGGCTACGTCTACACTGGCAAGCTTAGTCCGGAATAATGTAGTCCGTGTCCACACTAGACTTTGCCTAGCTCGAACGAAGAAATAGCTTATTTCAAACTAGTTTGTTCAAACAGTTAGTTCAAACTTAGTGCTTAATTCAAACTTTAGTTCGAACTAGCACAGTGTAGACACCTTAGCTCAAACTTTAAAAGTTCTAACTAAGCAGTTAGTTTGAACTAACTATGCTTTCTCGTTCAAAGTAACTTTTTAGCTTGAACTAGTCATGCTTTTTAGTTTGAACTAACTTTTTAGTTCAAACTAAAAAGCATGGCTAGTTTGAACTAAAAAGCTGAGGTTACTCCAAACTACCCTGCAGTTAGTTCAAATTAACTGGGACCTGCATAGTTCGGACTAAGGAAGTCCCAAGTAAGCTTTCTGATCTAGACATAGCCCAGGAGGCGGCGGGGAGCCAGTTCTGTTCCCAGCGGTGGCAGAGAACCAGATCTGGCCCCCCACTGCCTTCTGGCAGCAGCTGGGGATGGATCCGGCCCCCTTCCACCCCAGGCACTGAATTTTAGAAGCCAGGCGTGAAGCTGCAGCTGCCGGCCCTGCAGCAGCCTCTAAGATTCAATGCCTGGGACTCTGCCCCACTTGTCCCACCCTAGTGACAGCACTGCCAGAATCTCTCTGAGGCACTGATTGTCCGTGTTTGATTAGTTCTGGTCCATGATTAGGGCTTGTAAGGAATCCATAAGGAGGAGGATAGGTATAATAATATGAAAAAGCAGAACAGAGGAAATACGAGTTCCCCAACAGAAATGTGCGGGGGATTACACCTTCTGTCTTCAAAGCATCTGACGAAGTGTGATTTTCTTCCATGAAAGCTCATGTGATAAATAAATGTCTTAGTCTTTAAGAGTGCCACCAGACTCCTTGTTTGTTTTGCTAGACGAGACTAATATGGCTACCCCTTTGGAAGTTGGTACCATCTGTCCATGAGGCAGCTGCTTTGTTCTTAATTTGTAAATCCAATCAGGTGGACAGTTCAGAATCTTCACAAGGAGGAACTAGACTAACATGGTTGCCCTTTTGGAACAACACAATATTGGTAAAGACAAATTAATTTTTCAGCTATCATTCTGTGGCTCTCTCAGAAATGCCTCCTAGGATACTGCTTTATTGTTATGATTCCATCAAGGTTCTTCTGGGCAGGGACCATCATTTTGTTCTGATCTTTGCTGCTTTGTTGTACAGAGCGTAGCACAATGGAGCCCTGGCCCAGGCCTGGGGCTCCTAAGGGGTACCACAGTACAAACAATAACCCTTTCCCCTAGGATCTAAACACATACAGTAAATCAGTAGGCATTTTGGGTCATATCCTCAGTTGATGTACATCCCTGGAGCGCCATATATTGCAACGAATTTGATTTATATCAGCTAAGGATCTGCCCTTTGTTCTAGATTTTTCTGGAGTGTCATGAATATATTTATTTGGATTTTTAATTTTTTTTTCTCTTTTTGATCTTGATTCTTTTGTTGCTGAGTATGGAATTAGGACAAGCCAACTGTTGCATAGATTCACAGGGGTGCTGACTAGTAAAATCAGGGTTTAACCTAAAACTGGACACCCAAAGCCCTGTGTTTCTGTTATCATGAAGGATTGCTCAGGATTTTAATTCAAACCTACTTTTTAGCTTTGGTTGTCATTTGGAAAAGGAAAGGGATGGAAGAGACAGCAACAAGCTTATTGGAGCAGGGACAATCTTTGTGATTAGTTTGCGCAGCACCTAGCACAATGTGGACTGGGTCCCCAAATCTTAGAAACTACCGTGCTATAAATAATAAAAGTAACTAAGACTTTCTAATGCCAATGCATGTAAGATGGGATTTTCAAAGCAATCTAAGGGATTTAGGTACCCAAATCAAATTCACTATTCTTAGTACTCATTTAGGGACCCCCACCATATCACCTAAACTATCTCTCAATCTTCAGTGGATTTCTCCTCACATATCCCATGAGGCAGGGCAGTTTTCTTATCTCCATTGCACAGATAGGGAACCAGAGGCCAGAGAGACTAGGTGCCTTGCACAGTGTCTTACAGCAAATCTGTGGGAGGGCAGGGAACTATTCTTATTTGTGGTGGGTGTCATAATTCAAGGCAGCTGCATCTGTAATCTCCCTTTGTGGTTCCACCAAGGTTACCCACTTCAGTCTTCTGACTCTTCAGTTGCCACCTCTCTGGGGTAGAGACCCGTGTCTTGCTCCCTCCTGACCAGGAACTTTAAGGCTGCACAGTGCCCTGCCTATGCGGTGATATCCCCAGCAAGCCAGATTGCCTAAAAGTACAGCACCTTCCCTTTGATTTCCCTTCAAGGGCTGTGACTAATGTATCACTTGCAGTCATGCAACCACCAGCGGTTAAAGTATAATTTGATGAGCACCTGAACCCTCCTAATCAGGCAGGTCCCCTTCCCACATGGGTGGGCTCCCCTCCCACACATCTGGATCCTCCTCCTGTATCCCAGTTCCTGACCCCCTAATGCCGTCCCCCCACCCCAGCTACTGCCCCCCACCCCAGTTATGGCCGCCAAAACACCTACCCCCATCAGACCCTTTTCCCCATGTCATTCTCAGCCCCAATCCCCATTCCCTAAGCTCCCTGCCCCCTTTCCAACCCTCTTAACACCCGACCCCCCCCAGCTCCCCATCTTCACGCCACTCCCTTCAGCCCCCCAAGCCCTCCCCAGCCCACCATCCCAACCCCTCATCTCCCCTCCCCATGCACCCTCCCTGCCCCCATGCTTTCCTCACTGGCTGTTCGACTGCCTCAACCCCCCCAAACGCCCACACCTGGCTGAAGAGCTGGGCGGGGGCAGGAGGCCACGGCGCTGGCCGGCCAGTGTGCTGGCAAGCAGGAGCCCAGGCTGGAGGCTGGGGCCTGGCTGCGTGCACAGCCAGGCCCCAGATGGAAGGGGCAGAGCCTCCAAAGGCTCTGGGGAAGGGAGGGAGGGGTGGCTGAGCTGGCCCCAGCCCACAGCCCTTCTCTTCTGCTGGCCTAGGGGGGATGCGCTAGAACACTAGGTTCTGGTGTGCCCTTCTGTTTTTAGGCACCCCTGGAAAGCTGCATTCTGGTACGTCCCCCTGTTTTTGGGGGGCCCTGGAATGCAGCATTCCAAGGTGTTCCCCTATTTTTCAGAGGCCTGGAATGCTGGCTCCCTGAAAATAGGGGGTCCCGGAACAGTGTTCTGGTGTGTTTCCTCTTACTTTAACCCCATGGCAACCACACACCTCTTTCTAACAAGAAAGTACATTCATTCTTAAGGTGAAAGCATTACAGAGAAAACATAGTAAACCAATAAAAGAACCTAGTCATATGCTAAAAGCTTACCAGGGTCACCCTGCAACTCCAGCCTAGGGCTCTGGTAGGTTTGAATTCTTCAAAATTCACAAATGGCTTTTTCCATGGTTACAAGTTCATCCATGTTAGAACCAGAACCAAAACAAAGACTGAGCAGATGAGTCATTTCCATATAAGTCTGGCACATTTTCAGTATAGTCTTTTGAAGTCTCTGATTTCAAATCTGTGAATTCTAAAGCAAAGAGGTATGTCCACACGTCTCTTTTATTTTGAAACAACACTGGTTGTTTCGAAATAAAAAAGACTATGTCCACACAATGTTTTCCTGTTTCGAAATGATGGAGTCCGTTGTTTCGAAACAAGACCTGTCGTTTCGAAACGGCTTAAATCACTTTTGTTTCGGAACGACGGTTATTTTGGAATGAGTCGTTTTGAAGTAACGCCACTTGGACAAGTTATTTCGAAATGACCACTGTTTCGAAATAACGTTTGACCTTCCTCCCAGGGTGCATGGCACCCTGGGAGGAAGGTCCCACCCCCGCCCCTCAGCACCCTGGCCAGGGTGCTGAGCAGAAGTGCAGGGGAGTGGCGGGTGCCCCAGCCGGCTTCCCTGCCACTTCCCCTTGCTGGGGGTGGGAGGGATTGGGTGCCTCAGCCTGCTTCCCCTGCCTGCCCCCAGCAAAGGGAAACGGCGGGCGAAGCAGGCTGGGGTGCCCGCTGCCCCCCTACCCCTGGCAAGGGGAAGCGGCAGCAGAAACCCGCCGCTCCCTCTTGCCAGGTGCAGGGGGGGTGGCAGGCACCCCGGCCAGCTTGGCTGGCTGCCCCGCTCCCTAGCGGGGCAGCTCCGGTGCCCTGTCCTTGGCCACCTTGAAGTGGCCAGGGAAGTGTGGGCTGGGGCTCCCCCGGCCCCTTGTGAGTGGTGGTGGTGGGGGGGGGGCTGCTGGTTCCCCAACCCCTCCAGCCTGCGAGGCACTAGGGAACTGGCAGCCCCCCACCCTGCCGCCGCTCACAAGCGCCTGGGGGAGCCCTTGCTGGCACTTCCTCTGCCCGTGCCCCCACCCTCTCCACCGCTGGGGCTGGGACAATGCAGCTCTGGCGGGTAGGGGCTGCGGGCGCCCACTCTGCCCGGGCTTGGGGGGGGGCTGCCAGCCCTGCGCCAGCTGTGGGCATGCGCTCTGCCCTCTCCCCGAGCCCGGGCAGGGGACAGAGTGGGCGCCTGCAGCTGGCACGGGGCTGGCAGTCCCCCCCAAGCCTGGGCTGGGGGCAGAGTGGGCACCCACAGCTGGCATGGGGCCAGCAGCCCCCCCGAGCCTGGCGGGGGGAAGCGGGTGCCCACAGTTGGCGCAGGGCCGGTGGCCCCCCCACCCAGCCCAGGCAGGGAGCAGAGCGGGCGCCTGCACCCCCTGCCCCTCCAGCTGCTGCTGGACCCCGGGCATTGGGGCAGAGTGGGGAGCAGCCCGGCGTGGGGGATCTGCAGCGTCAGGCTCTCCCTGCCACCCCAGCTCTGGGCAGCTGCCTGGAAATGACTTATTTTGAAATAAGCCTTTGCGTGTGGACATAGCCAAGGTGTCAGACTCTTGCTGCAGTGGGTCAGATTTGACTTAAATGTGCTTTAAGTGGGCCATACATACCATAAAACAAAATACTAGGGCCTACACTTTTGCGGCTTCATGGAGCACTGGGTATGTGAGATTGTGCTCTGTGATTCTGCAAGATCACACTCTCTCTCTGTTAGGGAGAGAGTGTGGTCTTATGGAGCACAGTCAAGGGTGAGACAGAAGAAGTTCATGGACTGTGTTTGGCCCGCAGACTATATATTTGACACCCCTGCTCTGGAGAACTTATATATAATTCCTGCTCACAATAATACTTAACCTTAATACAATTGTTTTCAACCTGTAGTCTGTAGACCCCTGGGGGTCTGCAGACTATGTCTAAGATTTCAAAAGGGGTCCATACCTCCATTCAAAATTTTGTAGGCATCCATAAATGAAAAGGGTTTGAAAACCACTTTCTTAATACAATAAGGTCTTCCAAAGATACTGGAGGAAATTGCCATATCTCTTACAGTGGGATTGTCTACACTGTCGCTGGAAGCTTGCTTTCCAAGGGTGGGCAGACAGATACAGGGCAGCTTTGCTCAGTCTAATGAGATAAAAATAGCACACTGCAGCCAGATTAGCATTGGAGGCAGCTAAGGCTTATCATATGCTTACAGACCTCTTCGAAGCCTCCTGGGTAACCTGCGTAGCTGCTCATGCTACCCTGGATATACTGCAGGTAAATGCATCATACAAACCATGTGCCTGTCATCCTTCAATTCTTTCTCTACCTTAACAAACCAAGTTTCCACTTCATGTGTCTGATGAAGAGGGTTCCAGTCCATGAAAGAGTATGCCCCCCAAAATCTTTTTTTTTGGTATCTAAGGAGTCAGAGGACTCATTGTTTTTGCAGAAAATAAACTAGCATGACTAACCCTTTGAAATTTCCCCACCTTATCACTCCCCACCTATCCTCAAGTGTTTCAGGCCTGTCACCATGTTCCTCTTGGACTTTTGAGAAGATTTAGTTTCCTTTCCTTTCACCATAAATAAATGCATTTTAAAAAATTACAATGTATATAGTAGATGGTGTGTGGAGGAGTTATAGCTAGAGCCCTGCAAATCCGCGGATTTCCGCAGATATCCACCTTATATCCGTACCCATGGATACAACACGGATATCCGCGGACCATTTCTTGCAGATGCAGATCTGATACGGATCCACATATTTTTATCTGCACAGAGCTAGAGCCCTGCAAATATGTGGATGTCCGCGGATATCCACATTATATCCGCATCCGCGGATACAACACGGATATCCGCGGACCATTTCTTGCAGATGCAGGTTGGATACAGATCCACTTATTTGTATCTATGCAGGGCTCTAGTTATAGCCAATCAGGGAGAAGGAATTTGCTTAACCACTTTATGGTTATTGAGAAAGAATTATTCTGCAGCTCTAATCTCACTATCTGTGGGGGTTTGTCAATGAATTTATTGGGTGCAACATCAGGCAATTATAAAACTCACTTGACTGTATTACTTAAGTGCTTATTTTGGCCCTTATCCAGTGGTGATGAATGACCTTAGAGAAAACTAGATAGGCAGAGGTTTTTAGTTCACCTCAGCAGTGGATGCAGCATGTCACTGGAGCTCACAAGGCTTTGTTTCTTCATACACCCACCAAAAATGGTGGTTGATGCTTTTATGATCTGAATTTCTCAGGAACAGTCTTACTGAGATCAGTGGAAATATTCTCAAATTAAAGCAAAACAAATGCTTAAATCTTTTAGAGAATCAGAACTTTATGCAATTCAGAGAAATAAACATGCCACTATATGCAAATTCAGCTCTCCAAGAAGGTAATAGCCCTATATGCAAATTCAGCTCTCCAAGAAGGTACAATTTTTTGGGAAATGCATAACTCCTCAGCCAATCAGAATGCAGAGAAGTGCATAATTAAGAAATAAGGATAAAGTTATGGTTCAGAAACAGAACAGCTGATCAGAGTTCTGATTGGCTAAAATAAGTCAAACTGCATAATAAATATATAGAGAGATGGAGAGTGGGGTAATGTTAGCGGACCAATTTCTGTTGGGGAAAGAGACACACTTTCAAGTTCTACAGAAGTCTTGGTTGTCAGCAGTGCTACTGTTAGAGGGGGTACTTTCCTATTTCATATATTAATATTCAGGGCTGTAATTAGAAAGCATCCCCAGATGCAACCCCACACACATACCCAAGGCGCAGACCAGCCCAGCTGTTGGCAGGGAGCCAGATCCAGACCCTGCCAACACCAGGAGCCCCTGGCTGATGGTTCTTTCCTAGTGGGGCTCCTTCCCCGCCAGTTGGCTGGGTCCCCCTGCAGCAGCTGTCCCTGCCAGTCAGCAATGTATCCCAGTAGCCGCTTTCCCTGCAGTTCAGCAGAGTCCCCTGGCAGCCACTTTCCCCACCTGTTGGCAGGGTCTCCCAGCAGCTGCTTTCTCCTCTGGTTGGCAGGTACCAGGTGGAGCGCTCCTGCCGGGGCACGTTCACCGCTGGCCTCTTGGCCTGCTTCCCCAGCAGCTGGGTCCCCCAGTGGGGCGCCTTCCTCGGTGCCCTCCAAAATTTGGTGCCTGGGGCTTTGCCCCCTTTGCCCTACTGTAGTTACAGTCCTGTTAATATTGCCTCCAAGGAAACTCTTTTGGTGTAGAACAAGCATCTCAAACTCAAATCACCATGGGGGCTGCATGAGGACCAGTACTTTAGCCTGAGGACCACACCACTGAAATCTTTTCATACAACACTATTGCAAATATCAATAGTGATAGTGTCATTGTGGGCCATATGAAATAACTTTAGGGGCTGCATGTGGCCCACAGGCCATGAGTTTGAGATCCCAGATGTAGAAGGTAATTTCAGGAATGGTTTGGGTGAGAGGAGAACAGCAATATGTAAACTACTTTTAACTAAACCTTAGGGCATGTGTGCATGAGAAATGCTTAACTTGTGTCTGTCCTTTGTAAGGAATGAAAAATGTAAAAACCAGATGCACACATGCACTCTCATTTCAGCACTATTTCACTTAAAATGACTGTCAGCTATGTTTGAAAATACCTTCCTTACTCTCTATTGTTTTATAAACCCTTCCCTGTTTATAAATAAAATGCTGCTGATCTGGTCTTTTTAACTTGACAAACATTAGTTTTGTATCTTGGGTTTTTAACAGAGCTGAAATGAACATGCCCTTTGTTGTCCTTTGATTGACGTGTCTACTGTTATTTTTGATAAGGGCCAGCTCAGGCACAGAGATCATGGTGATGGATGACTTGAGTGAAACCCAGCCAAATGGAGAACTTGTTAGCTGATGCAGAGCCAAAAACTGGAGAACACATATTTCTTTTCTGTAGACACTCAGCAAATGGTGGGACCTGCTTTTATGTTTTGAATTTCCCAGATAGCATAGTGGATTTTATTTTTAAATAAAAATATTTTAAATCCTGGTGTTACAAGAATGGTCTACCCCTTTAAGGGCCAGGAGGTTTGAGCCTTGTAGCCAGCCTTGTTCAATCAACCCCACCTGTGCCTTAATTAGCTGCCTCCCAGCCTAAGGGGGCTGAACTAATTGAGGTCAGATGACAGCCTGATAAACACCCGGGCCTCATAAAAAAGCAGGAAAGTCACTTTAGGGGAGGAGGAATTTCAGGGATAAAGTTGGGTGGGCTAGTATAGGAAGCATTGAAGGAGGGTTGGGAAGGCCACTAAAGAGCTTTCCTGGGAGTTAAGGTTCTCTCCTAGTATGGAGTGCCCTAGAGGGAGCCCAGAAGAAGCTAGGCTGAAGAGAAGCTGAGTGGGGTGAAAGAATTTGTTGTTTGTTTGGACTTCCCTTGCCCTGGAAGGGTAACTTAACATTTTAGTTATTGGTTTGGTTGGAGGGCTAACATAAAGCACCAATTCCAGCTGTGTAGGGAAGGACCCACTGAAGAGGAGGAAATTGAGGCTGGATTTGGCTGTGTTTGGCCAGCAGGTGCCACTGCAGGGACCGGGTTGCACTACACCAAGATTACAGCAACCATGAAGGAGATTTTGGAGAGTACTTGGGGGAGGGCAGCTCCAATATTCAGCTTCCTCATCCTCCTGCCTGTGGTATTTGCCAGGTCCCTGGCCAGACCCAAATCATGCTACTTGTGGTGGTCTTGGGTCCCTGGCTGGGGCTGGATCCTGCTGGTGGTGGCTGCTCTCTGCCTCCATGTTGAGGCTGGAGCAGGCTCTGCCTTGGACTTACATCTGCTGAGGCTCTGCTCTGGATCCCAGCTACCACCTGCTCCTGACTCAGTGAGGAGGCAGAAAGTGGCCAGTCAGGGGAAGGCAATGCCTCCTCCTACCTTTGATAAACTCCACCCCTGATAACTTTGCTAAGTAATACCCCTGCATACTTCCCAGTTTTCAAATGTCTATATTCCTTGAGGGATTTTCCTGATTAACCATCAAATGTTCTATATAGAGTTGAACATGGTCTGGGAATTTCTTTAAATGTCCTAGAAAGTTGAGGACTCCTTGTCTGATTTACTGAAAAGTTGAAGCATTTATTAATCTCAGATTTGTTTGCTCAGGGTTATGTTCTACCACACTTACTGAGCAGTATCTTATTCTGCATGTAGGATTGCTGCTTTTGACAGGATGCTGCTTAGGGAAGATCTTGACATAAACCCTGAGCAAGAGTCAGTGCAGACTTGTTTTGCCCCAGGAGCAAACCATGTGCCCCCAGGCAATCACAATCTGATACTGGCCTTGCTCTTGGCTGGACATAATCTGCACCAACCTCACACCTGGAACAGATGGTTTCCCCTATTGCACTGATGAAACTGCTATGCTGTTGCCCTCTCTTTGCTGGTGCTCATATGCTCCCTGGAGTAGTGGTCTTTTATGGACCTCCTCTCATTCACACACACAAGTAGCCAATGCAGAGGAATGAGGGAGTGTTTTTTGTCACTTCACTCCTTGCACTGTGAGATGGGGTGTGCTTACCCTGCAACAGGAATGAAAGAGTTAAGCGCAAACAAGGAAGAAAGGAAGTCCCCCACCCCCTTGTGCTGCACATGTGCCAACTGCTGCCCCAGTATAAAAGGGAGAAGCCTGGGCAGGGCCAGCTCAAGGGGTTGTGGTGCCCCAAGCCAAATTTTGATTTGGCACCCCCCATCTCGTTCATGGAGGTTGAAAACAGTTTTCCAGAGTGCATAAATCTCCAGCGTCTGCCTGCAGAGGGATTTAAAGTGCACTCTGCCTACATGGCTTAAGCTGCAGATTGACTAACAGTGCCTGAGCTGTTAGGAAAGAGTTGAAGAGGCAGGAGCCAGCCTGATCTTTGGGGGTGCTAGGCATCCCTAAGAAGTCACCTGAAGCCATGTCTGTCTCTTGCCTCACAGCAGAGCCAGCCCTGAGCCTGGCACTTCTGAGGTGGATTACTGAGGAGGAATGATGCTTGGAGATGGTATTAAGCAGTGAACTGCCTCATTCCCCAAATGAGTGTACCAGTGGCCCTGGGAACCTGAATGGAGGCTGGTCACTCATACCCAAGTGCCTGGAGCCAGACATCCAGGGAGCTACTGATGTTGGGGAGCCCAGTGGCCCACCCAAGAAGACCTGGATGGTTGCTTTGGCATGGTAGCAAGTTGGCCAGGGAGATGATGTGAGTGGTATCTCCCACTTGAGACAGGGGAGAACATTGTGTTGAGATCTCTGCTGATTAGGATGGTGACCACCTGTCACAAATAGGGCAGTGGGCTGTGCCCTGTCACCCCCCTTCCACTCCTTTTGAGGTGACCCCTACCTGAACTCCAGTGTGCAAAACCCCACTGTAGCAGTAGCTGGCTTGCAGCCTTACCTGACTTGAGGACTGGGGGTTATAGACTATCTTCTGCTTGATTCTACCTGAGGACCGGGCTACAGACAGGGCTGGATCAATGCAGGGGCTAGGAAGGCTGAAGCCTGGGGGCTCTGGGTTCCACCCCATAAGGTCCCTGCATGATCTAGCCCCCAAGCCCCCGTGCTAATAGGGGCCCTTCCAGCAGCCCCTCCCCCCTAAGTCCCACTGGTGCTGTGGGTTGGGATCTTGGAGACAGAGGCTAGGCTCCAAAATGCTCTCACCCTGCTCCTGGGCCAGCTGCTCTGCCCTAGGGGTGGGGCAGGCTGTCTGGCAGATGGTTGCTGGCTTGCACTCTGCGCAGTTGCCTCTGGTGTAGCCTTCCAGGGCCTGTGGTCCTGGAGAGCTGTACTGGAGGCTGTGCCAAGTGGCAGCTGCCCCCCCACCCCCTGTGCACCGACCAGCTGAACTGTGTTGGGAGAACTGTGGACTGTGTTGGGGGGCTGGGGCCCCAAGGCCACTTAATCTGGCCTTGGCTGCAGACTGTTTGCTTGCCCAGCCCTGACTTGATGGCATCTATTGACTTGGGGTGCTAGGACCTGCTGCCTGGGCCCTAGGGGTGCTACAATGACTCAGGGCTGTCGGGGGGGGGGTGTTGCCAAGATGGGTGGTCACCCCTGGTCCTGCGATTCTGTGGGCCCTGCACTGTGAGCAGCTGGGTGGGAGGGAGTGGGAGTGGGGAGACAGCCTCTCCTCTGGGCTGGTTGCCCCATCCCCAGGGCAGGGAACAGCTGGCCCAGGAGCAGAGTGGGCCAGCCCAGAGGCTGGGCTCTTCTCTCTTGCCCCTCCCCTGGGCCAGCTGTTCCTCCCTAGGGGCAGGGAGAGCTGGCTAAGAGGCAGGGTGGGAGAGCAGAGCCCAGTCCCTGAACTGTCCTGCTCTGCCCCTGGTTCAGGGGAGGGGTGGGATGCAGGGCAAGCCTCTGGGCTGGCCCACCCCCCACACCCTAGTGCAAGGGGGAGCCCACAGGCTGATTACCCTGGGCCCTGCACCTCCCTAGGGATGGCTCCACCCTGACTCAGACTTTTAAGTTATACAACTGGGAGGTTGGGAACAGTCTGGTAGACTGACTGTGGAGACCTCCTGTTACCCTTTGCCTCCCAAACCTGTCCACTGAGGGGCGTGGGATGGGCTTATCTTGTGACACATGCTAGGAAGACCCTGCTTGGCCCAGAGCAGCCTTCCCAACCTCAAAGAGATACTAACCAGCAACTACAGCCCTAATAAGAGAACCATTAAAGCAAGCACATGTCCCCGCAACAAACCATGCTGCCAACTTTGCCCACGTATTTGCACAAAAGACACTACTACGGGACCTAATAAAACCAGCTACTACATCAAAGGCTTATTCACCTGCTCATCCATCAATGTGATTTGTGTCATCATATGCCAGAAATGCCCCTCTGCCTTATATACTGGACAAACAGGAGAGTCTCTGCGCAAAGGAATAAATAGGCACAGATCTGACATCAGAAATCGCAGCATTCTAAAATCAATGGGTCAGCATTTCAATCTTTGTGATCACTCCGTTAATGAGTTGTTAATTGCTGTGCTCACACAGATGAAATACCAGATCAAGGCTTCAAAAAGAAGCTGCAGAGATTGAATTCCTTTGCAAATTTGTTTGCATTGCCTCAGGACTTAATAAGGACGTTGGATTTTTCTCTCATTTGAACAGGTGACTTGACCTCATCTCCCTCTGTATGCTGTTCACCAGTGTTTGAATCTTAACTGCTTTGATTTGCTGTTAGTGTGACCTGTTCCCATGACTTATACCCCTCTGCATTTATTTCCTCCTGTTCTTGTAAGTTCCCCCATCTTTAAAGCATCTGATGAAGAGAGATTTTCTCCCATGAAAGCTCATGCAATAAATAAAATCGTTAATCTTTAAGTGCCACAGGACTCCTTGTTTGTTTTTTGTATTCAACATAAGGGTGGCAAAAACTAGCCCTGCCTGACACAGTCAGTCTTTCCCTGATGGGCACAGAACAAAGTGCCTAACATTGGTGCTGTCCATTACTAGAAACTGTCTGAGACACAGTAGCCAAAAGGGTTGTAAATCCATTCTATGGTTGAATGTAAGAACACCTGTATGGGAAACCCTTGGGGACTTTATTGAGAAAAGGTTCTTGTTTACAGGACTCAGAAGAACTATTTTAATTTCTCTTTGCTACAGAACATTGGGGGTTTTTTTGTTTTGTTTTTGCTGAATGGAAATGGCTGAATATCGCATTCTGAAGCTACCCAGGAGCCACTGAGGGATAAAGCTCATCAGAGCAGTAACTAGGCTGGGGTGAATAGGACAAAGCCCCAGGCAGGGAATGTTAGAGGATGGAGGGGATGGATCCAGCTTCCTGCAGCAGCCGGAGATGGATCCGGATCTGTTCACAGGTGCCATGGGCAGCCAGATTCATCCCCTGAGCCCCCCTAAAATTCCACCACTGCTGCTGCTGGCGACAATCTGGATCTCCCCCTGTCCCACCGCCCCCGGCTTGCTAGCTCATCCGGCAGCAGCTGGGAACGGATATGGGTTCCCCCGGCCTGCTGGTGGCAGCAAAAGCTTCTGCCACCACTGGCAGGCTGCGGGGATCTGGATCTGTCCCCAGCTGCTGCTGGACAAGCGGGGAAGCTTCCACTGCCACCAGCAAGCCATGGGCAGGAGAGCGGATTGCTGTCAGAATTGTAGGGGCTCGGGATGGATCTGGCTCCCTTTGGCAGCTGGGAATGGATCCGGATCCAACCCCAGCTGCTGCAGAAAGCTGGATCCATCCCCTCTGCTCTCTAAAATCCTTCACTAGGATCGGGGTTGGGGGGGAGGGGTGCATCTGGGGTCCTTGCCCCAGCTGTGAAAATTACTAGTTACAGCTCTGAAGCTCATTCTCTTAATTTAGATATTTTTCATTAGAAGCATTGTAAGATTGTTCCCTTGCACTGCTTGGCTCTGTGCTAAGCTTGAAGAGGGCAGGGGTTGGAGAGGAAAGTGTGTGAGGGGAAAGCGGAAGAGCGAGCTGCTACCAGTTAAAACCATTAATAATCTTGCCACAAAGACTTCTGTTTACTACAACCCATGCTCCTCTGGCAGAACATCGTGCAGGAGGACTTCCAGACTGAGTCATTTTATTTTGCTCAAATTAGGGAGATGTGGTCAAAACAGAGTGGCTCTTGGAAAGCAAGTGACAGCCTTTGCTCCTCCTGCACTGGCCTCTACTAGCCCAGATCCCCATGCCTGTGGAGAGCCCATTGACTTCAGCAAGATGTTAACAAGCCTGCACTTGCCATTCCTGATACAGTAATAGAATAACTGGCTCCATGGTCAATACTGCTGCTCCATGTTAGCCAGCGCTCAGCATGAGGTGACAGATGTGATCATGAGGCTGTCCCCTAAAACTAATCCTGATAATGCTCAAATGAAGATATGTGAGTGTCAGACTGGCTCTCAGTTGTTAACCTTTGGTTTTCTCTTTTACAGAGGAGTCATTCAGTGCTCCTAGGTCAAAACTGTAAGGGGAAGTGGTTCTTCGAGCGCTGCTCAGATGCATTCAGTAACAGGTGTCTCCCTGCTGGAGCGCCAGATTGGCCAGAAAAACTTTTGTCCTAGCCTGTCAGGAGAGGGCAGGCGGCCTCCGCCCCTCACGCCACCCCCTGGCTATATGTACGGCCGCCTCCCTACCCCTTCTCAGTTTCATTTCTTCCGCCTTGCACATTGGATCTGGAACGTCCGCTCCTTGCGAATTGCAAGCAGCCTGCCTGTCGTCTATGAGCTTTTGCCCAACTGGGAGCATCTCTTCGTGGATTTAATTTCACCACAAGAGCCTTCCACCATTGGACTGGAACATGAGGTCCCTTTCAACCCTATGATTCTATTCTATCCTACGATCATGCCAGGGTTTAAACCCTGCGCCGAGTGCGGCAAGGCCTTCCCCCGGGACGACCTCTGTGGGAAGTGCCTCAGGTGCCTGGGCAAAGACCACATGGTCTCAGCCTGTTCCATCTGTCTCTCCTTCAAACTACAAAATCAAGGAGAGGGAACAACGGCGCCGTGCCCTGGCCTCTAGGAGGCCCTGCACTCTTCACCCGAGGCTTCGGGTTCCCACCTGGCACCAAGACCCAGCTCGGCACCAGAGCCAGCGTAGCACTGCACTGCCAGTAGCCGCGGCTGCCGCACAACCTCGGTGCCAGTCCCAGCACCCTGGCACCAACTCAGTGCCCTGGCATCTCGGCACCACTCAAGGTTGCCTTCGGGCAGCCCGGTACTGCCAGTACCCGGATCGCCCCGACGCCACTCGCCATCATCTCTGGCGCTGCTATGGCACCGACCCGGTGCCCTGGCACCTCGGCACCATCCGAGGTCATCTTTGGGCAGCCCGGCCTCACCGGCACCAAGCTTGCCTCAGCACCAGCTACATTCACACTCGGCACCGCAGAGCCTGGTGCCGCAGGAAAGGGAGCTTGCCCGCCCAGGCAGTCCTCCTCCCCCGAGTGAGAACTTATCACGGAGCCACACGGAGTCGCTCCTTGTGCCATCCACCCTGGAAGCGGTGGAGGCTGCATGAGCCCTCCTCTTGCTTCCCACACCTCTTGTGCCGCTCCCAACCAGAAGGGGCAAACTGGCCTTCATATCCAAGGCCTGGGCCTGCCAGGGGCATTCGCCCTCGCCACCTCCGTCTCCCGCTCCACTGGGGGCCGGCACTTTAGAGCCATCTCCGCGACAGCACATCACTCTGCCGTCGCCAGTACCACCCCAGGAGTCTTGTTCCCCTCCTCCTGCCTCCAGTCCCAAGGACGGTCCTTCAAGGGGCTCTAAGTGGCCCCGGCGCCACACTTCGTCTCCATCACCGTTTCACTACTGGCCACAGGAATGGTCCTCTTGGGAGACCCCTTTCCACCTTGGCGAGCGCCCGGTACTGCCTTCTCCCTGGCACCAGAGTCCTTTACGGGAAATCTGTTGGCACACTTCGATATGTTGCACTGGGCCATGGAATGGAGGTGCAGCCCTTGGGTCCCCCTCCCGATGCTCTCTTTGGGCCAGCCTTTGCCCCCAAAGAACCCCTAACAGTCCCGCCCCGCCCGGGTGTCTGGGACCTCGCCCGTTCCCGCTGGCAGAGCCCAAGTTCTATTGCCTGATTTCGGATACAGTGGCCGTTAAATATCGGGTTCCTGCATTGGATTTCCCTTCTCTCTTTGGTCAACCAGTTCCCCTGAGGGAAGTGGTGCAAATGGTACTGGGCCCCAGGGAACCCCCCAGCGATCCCCTTCCATCCTCCAGGGAAGCCAGGGAACCGGACCTCTTGGGCCGTAAGGCATACTCCTCAACAGCCTTCCATTTGTGAGTGGCAAACAACCAAGCCATTATCAGCAGATTCTTGCTGGACATGTGGGAGTCAGTCGTGAAATTCTGACGCTTGTTCCCACCCGAGGCCAGGGAGGAGTGTGATGCCTTTCTAGAGGAGGGTAACATAATTTATCACAACCTCCTCCTTTCGGCCCTCAACATGGTGGACACAGCTGCCTGCACCATGGCCTCAGCAGTAACCATTTGCCGGGTGGCCTGGCTTAGGGAGGCTAGGGCACCCCCTAATGCGCAGCAGGCGGTTCTCTACCTGCCCTTTGAAGGGGACGCTTTGTTTTCCCCCAGAAACATTATTGGTAGTGGGCACTGCTCGAGATCCCAGGGGAGAGGCCAAATACTTGGGCTTGCTCCCCCTCGGGCCCACCCCTCCCACATAGGCATCTGAGGCCCTACCTTCTTCCACTAACTCCCCGTTATCCCTATCATCGTGGGATCAAACTTCCTTCCATTGCTATTATCCACTGTAAGGGCTGAGACCCCCCCTTCTGTTCCCTGCTGCAGGGAAGGGGCCCACCCAATTCACCTGCCCTCAGGCGGCATGGGCCTCCTCAAGGCACGAACTCCCTTCCTGCACTTTATCCACAGTGGCTATCCTGCCTGCACCTTCTCTCCAGCGGCTACCTTGGGCACTCGTGGGGAATCTGCCCCCCCTTCCCCCCACACCTCCTTCCTTTGGTATCCCTCAATCCTGCACTGTCACATCAAATCTTTGCCGGGGACAAGGAGCGCATCTCGTAGTAGCCCCAGCTTTGCTGCAGAGGCTCTGAGACGTGTATTTGCAGCGTTTACTCGGAAGCAGGACCATCCCTGTTACCCTGATGCTCTCCATTCGATTCCTGGATGGGGGTGGGGGTGGGGGATGCCTTCGTTCACTCATGACGAGTAACCAGCCTATTGCGGCCCCGACAGCTCGACGGGACTTTCCATCCTACTTGTCATGCAAGATGCATTTGCATGGTCTTGGCAGCTCTTAGCCTCCGCGGAAGGCCAAGGCAGAGCAGTCCATCCCTGCCTTCATATACTCCTCTTCTTTACAGAAGCTGAGGCTCCTTACAGCCCCTCTCTTTGCAGGCAACCTCAGTTATATCAGGACTCCTATCCTAGAAGTCCTTATCATAGGCCCCACCCTAGGGGAACAGCAATGGGATACCGTATTTTGGGCCTTCCACCCTAGCTTCCACCTTCACGGCATCAGTCCCTCCGCATACCTGGGCAGAAGGCCGCACTCTGAGCATGAAAGCTCCTCAATGAGTTGCTTATAACTACTCACCCTAACTTCCCTGCTGTCAGGTCACGCATACCCCGGCAGAGGACACTGCCCCTTGGGCGCGTGCTGAACCACTGACCTGATAACCCTCCATATTGGGTTCTCTAACCTCAAGGTACCTCTGCGATACCGCAGTTGATACTGCGGGTGGCTTCTTTTCCGAGGTGGTTGGGAGATATTCTTTCCTGCTCCCGACAACTGTATTTCTGGGGGTAACTCCACATCAACATGTCTTGTCCCCTGTGCTCACGCCTCACTATGTAGCCATGACACTACCTCCTTTTGGTGGTGCCCTGGACACGCAAGACCATATTCCTAATACGGCACCCCTTCGAGCCCTTGGGCCACCTCAACTCGGTGGGCGAGAGGTAGTTGGCATTGTCTCCGCCTTCCCCTGCCCCTTTGCGTACAACCCTCATGTTGCTGGAATCCCACAGGATTACATGCTAAGCGGCTCTCTCTCTTTCTCTGTGAGTTCTCATGCTATCAAGGTTATTATAGGTAATAACCCATCAGCACCATCCAGGCCTTTACGTCACCTTATGGGTGCTAGTGTCCTGGAGTACCTCTCCAGCAAGAAACCTGGGGTTTGGTATCATTCTTAGTTGGAAGAGTGCACTTTGCGCACTAACTTGAGATCCTGTAGCTGACATACCTGTGCCTTGCACCGTCTCACTGTAGGCCTTTGCCTTCAGTGTATGGGCTTGTAGTGTCTTGCCAGACCATTCTCGATTATTACTACCTTCGTCGATCAGACCCTGCTGGCACTGGCCATGTCCAGTCCAGGGGGAAGGTTCATCCCTCTCGCGGCTACCTGTGTAGCCAGCAAGCATCCAGGTGAGACTGTGACTCTTTGGATCCCGGCTCGGACCTCAAGGTGCTCAATCCATGGGATACTGCTCATTCCCTCCATTACTTCCTATGCAGGCCACAATCATTGTTTAAACTTGCTTCTGTTTGCCTCCAGCGTTCTCGACGAGCCCACACGGAAAGGTCCTATGGCCAGACACCTTTCTTCTGGCCTTCATATGTTTGTGTTCTGCCACTTAGGTGGAACATCCAATGCAACCCTCTATGGTTTCACATTGCGGTCTTCATATTCGTTGTGGTGACCTTGGCCCATCCTGCCCCCTCTCTTATGCCTCGGCGGGTTCGGCCTGCCCCTGTCTTGGGTTGGCCCTCAGCTGTCGATCTCCTATACCATGCCAAGAGCCTATTCGTCTCTTGACACTGGTTAGATTCTGGTTTGCTGGGCTTTCTTCCCAGCTCCACCCGCCATCCATCAGAATGGCTAGTAGTCACCTATTACTGAATGCATTCAGGTCCCTCCCCTCCATCCCCGCATCTGGAGTTGGCGACTCTAAGGAACTGAGGAGGGGTCAGGAGGCAGCCGTATATATAGCCACGGGGTGGCGTGAGGGGCGGAGGCCACCTGCCCTCTCCTGACAGGCTAGGACAAAAGTTTTTCTGGCCAATCCAGTGCTCCGGCATGGAGACACCTATTACTGAATGGATCTGAGCAGCCCATCTCGAAGAAGGATGGTTACTGGTGAGTAATCCGCCATTCTCTTATTAGGGCTAGTAAGTGTTGTGTATACAAAAGAGGAAACAATGGATTGTCTTATGTTCCTACGTTCCAAAAGGGTAGCTGTGTTAGCGGCCGTGTTAGTCTAATTCAGCAAAACAAACAAGGAGTCCTGTGGCACTTAAAGACTAACAAATGTATTTATCACATGAGCTTTCATGGGAGAGAATCCTACTTATCAGAAGTGGGATTTTATCCCACAAAAGCTCATGCGATAAATAAATTTGTTAGTCTTTAAAAATGCCACCAGACTCTTTATTTGTTCCTTATGTTCCTAGAAGCTCATACTTCAAGGTTTCAGCTAGCTGCCTTCAAGGGTCAGGAAGGAATTCCCTCCCCTCTCCTCCAACATATCCTGAGTTTCTTTTTTTCTGCTCTACTTTCTCTGAAGCATCAGCACTGGCCAGATGGCTGCAGATGGGACATTGGACGGGACAGACAAGCGCTGTGAGGCAGCATTGAACATTCTTTCTCTCAGGCATGGCTGGCTGCCTCTTACTCACATGCTCAGGGTCTATTGATTACCGGGGGGGGGGGGGGGTTCAGACAGGAATTTTGTCCAGAGTCAGATTGGCAGTGAGCTTGGGGGGTTTTCACCTTCCTTTACAGCATGTGGGATGCAGGTCACTTGCCAGGATTATCTATTAGCTCTCACTTGATCAATTTTCTGCTGTTTGGGGCCTCAGGCACTGGTGTATCTTGGTCTCTTCTAGTCTTTGTCTGAGACACAGAATTATCTGATCTCCTGTGGGCTGTAATCTTTGTAAACTCTGTAACATGCCTATGGATCAGAGGTTCAAAGAGGACAGAGTTGGGATATCACAGCTCTATCTCCCTACTATGTGGCACAAGTTATTTCTACTGAGGTCAGGGGCTGCTGTTTCTATCCCATGCCAGGAGATTAAATTCTCTAATCGAATTCAGCCTAAAAATTTTCCAATCAATGTTAAATCACAGGAACACTCACAAGTTCTCTGGAGATTTCCTTTGTCTTAGACAGGGTATGAACTGTACCCTGAAAATAGGCCTTCTGCTTCCAGTTGGTGGTTTCAACCCTCCCGCCAGCCATGAATTGAAGGGCTGGCTCTGAGAGGTTTAGATCTGGACAGCTCCCATCTTTCCTTCTTGCATGAATATGTAACTAAGTTGTTTTCATTGTGCTGTGTTTTTAAGAGTCTAGCAACAAAGGCACCATTGTCACTTTGAGACTGAGAGGATGCAGCATGTTACAGAAGAGCCCCGTATACTGGGCTGTCTTCAGTGGACTTGACTCTTTCTCATTCTGTTAAATGGAAATTTAGATAATTTAGGCTGAAAGTACATGGAAGAATATCATGCACAGCACCTTCAAATTCCAGGGAGCAAGCTTGTAGGGGGTGGTAAGATTGGAATTTTGCCAGGTTACCCATCCCAGTGAGGGAGTCAGCTTCTCTATCTTCTGCTTCACTTTGACTCAGCTCCCCAAAGGACACACACAGACTCTCATGGTCCAATTACTGGTCCTTCTTGGGATCTGGTTTATCAAACAAAACAGAAAAGTTGAGCTCAGCTTGATACAAACCTTCCTCATCTCTCTAGTGTCTTATCGCTTGCTATTGGAGTTGTTTAGCTCATGCTCTGGGGGTCCCAGCTTCAATGACCAAGATGCTGGGTCTTTTAAATTTCATTGTGTTGGCTGAATCAAGCATTATGACTGGTAGGAAGGCAGCATTAAATGAAGATTTGGCTGTTACGGAGTGGCATAAAGGAAAGGGCAGCTGCTGGAGAGGATTCACAATGGGTGTAATCTGGTGTAATAAATATGATAAATCAGGCAAGTGACTTCCCGCTATCCAGGATATTTAATCAGCAAATTGAGACAAGGAATATTGTATCACAAAGCATATGTAGAAGAAGGCTAGGCAAAGGATCCCAACTGTAATTACAAAGTGAAGTAGATACTAAGGTGACAGGTTTCCTGAAAACAGGAGAAATGTATCTCTCACAGGGGAAGGCTGGCAGGCTGGTGTGTGCTTGGAGCTCAAGGATTATGGTGTGTGGATTTTTGTTTTAAATAGTTACATTTCTTTGCTTGATTATTCACTTTCCTCATGGGCTTGAATGCCCCACGGGGCCATTTTTGGGGCGGACTGAATGGGGAATTGAATATGCTCTTAGCACTTCCTCTCCTGGATGGCTGAAAGAATGTAAGCCTCCTGCAGCTGGCTGCTTTCTCTGGGGAGGGACCCTGATGTGATCTGCTGAACATTGTGAACCTTGAATATTTCTGAGCCTGTGGAATGCAGCTGGTGAAACAGAAGGCATCACTTTCAGTTGTGATGGGAGGAGGTCGCCAAAATCCTCAGCATGGGGGAAAGAGGGAGACAGTTACAAAGAATCTTTTTCTACCCCCAAATCATTCGTTCACCCATCTTTGAAGCGTCTGATGAAGTGGGATTTTCTCCCACGAAAGCTCATGCGAAAAATAAATCTGTTAGTCTTAAAGTGCCACACAACTCCTTGGTTTTTTTGCTGGACTAGACTAACACGGCTATTCCTTTGGAAATGGAGAAGAATGGTCTGCTTGGGCAAGTTGACCTGTTTGTAATCAAATGAGTTTGGGGTATCAGAAAGCAAGATGTGGGGGGGTTAAACCTAGAAGTTGGAGCAGTGGTATTTGGACTTAGTGATTAGAACAGTGGCTGTAGGGCCAGGAACCAGAGCCAGGAGTCAAGTGTGGGTTCAGAACAAAGCTGGCAGCTAGGCTGGAGGAAGGTGGCTGTAGCCAGAGCAGGTTACAGCCTGTGAAGTCTATCACTGCCAGGCAGGGGAGAGCCTAAGCCATGAAGATACTGGACAGACTAAGCAATTGTTTGTCCCATGAGGCTTATGTCCCAGCTCTGAGAGTCATCAGTTCAGCTCCTGGCTTGTGGATTGATGGGAGCCTAGCACAGGAATGACTCATGTGGGAGGCAAGAGACTGAGAGTGTCTTCTTTTCTCTTCTGCTGACCTACTGTCTGACCATGGACAAGTCACTTCACTGCTCTGTGCCTCAGTTTCCTCTCTTAATTTTGTTCAACATGTCTATTTAGATTCTATCATATTAAGGAAGGGAATCTTATGTGTATGCACAGCCTCTAGCACAATGGAGCTCAGAGCTCAGTTGGGGCCTATAGGTGCAATCAGAATGTAAATAAAAATAAGAGGACAGTGAATAGTGGTACTGAGAGACACCCATTTTAATTTATTACCTAGCAGAGATGACATCTATTTAAATTTATTTGGGAGAAACAGTGTTATCTAATGATTGGAGAAGAACCATGGGAGCTGGGACTTGGATTCTTCTGTTCCCATTTCTGCCACCGTGCAAACTTAGGCAAATCACTTAACTTGTCTGGGCCTGTCTAGCCTGCACACAGCCCAGGCTCTGACTCAGGTTTGAGTGCAAGTACCACTTCCGTCCATACACAAATCAGTCACTCAGTTCAGCAAGCACTCTAGACCTGGGTCCTAGTATCCTGCTAGGAGAACAGGATAGAATCTGAGTCCCACTGTGTCTTGGGACCAAACCCTGGTGTTTTGCACTGTGGATGCTGGTCAGATCACACACTTGAGTTAGAAGGTCTGCATAATGTAGTATGGGCATGTTGGCATGGCTATGGGTCAGCAATTGAAGGCAATGTTGGATTGGAAACACCTAGGCCACATGCTCAGGTCCCACAGCTATGACTGTAAAATACATGTGCTAATAAAGTTTGTGGATGACAAGAAATTGGTAGGAATTGCCAATGGAGAGATCCAAAGGGGCAGCTGTGTTAATCTAGTTCAGTAAAACAAACAAGGAGTCTTGTGGCACTTAAAGACTAACAAATATATTTATTGCATGAACTATTGTGACAGACACTTTGAAGAGAGAGAGATTGCAATATCATTCAACAAGATCTCTTGTAAACTACAGTAATAGAAACAGGATGAAATTTAACATTGGTAAGTGCAAGGTCATGCATTTAGGGACTAATAACAGGCATTTTTGCTATAACCCTGAAACACATCAACTGGAAGTGACAGAGGAGGAGAAGGACCTGGGAGGATTAGTTGATCACAGGATGACTATGACAGGACAATCTCTGCACAAAAGAATAAATAGACACAAATCTGACATCAGAAATAACATTCAAAAACCAGTAGGAGAACATTTCAATCTGCCTGATCACTCCATTGATGGTTTGTTAATAGAGGTGCTTAAACAAATGGATTACAAATCAAAGCTTCAAAGAGACACTGCAGAATTGGAATTCATATGCAGAATTGACACCACTGCCTTAGCAGGGGTCAGCAACCCAAAAGATAAGAAGAGCCATTTTAAAAAATTCCTTCAATAACCATGTGTTCTGAGACCCACAAAATGGATGTGGTCTCTTGGTGTGGGGAGCTGACAGAGGAAGGGGGGAGATGAGCTGGAACCAGAAATGTGTCCCCCACAGGGTTTGCCAGTGGTGGTGGTGAGCCCTGAGATTGGTGTGGGCTGTCTGCAGGGTCCCATGGTGGCAAGGGGAGGCCTGGAGCTGCAAGGGGGCATCTAATGAGCCACATGTGGCTCTGGAGCCACAGGTTGTAGACCCCTGCACTGAACGTTAGTTTTGCTGAATGTGAAAAAGGATGCTGGTAGCAGCAAGTGCTTTATCTCATCAGTGCCAGCAGAGGGTACCCTGGCATCAGGATCATCTCCATGAACGATGGGAAAATGCACTTTAAAACAGTGCCAGTCCCATGTCAATGTTCTGGGTTCAGGATTTTTACCATACGACATCAGAAATGATAAAAGATAATTTTATCCCAAATCATTTTACTGATTAATGCTTTCTCTGTGTCTCTTCATCCATACCGTTGCTGAGACATTGACAGCTGGAGAGTACCATGGTGGACAGCCAGAAATGCAGATAGATCTGGTGAAGGAATGATTTTTTTCACTTCAAAAACAAAGCAAAACAAAACAAAACCAACCAAAAAAAAATAAAAAAACCAAACCAAAACAAAAAAAACAAAACAAAAAAAAGAAACCAAAATGAGCATTTGCAGCCCAAAGTTTCTTGAAAATATGACAAGTTTTCGTTGCTGAAACTCCATTTTTGGGTAATTCTTTGTATGTTTGTTTGGAAGATCAGTTTTTTTGATGAAAAACTGAACACTTTTGGCAACAATTTTGTTTCACACTTTCCTCTCAAGCACATAGAGCTGGCAGAGAGCAGAGGGCTGGAGGAACCAGGAATCTGGCTCATTGGCTTTGAGGTGAGAGTGTACTCAAATGGAAGGGCTGGGTTCCGTTTGCAGTTGCACAGGTGTAAATCCAGAATGACTCCACTGGCTTGAATAGTTATTCCCTGGACGGACACAGGTATAGCAGTAACAGGATCTTGGCCATAGATTTTGCATTGAACGAAATAAGGGGTCAGAAAGGAGTCTTGTGGCACGTCTAAAAGACTGAATGAACTTATTTATTGCTCGCAACTGCTCAGGTCTTCTCTCCCTTCTGCCTATCCTAGCTGGTTCCTCACTGACATCTTTTTCTTTTGTTTCTTTTTCTTCCTTGCCTGCACATCTACTTCCTTGGCCCTATTTCCATCACATACATGACCTCACGTCCTACTGACATCCCCTCCCCTCCTCTGCCCATGCTATCGTTGCGCTTGCCTCTGATTCTCGCTAACTCCCTCCTTTCACCATCTGCTATCAGACACCAATGAGTTTTATGGAGTGAACTGACCCCCTTTTTATCAAGGCCTGCATTAAAAGGACACCAGGGGTTAAAGTATAATTTGGCAGGCCCTGGAACCCTCCTAACAGGGTGGGCTCCCTTCCCCACCCCAGCTCCTGCCCCCCGAATGCCAGCCCCCCATCTGTCTACCCTGCACCCCAGCTCCTGGCCCCCAAATGCCAGCCCCCCACTCCAGCTACTGCCTCCAAAATACCTATGCCCATCTATGTTCCCTCTAAGCTGTGCATGTGTGTGTGTATGTGCACACAGGTTGTGAAATCTATGCACACAAAATAAAGTGCGCACAAAAAAATCAACAGTGCTACTATTTTGATGCTACTTTAAGTGGGTAATTTCAAACAGCATGTTTCAAATAAGGTTCTGTAATTTATAAAATTTCCATCACCATGTCAAAATAAAATTTAGATATTATTTGCATCATATGCATTTACTTCATT
Source organism: Podocnemis expansa (assembly GCA_007922195.1). NCBI lineage: Eukaryota > Metazoa > Chordata > Testudines > Podocnemididae > Podocnemis > Podocnemis expansa. Next base: position 35,065,082 of record ML681997.1, read on the forward strand.
GCACTCACAAGTTTGACCACAATCACTGGCATGTGCACAGATTTGAACACTGGTTCCAAAAATGTGCACAAAAGAAATTTTTTGTGCACACAGCTACAAAAAGTTAGAGAGAACACTGACACCAATCAGGCCCCTTTCCCCATGTCCTTCTTAGCTCCAACCCCACTTCCTAAGCTACTTGCCCCCATTCTAGCCCACCAAGCCCTCCCTAGACCACCATCCTGACCCCTTCTCCTCCCTCCCTATGCACCCTCCCTGCCCTCACACTTTCCCTGCCAGCTGCCCAACCGCCTTGACCCCCTGCAGCCCCCTTACCTGGCCGAAGAGCTGGGCAGGGAGCAGGAGGCCACGGTGCTGGCTGGCCAGCTTGTCAGCAAGTAGGAGCCAGAGTTGGAGGCTGGGGCCTGGCTGCGCGCATGGCCAGGGCCTGCCCGGAAGGGGCAGAGAAATACAGGCTCCGAGGAGGGGAGGGAGGGGATAAAATGTCCCATATACAAGTCCTTCAAGTGGAGAACATGCAAAGAAAGAGAGCAAAGACTGTGCAATATTGTCCAGGAATGGGCAACACAACTGGCGGCGGATATGCCCAATGCGCCTAAGAATGAGCCAGCACCATGTGCCAGGTCAGCACCAGAAAAAACCCAGTGCCACTTTCCAGCTATTAGTAAAAAGTCGCAATCGGCCTCTGACTCAGCACCACCTCAGTGCCGAGTCACTTCGCCTTCAGTAACCCCACCTCAAGGAAAGGATCCGGAGCGCATTCCCGTTCCTTCGACCCTGGAGGCATTCGTGGTGGTGAAGGCCTTGACCCAGCTGCTGTCTCTGGCACCACGCAAGTTGGTACAGTCAAAGGGGAAACTGGCTGTCTCAGCCAAGGAATGGACCTCCACAACAGGATCAGTACCGACATCGGGATCGATGATGGGGTACCCCCTCAGCACTAGAGAATGGTACCATCCTGGAACCAGAGCAAGGGGCTGTGAATGGGTACCGCTCCTCACCCAAATCCTTACGCAAACCCTCAGTACTGCGCTCTCAAGGGTCCAGATGGGCAAGGTCATTTTCTACTTCCTTGGCTCCCTCTGATGATGAGCCTCGGCATCGTTGGTCCTCATCGTCCCTGGCACCAACTGCAGCAGGGGAGAAACCTGCTTGTAAGCGGAGCCATAAGTGTTCCCTGACCCCCCCCCCACCGAGACTATTCATCCCCCAGCCCCCGAGCGCAAACACCTGTGGCATGGGCCCCATCACCACTGACCCCATCAGCACTGGTGGGGACATGGAGCAGGCCCAAGAACAGCTGCTGTTGTATTGACAGCCCCTGAAAGAAAAAAGGCCACTCAGAGACCCACGGTGACTTGGTACCGTGCTCCTTCCAGGAATGGTCTAGCAGATGGTTGGACTACCCTTCAGAGGATGAGCTGGTATCACCGTAACCCTCAGCACTGCCGTCAGCCAGGACCCCTTGCTCCTTGGAGGCTTTGGATGAGGAACCTGACTCTGGCATCATGCAGTACTGTAGATTGCAGATCCCTTCATCTTCTCCTCTGCATGAAGCAACCTATCAAAGGCCCCTGGTGTACAGGGACAACCCCTGCGCCCAGCAGGATCTGCTGAGGTGCATGGCAGCGAACTTGAACTTGGATCTCGGGGTCATTAAGGAACAATGTAACCCCTTTTTTGATGTAGGGGATGCAGCTCCACCCACAAAGTCTCTGTTCCCTTGCATGAAGGGGTATACAGCATTGCGAGAGCACAGTGGCAAATCCCATCCTCAATCTCTACTGTGCCCAGAGCTGCGGACTGGATGCACTGATCCCTCCAAGCTGTATGGCTGTACAGCTGCACACACACAAAAAATCTTGCTGTGCAGGATTTTTTCTCTCCCATGCATGAGATAGACCAGGCTGGCAGCACAGCTGAGGATTGGCCCGGGGGGGGGGGGGGGGGGGCCAAGCCCCAGGGCCGGGCGGGGATGGGGCAGGCCGGGCGGGGGCCAGGCCCAAGGATCGGCGGGGGGGGGCAAGAGGCCCAGGGTTGGGCTGAGCTTGGTCAGGCTAGGTCAGGCCGGCAGTGTGGCCAAGGGTCGGCCGGGGAGAGGGGCAAGCCCAGGGTTGGGCTGGCAGTATAGCCAAGGATCAGCTAGAGGGAGGAGCAGCAGACCCTGGCTCAAGAAGGAGTAGCACTGAGTCACATAAAAATCAAATCCTCTCACTTAAAGTAGGCTTTGACCACTGCTCCCTCTAAGCTGTGCGTGTGTGCGCATACACAGGTCATGAAACCTGCGCACACAACAAAATAAAGTGTGCACAAAAAAATTCAATAGTGCTAATATTGGTGCTCACAAAGAAATGTTCTTGCACACACAAAGAAATTGTTTGCGCACACAGTCTACGAGTAATTAGAGGGAACATAGGCTCTGACCTAATTTTGCCTTTAGATACTTGAGTATGAATCTGTGGGCTAAGAAGTTGTGTCCACTGGTGAGAGTACTCTGATGAATTCTGCCCACAGAGTCAGAACATGAGGATATCCCTGTATTTAGTTAATAATAATAAAGTTATACTTGTGCTTATATACTGCTGCCTTTCATCACTGGATCGTGAGGATCTCACCAAACATTAATTTAAACCTTACAACTCGTCTCTGAAATTAGTATTATTCTCAATACATGATAAAAATAGTGAAAGTAAAGCCTGCTTCTGCAACATGCAGAGCAGCGTCAAGTCTCTCTGACATCACTGGGAAATGACTGAGGCCCATCAATATTCTGCAGGGTCAACTCCAGGTGGCTTGCCATAGGTAAGATGGCAGCAGGCTATTGCAGCGCCAACACTGGAACTCAGAAGTCCCAAATCCAGTCCTCTACACTAACTCTTAGGCAATGCTTCTCATCATATGGCTAAGCACAGTTAAATTTGCAGAACAATGAATATTAGAATGGGCTAGAAACAAAGCAAAATCAACCTATCAGATTAATTATGTTATTACAGATACTTATTATTCAGCCTGGTAGCAGGGTTCTTCCCTCTGATGTGTGTTTTGGCCTAACATGTTGCCCTAGACAGGTAGTATTAAACCATAAGATTTTGTGGGTTACAACCCACCTCTTTAGATGTATATCCAAATATACATATATTACATCTGAAGCGGAGTACTATATGTAACCCATGACATAGTTTTTGAAATTTTATATAAAATAAACTAACATGGCTATCCCACTTAAAATGGCTTCATCTGCAGTATTACAACTAGGATTTGTGGCTGTAGGTTAAAATGGTTTAAAAAACCCCAATATTATCCTAGTTAAAATTGAAGTGAGATTGTGAACCTTTAACTCTTGTTCTAATAATATTTGTTCTAATATTCATATTTTAAGCAAAGATTTTCAGAAGAATTGAGAAAAATATTTGGGTTTCAAATTATTAAGTAAAGATTGACACAAACTGAAAAATGTATTTGTTACAAAGTGAGGTGTTTATTCAGAGTGTCACATTGATAAGTGTGGTAAATTTCCCTGCCTTTCCTCTTCGCCTAAATCAGGGGTCTCAAACTCATGGCCTGTGGGCCTCATGCAGCCCCTAAAATTGTTTCCTGCTGCCCACAATAACACTATTATTATCGATATTTGCAATATCATTGTATGAGAGGATTTCAGTGGTGTGGCCCTCAGCTCACATGCTAGTCCTCATGCGGCCTTTGCGTTAATTTGATTTTGAGATCCCTGATCTAAATATTGTGTCATAAGGAAAAAAAATTAAATAACATTTCTTAATTTTTTGTTCTGTATTTTTCAATAATTTTTGTCACGTGAGTTTGCACAAAAAATTTTATTCAGAAAAAGTTTTGCGCACAAGTTGAAAATTTTGCACACAGGGCAGCAAACCTTAGAGGGAACACTTACTGGAGGTACCATGTCCCAGCCGATAGGTTTGCCTTCCTTTTCAACCATCCCATTTCAGGTTCTCTGGTAGTGGATGCTGTCAATCATAGGAAGAGTCAGGGCCAACCAAGCTCCACTCCCAAAAATAAGGAGGCGAAGAAACTTGATCTCTTTGGTAGAAAGGTTTATGCCACCTCAGCCCTCCAACTGTGTATAGCAAACCACCATGCCCTCACGGGGAGATATGTATTCAGTCTCTGGTGGCCACTAGAAAGGTTTCGTGGTGTGGTCCCCAGAGAAAACCTCAGGGACTATGAGATGCTGGTAGGGGAGGGCATTCTAGCTTCCCGCATCATACTAATGACTTCATGGTAAGCATCTGACACTGCCTCTCGCAGCATAGCCTCAACAGTGTCAATGCGACAGTCAGCCTCGTTACAAGGCTCTGGTCTGTCACAACAGATGCAGATGGTTATTCAGGACCTTCCCTTCAAAGGCCTGGCCCTGTTTGCAGAATCCACAGATTCTAAGCTACACTGGATGAAGGACTCCAGGGCTACCCTAAAGTCCCTAGGCATGTCCATGCCTCAGGAAATTAGGTGCTCCTTTAGATTCCAACAAATGCAGCAACAACCCCAACAGCTGCAACACCAACATCAAACACAGGGGTCACGCCAGAGGTCCTACCAACAATCTCAGCATCAGTACGGGGCCCCAGACAGGGAAAGGAACCGGGCGGGCAATGACTCAAAATACCAAGCCTCGGCACAAACAACCCACCAAAGGAACAGCAACTCCTGATCAGCCAGCCAAAAGCAGCGTTTTTGACAAGTGGCTAGGGGGTCCCATCCCCAAGCCCAACCTCTCTTGTTCAACAACCAGCTGGCCTGATTCCTACTTAATGGGGCCAGCAAAACTGACCTCTGGATATTGGACATGATATCCAAAGGATACTCTGTACCAGCGGTGGCCAAACTTATGGAACTCAAGAGCCACACAAGTTGATTATCAAACCTTCAAGAGCCACACTGAGGCACATAGCCATATACTTTTACATTCTCCAATATTACTAAGTTTAAAATTCATTGCACATTTTAATTTTACAATAAAAACAGGACAAATATCAATCCTACTAATCTCAGATTCTAATAATTACTTAAAGTTACCATGACAATTCAGCCTATATAGTAAAAACTTAGCTGCTGCTCGATATAGAAGACTGCAGGCTAGTGGCGAATTTTTTAAAATCCTGACCATGCCACACTTCTCCCCGCCATCCTGACTGCCGCCTGAACTCCTAGGCTGGGGCTGCTTTCCTAAACTGATTTGGTGACGTTCTTCCAGGAGCCACAGTTTTTCATTCAAGAGCCACACATGGCTCCCGAGCCGCAGTTTGGCCATGCCTGCTCTATACAGTTCAAATCTATACCCCGAGGTGGAAATCTGCCCCCTCATTTGAATCTTAGGAACCCAGAACTCAACCTTTGGTTGCAAAGGGAATGTGAAAAACTGCTTTCCCTAGGGGCTATAGAGAAGGTTCCAAGGAGACAGTGGGGGAAAGGGTTCTCTCTTGATACTTCCTAGTTCCCAAACCAAACGGTGACCTGAGACATATCTTAGACCTCAGGGCACTAAACAAACACCTAAGGAGAATAAAAGGAAAATAAAATAAAATAAAATAAAATTCTGCATGGTTTCTCTCCCCTCATGTCTCCAAGGGCTTAAGAAGCATGCAGAGCACCAGGTTACTTCCAAAGAAATATGAAGGAAATCCTTAACCCTTAAAGGTAGTTGCGCTCCTGCCATGGTGCTAGATTAGAGATCTGTGCCAACAGTTACAGGAGCAGTCATGCATCATGGGGCTGAATCATTTCTGTGTTAAATGACAAATAGAGTGTCTAGAAAATACTGACAACCAAAGATGGGGACTTGGCCAGACAAGGGTCAGCCTAGAGAAATAAAAGAGATTAACCCCGTGCAAACCTTGCCTGCAGGAAGCAGCTACTGCTCATGTTAATAAGCTTACCTGGTATGAAAAGGTTTTGCAGATCAGGCCTTAAGTTTCTAGGTGGGCTGGCCCAGCTCTTTGAAGATATTTAGGTGCCTCACTTTCCTGGGAGGATCCATCCGTTACTCAAGACTGATCTGATAAAATTCCAGCTCTTACTTCAATAACTATTGGGCTACAGCAGGCACATATTCTATACGAAGAACATCAGATGAGATGTTTGTTTGTGGCTTTAAATGTACTGCTTGTATTTAAAGCTATTTGATGCATTGCTTGTATAATATTAATTTATCTGCTTGCCTCAGCTTAATTGCATTGTTCAAACTGATTTGTTATTTTGATCCTGGTTCTGTCGGATCAGGTGATCTCATGACTAAACAGCTCCACCCCACCATGGAGAGGGGAAGCACTCTCCCAGGAGCACTGTGAGCAAATGGTGGGTTACTTGCAGTAACTGTCCTGCTTCAAGATGGGCTGCTCACATACATTCAGTTACAGGTGTGTCTACGTGCTGCAGCACACGGTTGGTTGGAAGACTTTTTCCCTAGACCAGGGGTGGCCAAACTTATGGAACTCAAGAGCTGCACAAGTCGATTGTTAAACCTTCAAGAGCTGCACTGAGGCGTATAACTACATATTTTTACCTACTCCAAAATTACTAAGCTTAAAATTCATTGCACACTTTAATTTTATTGTAAAAATAGGGCAAATATTGATCCTACTACTGTCAGATACTAATAATTATTTAAGGTTACCATGAAACTAGGCCTTTACAGTAAAAGTTTAGTTGTCGCTAGATGTAGAACACTACAGGCTTGTGGCAAGTTTTTTTAAAATCTGGGCAGTAACTTGTCAATGCAGTCGGTAAAAGCTCTCTCAGATGCTGATCTCTAAGTATTGCACAATGTTTTGAATTTCATTGTGGAATATGATGCTTCACAGCAATAAGTTGTGCCAAAAATTAAAAGTAATCTACGTTGTTTTAAACTTTTCTCCTTTGTATTTTCATTTCTTAGTATTCCACATCATGTTTAGGACTTGTAAAACATGATTTTATTTTAACAACAAGTACACTGTATTAGGGCCTATAAGAAAATCTAAACATGCTATGGCTTCTCTGACCATGTCACGCTTCCCTCCCCCATCCCCATTGCTGCTTCCCTGCTGTTTCTTACCATGCCCCCGCTTCCCTGCAAACATTTCTGCCAGTAAACTTGTTCACTAAAATACTCATGGATGGTGAAGACAAAAGGTCTGAGGACTCAATCAGACACAGTTAATTTTAAAATGAGAGTAATAGTAAGGGAAAACCCCGCTCTCATCTTAATCCTGTGAAGAAATGCACACAGGGACACCTTTTCAACTGTTCAGAATCAGAACAGATCAATGAAAATTTATGGGGACAGAAAGTGCAAGATCAGAGCCTGTTCCAGTAAGTGCATTGGAGTCCATGCACAGAAGATATTATGGAAAAAATCCCATTGAGTTTATTCAGTTTGGGGTCAGGCCCTCTATACATTCTAAATATCATTATTTGTTTTTTATAATACAAAGTAAAATCTTCATTGGTGAGAGATGTTTTTCAGAAAGTTTACAACACAATTTTCCATCCTCGGCCCTTCACAACAATTACTCTCTTGTCTAATGGGCTCAGATACCCATAGAGTCATTCATGAAGACTGCACTGAAATGTAAATGGATTTTGACTACTGGTATACAACAAAGAAAAATTAATACAGGTTGAATGCTAGTTAATCAGTGGAAGTATATAGTGTTGCTATTGAACTTTGCAGTGAACGTAAATTATCTTGGTAATTGACTTAGTTATATTAATTAAAATTTTCTTATAAGATAAATGTACTAGCAGTTCCTTCTGCAAACAGATGACATACTGATGTCTCAGGCACACTTGTTGAATGGACTTAAGGAATTTTTCTTCTAAAGCCAGTTTTCAGTAGTGGTGGTCTATCCTAAGTTGAAATCCTTTTGCATGCTGAAAATGAACCATGATCCATAATAAGTACTTGTAACATTCTTTAAATTAATAGAGGGTTTTTTAATAACCTTTTGACAGTAGTCAGTGGTTTTGGATGTAACACTTGTGTCAATTTTCAGTCATGTCTGATGATTCTTATTTAATTCTCAAAATAGAAATACAAGAGAAATAATTTTGCATTATATTACAATATCTGGAAATGCCAGGTGATTTTTAAAAAAGAAAATTTACAATTGCTTTTCACGTTTAAATTGCTAGATTATCATCACTTATCTGTAGTTCATTGTAGACTTGCTCTTGATCAATTTATGTTGCCTGTTTAAAAAATATTTACCCAGAAAACAATATCAAAAAAGAAAAGTATTTAAAGAATGATGCACTCAGAAGGTCAGACTTCTTGCTGGTGCTACTTTAATTTTGCCTCTGTGTGCATCCAGTTTGTACAATGAATGAAGCCTGTGATGTTGTAGTTAAAGACTGTATGATAATGCATACAGACAAGGCGGGTAGAATTAAGATTGTGTGGGTAAACTGTAGAATCTGACATGTCTTTGCACGTAACTGATGACATTGCTTTTCCGTGCCAGCTCTCACAGTGCTGCCCCTCCCCCAGCTCTGACCACGCTGCTTTTTTTCTGCCAGCTCTCACAATGCTGCTCATCCTCTGCCGGCTCTCACCATGCCGCCACCTTGCTGCTGTCCCCAACCATTGCAGATTTCTCGCCCCTGGCTCCCACCATGCCGCCCTTCCCTGCCGTGCTCTCTGGGGAGCCGCAATTTTTTTTTTAAAGAGCTGCATGCGGCTCACGGGCCACAGTTTGGCCACATCTGCCCTAGACTGTCAGCGCAGGGTCAGTGGCCAATGCCCCTTCTGTGCCGCACACTGCAGCTATATGTGTGACCCTACCCCTGCCCCTCATCAGTCCCTTCTTTTCACCAGCTCCGAGTAGCGGGGATGGAGGGAGGGATCTGAGTTTCTGTGAGCAGCCCATCTTGAAGAAGGACAGTTACAGCAGGTAACTCACCATTCTTCTTTGAGCGCTGCTCACATTATTCAGTTACAGATGACCGCTAACTGCTCACAAGGTTGTTTCGACCCCAAATGGGGTTTAACTTGTTTTGAAACAACACCCTTGTTTCGAAACAACGGGTTCCCGTTGTTTCGAAACAACGGTGCGTTGTGTGAACATGGTTTTTTTGTTTCGAAACAACGAGGTTGTTTCGAAACAAAAGTGCTGTGTGAACACAGCCTAACTGAGGTGATGGGTATTGTGGTGTAGGATCTCTGGATTGTGGGTAGATCCTCTCAACCCCCTTCAGGAATCTAGTAATAGTAGGATAGGAGAAAACTGGGACCCCATCCACAGATTTGTGGAGGGTCAAGATTGCCGCCAGGTGGACTTTAAGGGAGGAAGTTGACAGACCTTCCTCCTTTAGGTCTAGTACAAGCGTGGCCAAACTGCGGCTCTGGAGACACATGTGGTTCTTGAATGAAAAACTGTGGCTCCTGGAAGAATGTCAGCAAATCAGTTTAGTAGGTAAAAGTATATGGCTATATGCCTCAGTGTGGCTCTTGAAGGTTTAATAATCAACTTGTGTCGCTCTTGAGTTCCATAAGTTTGGCCACCCCTGGTCTAGTAGGTAATCAAGTATCACGTGGCTCAGGGCTGATTCTTGAGACACCCCATTTTCCCCTGCAAGAGGAAGAACCTTTTCCATTTAGCAGTATAGGTAGACCTTGTGGAAGGTCTTCTACTCCCATTTAACACTCTTTTCACCCTCTTTGAGCCCTGTGTCTCAGGCTTACTTAGCCAAGCAATCTCCAAGATGTCAGGTGTAAGATGCAGGTGTCTGGATGACACTGGCACCTGAGGTCCTGTGTCACCAGGTTCACACTGTATTTGAGGCGCATCGGGGTGGCTATCAACAGGTCCCACAAGGTTGAAAACTAGCACTGTCTAGGCCAGGCCAGAGCTATCAGAATTAAGTTCGCTCTGTCCCTCCTTATTTTTAAGAGGACTCTGTGGATGAGTGGAATTGGGGGGAACGTGTACAGTAGTGGTCCCCCCATGAAATCAGGAAGGCATCCAACAGGGAACCCCGTTCCTGCCTCCTGAGTGAGCAGAACTGGGAACATTTCTGATTCTTGTGTGTCATGAATAGGTCTATCTGGGGTATGCCCCTGTGGTTGAAAATGTGTCTCACCATCCCTGAGTGCAAGAGGAAAACCCTGCTCAGCGAGTCCTCTGTGTCGTTCCTTGAGCCTGGGAGGTGAGCTGCTACCGGAGTAAAACTGTACCTCAGAGCTAGTTCCCAAAGGATGAGAGCTTCCCTGCACAGCACGGTGAGCAGGCCCTCCCCGATGGTTCATGTAAAACATTGCTGCTGTGTTGTGTGTTAGGACCTGAACAGTTTTGCCTTTCACAAGGTCCAGGAATGCCCGGCAAGCCTGCCATATTGCCCTGAGCTCTGTCACGTTGATGTGAAGGAGGCTGTCCGGGGGTGACCAAGTCCATTGTGTGGATAGGCCCCCCGAGATATGGGCTCCCCAACTGTGATTGGAGGAATCTGTGATGATCGTCACTGAGGGATTGGTTTCAGAGAGAACTCCCCCAAACGCAAACTGAGGATCCTGCCATATTGGTAGTGTTTCTAGGATTTTGTGGGGGTTTGAAACCAACGTGTTCAGTGCATGCTAACTGGGGTGAAATGCTGTGGCTAGCCAAAGTTGGAAATGTCTCATTCTTAGGCAGACTGTTCTTATTACTGGTGTGGAGGTGGCCACATGGCCCAGTAGCTGGAGACAGCGTCTGGCTGTGGTAACCAGATTTTTGCAGAACTCTTTAGATGATGGTGCAGATGGATTGAAACCTTGATGGGGACAGGGATGCTTTCCCTTTTATTGAGTCTAAAAGGGCCCCTATGAACTCTATTCTCTTTGGGAAGAGCTTTGATTTTTCTAGGTTTATGCAGAGTCCTAGTCTTTTGCACAGCTGTCTGGTTACCCGGAGGCTGTGGCGCACCTGGCCTTTGGACCTTCCTCTTAGTAACCAGTCATCGAGGTATGGGTATATTTTTGCACCACGTTTCCTCAGGTGAGCTGCCACAGCCACCATACACTTGGCGAATACCCTGGGGGCCAGGGACAGGCTGAATGGAAGGGAGGTGAATTGGATGTGTTCCCTCTCCCACGAAACAGAGGAACTTTCTGTGTTTGCATCTTACAGCTATGTGAAAATAAGCATCCTTGTGATCATGGGCTGTGAACCAGTCCTCTGAGTCCAAGACTGGGATGATGTGGGACAAGGAAACCATGCGGAATTTTATTCTCTTCAAGTTTTTGTTCAAGGCCCTGAGTCCAAGATGGGTTTGAGGTCGCTGTTTTGTTTGGGAACCAGAAAGTAACAGAAGTAAAACCCGTTTCCCTGGTCCTTCTTGGGGACTTTCTCTATTGTCCCTAGGGGGAACAGTTTTCTGCATTCCCACCGCAGTAGAAGTTTGTGTAATGGGTCCCTGGGTATGGGGTGAGGGGGGTGGTTTTCTGTCTGGAGGTTTGAATCTGAATTGGATTGAGTACATCTTGGACACTGTCTCCAGTATCCGATGGTCTGATGTGATTTTGGCCCACTGGTGGAGGAATGAGCTAGTCTGTTCCCAAATAGTGGGGGCTGGTAGTTTTGTGTTATGTGGTCCTTGGGCAAGAGGTCAAAACCTCTGCCTCTGGTTGCTAGGGTGAGAGTTATTCAGCCGTTGGTGGGGTGCCTGGCTACTTGCTTGAGGCCTTGAGCTTTCCCTCCCTGGCCTCTATCTCTTTTGGGTGCCCCGTATTGACACTGGGAGGGCTGATATGACCTCTGGCATGGCCCCTGTTGTTGCTGCTGCTGGGACTGGTGGAAAGAGCACCTGCCCACCGGGGGCATATACCTGCCCAAAGATTTCAGGGTGGCCCTTGAGTCCATCAGCACGTGTAGCCTGGAGTCTGTGGATTCTGCAAACAGCATGGGGCCTTCGAATGGGAGGTCTTGTATGGCTTGTTGCATCTGGAGACCTCTGCAGCTACGTGGCCCTCCTCATGGTGATTGCTGACACCACACGTCTGCTAGAGGTATCTGGTGCATCCCATGATGTCATCAGGGTGTCGCGAGAAGCTAGCAGACCCTCATCCACCATTGTCTCATAGTCCCTTAGGTGTTCACAAGGAACCAGATCTTGGAACCGCTCAGTGGACTTCCAGAGATTGAAAATGTATCGCCCGATTTGAGAGTGATGATTGGCAGTACAGAGTTGGAGGTCTGCGGTGGAGTATACCTTTCTTCAAAGAGGTCCAATTTCTTGGCCTCCTTGTTTTTACGTGTAGAGGCTGGTTGTCCCTGCCTGTCCTTGTGGTTCACTGTGTTGGCCACCAATGAACCCGGTGTGGGGTGGTTGAACAGAAACCCAAACTTGTCTGGTGGGACATGGTATTTACGCTCAGCTGTCTTTGATACTGGTGGGATTGATGAGGGCATCTGCCATCTGGCCTTGGCAATCTTGTACACTCCCTCATGTAGGGGCACAGTAACTCCGGCAGGCAGTGCCATGTTGCCTATGTCAAAGAGGGGGTTAAACTCTTCCCTGATGACCTCTATCTCTAAGTTTAAGTTTGCTGTCATAAAATGCAGAAGATCTTGGTGGGAACAAAGGTCGTCCCTATAGGCCAGGGATCTTTGGTAACCGGCCTCAGCTGGGGAGGAAGATGACATGACCCTCAAGATACTGTGCTGAGGGCAGCCAGTGCTGGGGTTGAACTCCTCATCCGAGGCCTCCGGGGAGTGGGAGGCTCTAGACGGCGGTCTGGAGGAGCCTAGTGTTGTAGGCTCATCCTACAGCCAGTCCGACCATTGTCTAGACCACTCTGTGAATGATCTCAGTGGCAAGTCCCGCCACCCCAGGGAACAACCATTGTCTTGTCGGTGCCACTTGTGCCTGTGCTAGTGACTGTAGGTGGATTAGGTTGGCATTGGTGCTGCGACCTCCAGTGCTGAGGAGCCAGGATGTGAGCCTCCTTGTTGGGGTGGTGTCAGGGATTGTTTCTGGTGGTGCTTCTCCTGCCGGCTTGGGGACCGATGGGGTTGGTGCCAGTGATGATGGGGACTGTCAGTGTCCAGTCTCGGTGCTGGAGGACTTAGACCTTGCACACCTTGAGCCCCGTGAGCAGGAGGTAGAGCATTCCCGTGAGGATGCTGAGGAGAAACTTGAATACTCTCCCTCACACTTCTGCTCAGGCTCTGAGGGCAGGGGGGTTGGGGAGGTGCCCAGCGCTGGAGTAGCCCTTGGCGATGTTGAAGGGCTTCTTTCTTCCCCTGATCAGCGGGCCAGAGAAGTCCCACTCTCCAAAGTTGCTCATGCCTTTGAGAGGAAGGCTGGCTTGCCTTTGGGCCTCCTAGCTTTAAGGGGTGTGGGGGTTGGGAGCTGGAGCAGTGCCTTTGCTGCCTCAAAAGCCTCTAGAGTTGACGGCACGGGCAGCTGTTCTTGGTCTTTGTCTCGGCATGGTGGTGGCAGTGGGGAGCTTGAGTTGGTGCTGAGTCTGACCCTGACTTGGGTTTCTTCAACTCCCTTGGGAAGTGGCACCATGGAGGCTCTGGTGTCGACTTGGCATGCAGTGCTGATGATTCTTTTTGCGCTCCAGATGTACTGGGTGCTGGCTGCAGGGCCTGCTGCAGGACCACGGTATGCAGCCTCTGCTCCCTGTCCTTCTGAGTCCTTTGCTTGAAGGAGTAACAATGGAGCACTTATCTGTCTGGTGGGACTCCCCCAGACATTTTAGGCACTTCTTGTGAAGGTCACTGAATGGGAAGACCTTGCCACGGCCCACACAGGGTTTGAAGCCAGGCATGGTTGGCGGCAAGCCAGTACAGCATTGGAACTCCAGATGCTGCGTGGATTCGGTAGTGTTACTGGGTTGCAGAGGGATGATGTCTATGAACAGGCCTTCAAGACTAAACATACAAGGCTCAAGACAGGCGCTTGCTTGAAAGCAAGGGTGGGCTGTTCCGGTACTGTCACTGAGGGCGGAAAGAAGGAAGGGGCAGAGTCGTATATATAACTGGGTGTGCGGCACAGAGGGGGTGTTGGGCACTGACTGTATGCTAACAAGCTAGGGCAAAATAGTGTAGTGGCTAGCACCTCTGCTTAACATGCAGAAGGTCCTGAGTTCAATCCCTGGGGGGTTAGACTGGATGATCTCATGAGGTCCTTTCCAGCCCTATGATTTGATTGATTGAACAAAAAGTCTTCCAGTGAACCATGCACTATGGCCTGTTGATACACCTGTAACTGAATGATGTTTGTTTTAAGTAATCTGAAAAGAATACTTGGGTGTGGTCCTCTTAGATTACAGTTTTTTACTATGCAGGGTGGGCCTGTCACAGAAGTTTATACAGTGATTTTCCAGACTTTTCCCTCTCATAGTGAAACTCTTAGGGCTGCTGGTTGCCAAGCCACAGAGTCGAGGCCCTGAGTGGCCATGCTATAGCCATAGCTTTTAGGCCTTCTGCCCTTTCTGTCAAGGTTTGTGTGTGGGGAACAGGCCATTACTAGGGTGGAGTGAGCAAGGCAAAGCTCCACGTGCTGAATTGTAAAGGGCACCAGCACAGCCAGCCACCATAGACCCTACCTAGCCCCGATGGTACATTCCTCTGGGTGCCAGGCTGGGGCTGGGGAAGTTGAAAATCTGCTGCCCTGCCCCTCAACATCCTCAGATGCGTGCTTGGTTGGGGGAGCCTATGGCCATGCCACAGTTAGCAGCTCCGGTGTTAACTCACGGCGAGCAGGTAAGGGGGAAGGCACCCTGTCTACTCAGCCTGGGGACTTGGTGGGGAAGCTGGCCAGCTGGCGGGCTGGGAAGCTGGCCAGGCTGGCCGGTGGGTGGGGAGCCAGCAGGCGGGCTAAGGGACTTGGCGGAGTGCCGCTTGGCAGGCTGGGGAGCTGCTCAGGGCCGGCTGGGAGCAGCCTGAGCTGGCTGGCAGGCTGGGAAGCCTTCTGGCACCGGCAGGGGACTGATCCAGCTCCCTGCTTCCTTCCATCAGTGGCTGGGTCTGGACTGGGCTCCAGGCTGGGGGAGGGCACATTTTGGGCTGCTTGCCCTGGTTGCCAAAATATCTAGTTCTGGTGCTGGTGGGGAAGTAAGGCCATATTCACTCAGATCAGTCACAACATCTCCACGTTCCCTGTCAAGAGCATTACGCCTCATGGAGATAATAGCCCTTGTTGTACTATGGAGCTGCTCCGTGGACACACCAGGTGGTGGGCAGGAGATGGAGTGACATGATGGCCAGCTGGTGTGATCCTGCAAGGCATGGGCAATCATGCTTAGTGGTCAGAGCAGTGACAGTCACACCTAGTGGTCAGAGCTGGAGTCATCAGCTGCCAGGACAGCACCAATGCTGAGAAACAGAGTCAGAAAGGAACTAAGGCTTGGAACAAGACTCTGGGCTCATTAACGAGCTTGAGGGCTGCATTAATCAGACACAAGCTCAGCTGAAGGAATGCAAGCCCAGAGATCCTGACAGATACAGTGTGGTCAACACCCATTCTTTTCCTGCTGCCAATAATAAATGAGGTCTGAGTTAGTGGGCACCAGCACCATCTCGTGGGACCTGCTTCTGTACATTCTCTCTGAGAGTGTTTCAGGTATTTCAGCATTCCTGATGACCCCAGCCATTTGGCTCAGGTTGACCCTATGTCTGTGTAGTTGCATGAGTCCTGTCCCCAGGGTCAGCTCTGAAAAGCTGCCAGCCCCAGGAAAATATCTGGTTCATGTGTTCTGCAGGCAGGATTTGGACAATTCTTGCTGATGATAATTGCAGCTGAGACGAACGCATGCCTGGAGCTCCACCTTTCCCCCTCATGTTCCCACCAAGTCCATGTCCAGCAGGGATGGAAGCAGTGACCTTTCCCCCCCACTTGGAAGATGCAGGACTGAAATAGTGAAGCAAAGTGTTAGAGGAAGCTATGGTCTCTAGCATTTGCTTGCTGGGGTCAACGTCTACAACCTCGTGGTGTTCTGGAGTAAATGGAGCTGTGCTAAACTCTGCCTCCTCTTCAGTTTTTCTTGTGTCGCCACCTTCTGCATCCTGACCTTTCTGGGGAGTACTACTCTGCTCCAGGGCGGCTGTTTGCCTAGGGCCAAGTGGATGCTGCTGGGTTGTCCTCATTGCAGTCTGGTCCCCCCCTTCACTCACTGGGGTTTTTCAAAGGCTCATAGCTCAGCCCAGTATGGGTAGATTTTCACAAGGATAGCAAAAGGCACCTCCCTGGCTCAGCGGGCACACCCTGCCAAAGTTCAACTCCCCATTACAAAGCATGGGGAAGCCAGAGCTTCGTAAAGAAAAGGTCACTGGAATTTAACAGTGGCAAAACAATGTGGTTTTAACATGCCCGATTTTCAAAAACTGCTGAACTATTCTGGCTAAATTTTTTCCAAACATTCAGTCTGAGGCAGACACATGGCATGGAAAGGTTCAGCCCCAGTGGGAGAAGTTGGGCAAAGTTATAAACAACAGAAAAGAGGGACTTGAGATGGGAACTGTCAGGCAATGTTAATATTACTAGATCTGCCTATAATTATAGTTCCAATAAACAGCATACTGGCTGGCCATTTGGTTTTGGCTAGATCTTGATATTAAATCCTCTTCAAAGCAGGAAATTGTACCTGGTATTTAAAAATTTCAGGCCACCATTCACATGTAAATATTCTGTGCCTCTTCAAAATTTCCTCACAGTGTCTCCACTTCTGATTGCTTCGCAACAGACTTAAGTGTTTCGCTATGTGTATCATGGCTGTTTGCATGCTGGAAGCCCAAGAAGAATCATGATATATGAGAAGAGGTGAGATACACTGGGCGTTTATCTGCAGTGTTCTTAGCAATGAACTTATTCTTTGTTTTATTTGGGGTGGTGTATCTGACTCCTTACTAAGCATGAGTTTCACAAAACTCTGATCTAATTAAAAATAGAAGTACTTTAAGCCAAGAATTTAATGAATATTAGGAGGTTTATACAACTTTAGAGATGTGCTTTAGAGGTTGTATGGACTAGTTGGTAGTGCACTGCACTGAGTCTCAGGAGACATGGAGGGGTCTGTCCCTAACTCTGCCATTGGTTTGCTGGGTAGCCTTAAGCAAGTCACTTCCCCTGCTTATGCCTCAGTTTCCCCATTGGTAAAATGGAAATAATGATCTTGGCCATCTTTGTAAAGTACTCTGTTGTGCAACAGTAGAGCCTAGAACCCCGACTGAGATGCAGGACTGCATCGTACTGGGCACAGTACACATCTAGGAATGGGATGGTTGCAGCTCCAAATTGATTACATACCAACCTGACAAGACAGGTAGCAGGTGGGAGGGGAAACCAAAGCAGAGAGAGAGTTGAAACTATTTGGCCAAGATCATCTAGCAGTTCAGGGGAGAATAGAACCTATACCTTTGAGACCCAGTCAAGTGTTCAATCTCCTGGCCCCTGTGGCCTTGTTTAAAGCTGATGTTAACAAAGTCCTTCAAGAGGAAATGCAGATGAGAACATTTAAAGCTAGCTCTTCCAAAATAAGTGAATAAGGCTCCAATCCTACAACAAGCTCTGTTTGTAGGGAGTCCAGTCAACTCCAGTGGTCATTGTCCATTTAGAGCTCAGTGCAGAATCAGGGCTGTTAAAGCCTGTTTGGCTGTGGATTAGATCTGTCCCCTATAGATCAATCAATCAAATCATAGGGCTAGAAGGGACCTCATGAGATCATCAAGTCCAACCCCCTGGGAATTGAACCCAGGACCTTCTGCATGTTAAGCAGATGTGTATGGGAAGGGAGAGGGAGGAGCTCCCAAACACCAAGGTGCTCACAATCACTGAGAGTTTAAGAATGTTGGCTTTCTTTGATGTGTCTAACACTCACCCCTTGTGCAGGGCAATGCATGACTCAAAAGCTGGTGCAGTGGTTGTAATTGTTAGCATGCACATGTGTGAGTTGCCACCTTCTCTGCTGGTAACGTGATCTGCTGCCAGGGATGTCCACAAGGAGCAGGAGCACGGGCCTCACCAATAATCGGTGGGAGCACAGAGCTCCTCCACTCCCAGGGCCATGGCAGGAGCTGATAGCTGTTCTGATCCCAAGGCTGTGGTGAGGGCACAGAACGGTCGGTTACCGATGTAACTGTCCTTCGAGGTGGGCTGCTCACATACATTCAGTTACAGGTGTATACGTTCTGCAGCACATAGTAGCTCAGAAAATCTTTTAGCCTTAGCCTGTCAGGTCAGGGCATGCAGCCAACACCCCCTTTGTGCCATGACTGCAGCTATATAGGTGACCGTGACCGTGACCCTGACCCTCCCAGTTCCTTCTTTTCAACCAGCTCTGGTTAGCAGGGATGGTGGGAGGCATCTGAACGTAAGTGAGCAGCCCATCTTGAAGAAGGATGGTTACATCGGTAAGCCACCATTCTTCTTCGAGTGCTGCTCACATCATTAAGTTACAGGTGACTGCTACCCAAGGATGGTGGGAGGAGTTATAGCTTACCCACACTGAGTACAGCTCTGCCCAGTGTGGCATCCTCTTTAGCCTGTTGGACAATAGTGTAGTGCAGGGATCTCAAACTCAAATCACCGTGAGGGCCGCATGAGGACTAGTAGAGGGCCGCATGTGGACTAGTACATTAGCCTGTGGGCTGCACCACTGAAACTTTTTCATGCAACAATATTGCAAATGTCAGTAATGATGGTGTCATCACGGGCCACAGGAAATAGCTTTAGGAGCCACATGCGGCCCATGGTCTGCATGTTTGAGACCCCTGGTGTAGTGCATCATGAAGGTATGCACCGACGACCATGTATCTGTCCTGCAGATTTCCTGGATTGGGACCTGAGCAAGGAAGGCTGTTGACGAAGCCTGGGCCTTGGTTGAATGAGCCCTGACGTTCCCTGGGAGGGACACATTCGACATTCTGTAGCAGTCTTAAATGCAGTTCACTATCCACTTGGAAATTAACTATGATGACACTGGAAGTTCTTTTTTATGTTCTGCAACTGCCACGAACAATTGGGAGGTTCTGCGGAATGGGTGTGTGAGCTCAATATACATTAAGAGTGCCCTTTGACGTCCAGTGTGTGCCACTTCTTCTGGTTCTCGGTAACCTGAGGGTCTGGGAAGAACACTGGTAGGCAAATGTCCTGATTAAGGTGAGATGGAGAGATCAGGAGGAAAGGGAGGGAGGATGGGTGTGGGCAGAGCACCACCTTATCAGGGAAAAACCTCATGTACAGAGGTTCTGAGGAAAGGCTCTTAGGTTCGGAAACCCTTCTGACCGAGGTAATTGCTACCAAAAAGGCCACTCTCTGTGCCAGGACCAGCAGAGTGCATGAGTCCAAGGGTTCATAAGGAGGCTTTGTTAGGCTACGGATCACAGTGTTAAGGTCCCATTCTGGAAGCAGTTCACAGGGTTGTGGGAAGACTCTTTTGAACCCCTTCAGGAATCTGGCGGAGGTAGGGTGGGAGAAGACAGAAACATCTTCCACCTTATCATGGAATGTCAAAATTGCTGCCAGATGGACTCTCAGTGAGGAAAGAGAGAGGCCCTTATCCCTGAGGTCTAGGAGGTAATCAAGGATTAAGTGTATAGGGGCTGATATAGGCATAGCCCCTCTGTCTAACTGCCCAGCAGGAAAAATGTCTCCATTTGGCTGTATAGGTGGCTCCAGTGAAGGGCCTTCTACTACAGATTAGTACCCTCCTCACCCTGTTTGAGCAGAATCTTTCTTGCTCACTTAGCCAAGGAGTCTCCAAGCTATCAGGTACAGGAGACCAGGGTTCAGGTGCCACAGGTGCCCCAAATTCTGTGTCAGGAGGTCCACCCACCAGGGGTGTCACTGGCACCTGGCACAGGGGGAACATGCCCCAAATCCCAGCACCAGTGCCCCAAGTTTCCAGCCACCAGGCTAGCCCCAGATCCCCAGCCAGGAGTAGAACCAGGAGCCATGATGCTGGCATTCCTAGCTAGCGATCCAGGGCTTGGCTGCCTGCGGCAGCACTGCTACTCCCAGCAGCTCCCCCTGAGGATACAGGGTCAGGCCACCTGCGGTGGCAGAAGCCCGAGAGATGATCGGACCGGGCCCAGAAACGGGGTTGGGGGTGGGGCCATCGCCGGGGGGGGGCCATGCCTGGGCCCCAGGTCTTGCCTGGAAGCAGCAATGCTCCTGCTGCCCACAGGGGAAGGCAGACTGGAGTGCGTATGGACAGATCCTGTAGAAGTGAGTACCAGTGTTGTCTGCGCCAATCCGGAGCTATTAATGTCATGTTTGCTCTGTCCCTCTTGACCTTCAGGAGGACCTTGTACGTCAGTGGGATTGATGGAAAGGCATACAACAGGGGTCCCGACCAGTGGAGGAGGAAGGCATCCGTGAATGAGCCTTCCTCCCGACCCTTGAGGAAGCAGAAGCGATGACATTTGCGGTTCTGTCGTGTTGCAGATAGGTCCACTTGGGGTATTCCCCACTTGCTGATTAGGTGTGATATTGCTGTGTAGTGGAGGGACCATTCGTGGTGAGCTAGAGGGGTTCTGCTGAGTGAGTCCGCTAGCCTGTTGTCCACCCCAGACAGGTGAGCTGGCACTGGAGTGAAATTGTACCTCAGGGCTAGTTCCCAGAGTCTGGTTGCCTCCCTGCAGAGAACTGGGGAATGGACACCCCCCTGCTAGTTCATGTAGAACGTGGCTGTGGTGTTGTCTGTTATGATCTGGACCATTTTGTCTTTTATCCTGGCCAGAAAGGTCCTGCAGGCCAATCTGATAGCCTGCAGTTCCTTCATGCTTACGTGAAGGGGTCTGTCTTTGAGGGACCAGGGCCCTTGGGTGGAAAGTCCCCCTACTATGTGGGCTCCCCACCCCAAATCTGAGGCATTGGTGATCAGGGTCACCGTAGGGACTGACACCCCGAAGGGGATTCCTGCCATGGCAAAGAGGGGATCACTCCAGATCTCTAGTGTCCCCAGGATGTCATGGGGAACCAACAGTACCTTGCCCAGAGAGTGTTTCTGTGGGTGGAACACTGTGGACAGCCAGATCTGGAATGGTCTCATTCTCAAGCAAGCTGTTCTTATCAATGAGGTGAAGGCTACCATGTGCCCAAGGAGGTGGAGACAGCGTCAGGCCGTGGTTACCTGGGAGTCCTGCAGCTCTGCAATGATGGTGCAAATAGACCAAAATCTTGAGGGGGGCAAGGAAGTCCTCCCTTTTTAGGAGTCTAGGAGAGCTCCAATGAACTCTATGCCCTGGGATGGGCAGAGTTTTGACTTTTCTTGATTTATGCAAAGCCCCAGGTACCTGCACAGCCGACTCACTACTTTGACTCTGTGTTTGACCTGGGCTCTTGATGTCCCTTTTATTAGCCAGTTAGCTAGGTAGGGACATTTCTTTATACCCTGCCGGCACAGGTGCGCAGCGACTGCCACATTGCACTTTGTGAATACCCTGGGGGCTGAGGAGAGCCTGAAAGGGAGCGATGTGAACTGATGGTTTAATTCACAGATGGAACCATCTGTGACAGGGAAACCATATGGAATTTTATTTTCCTTATATGCTTGTTTACAGCTCTGAGATCTAGAATGGGTCTCAGATCTCTATTTGGCTTGAGAACTAGAAAGTAGCAGGAGTAAAACCCCTTTCCCCGCTCTGATCTTGAGACCCTCTCTATGGCTCCAAGGACGAGTAGTTTTTCACACTCTATCTCAAGCATCAGGTCTAGTTCCTGGCTCCTGAGATTCAAGTGGGGGGATGGTTTTCTGTCCTGAGGCATGGACCAGAATTGTATGTGATACCCCTTTGAGACCATGTCCAGCACCCACCAATTGGTTGTGATGTTGGCTCGGCGAGTGTCCCGGGGCCAAAAGGTTGACAAAGGTTACGGTCAAGACTGTGGTCCCGCTGCCCTTGGCCTGACCGTCAAAAGTGCTGCTTCTGTCCTGCCGAATGTGTGGTACCTTGTCCCTGGTGGCCGGCCTGGGAGGCCTGGGATTTTTGGACTCTACCTGGGCAGGTCTTATCCCTATCCAGACTCCCATATTGGTGCTGGGGATACTGATAGGACCGAGAATGGGAGCCCTGAATCTGGGTCTGCTGTTTCAGCTGTTGTAGTTGTTGCTGCAGCAGCTGCTGGGGCCATAAGGAATGCCTAACAGGTGATGGTGTGTACATGCCTAGGGATTTAAGGGTGGCCCTAGAGTCCTTCATCCCATGCAGCTTTAAGTCCAGGGACTCAGCAAAGAGGGCAGGGCCTTCGAATGGTAGGTCCTGTATGATTAGCTGCATCTGCTGAGACAGGCCTGAGCCCTGAAGCCAGGCTGCTCATCTCATAGCCACAGCGGAGACCATGTTGTGCGAGGCTGTGTCAGATGTATCCCAGGAGATCATAAGGGCATCTCTAGAGGCCAAGACCCCCTCCTCCACCATCGCTTCAAAGTCCCTCAGGCGGTCCTTAGGGACGTAATCATGGAAGCTCTCCATTGCCCTCCAGAGAGTGAACATGTATCTCCCCATGAGGCCTTGGTGGTTAGCAATGCACAGCTGTAAGACGGAGGTGGAATAAACCTTCCTGCCGAATAGATCAAGCTTCTTTGCCTCCTTTTTCTTAGGGGTAGAGCCTGGTTGGCCCTGCCTTTCCTTCTGATTAACTGTGTCCACCACCAGGGACCCTGGTGTAGGGTGATGGAAGAGGAATGCGAACATTTGGAGGGAGCATGGTACCTCGAATCTGCCACCTTGGACATGGAAGGGATCGATGATGGGATTTGCCATCGTGCCTTTGCAATACTGTACACCCCTTCATAGAGGGGAATGGAGACCTTTGCAGGTGGGATGGCGTCACCCACGTCAAAGAGGGGGTTACACTCCTTCTTGACCACCACCAAGTCCAAGTTAAGTTTTGCTGCTATACGATGAAGCAGCTCCTGTCATGTGTGGGGGTCGTCCCTGTACGCCAGGGGTCCTTGAAAGGTAACCTCGTCCAGGGAAGAGGATGAGGGGGCCCATGATCTACTGTGCTGGGTAGACTCCGGGTTGGGCTCATCGTCGGATAAGTCGAATGAATCTGGAGTTCAGGCCAATGACGGTACTGATGGGTGCTAGGAGATGGGGTCATCGTTGGCCATCCAGTCCAGCCATTCCTGTGACCAGTTGTTGGAGGAGCCTAGGGCCATGGGTTGACGGGAGTGGGAGCAGCTCCTTTCCCTCTGTGTGTCCACCAGTCCCTTGTTAGCTTGTGTGGAGCTCCGCTGTGTCACCTGCACTGGGGTTGCTGGGGTCATGCCTCCTTTTGACAGGGATGTTGGGGAATGCTTTTGGCACCATTTACCTGCTCATCCCCTAGTACTGGAGCTCTGCTCCGGAGCTTTCGGAGATCCAGGGAACTGAGGAGAGCAGGAATAGGTCGGTGAGGACAAGTTAGACCTCTGCCTTCTTGAGCCCTGGGGGCATGGTACAGAGGGCTCATGGGATGAATGCTGGAAGGAGTGGTCATCTGAATGGTCTTCGGTACCATTCTGCGGTGCTGGTGGAGGGCTCAACGGTGCCAAGGCTGGGAGCGATAATGAGCCTCTTGTTGTCCACTACTTGGCCAAAAGCACTGGTTTGTCCTTGTACCGGGCTTTCGTCATCAGTACTGGAGTCAGTGCCTGGAGCAAGGCCTGACTGGTGCGAGGACCTCCGGTGTTGACAGCACCAAAAGGTTACCCCGGTCCTAACTCCTGAGGAGGGACATCCAGGGACGGCGCTAAATGGCTGAATTGGATGTTGAGTGTGGCCTTATACTCTGAGCTGGAGAGTGGCGCCAGACAGGTTCCAGTGCAGAATTCACATGCGGTGCCGGCAGAACATTCAGCACGCGAGGTGTATTGAGTACTGGGTGAGATACCCGATCTTGGGCAAGGTTGTGCAACCTCCATTGCCTGTCCTTGCAGGTCCTCCACTTGAAGGACTTACAGATGGAGAAATTTTCCACAAGGTGCAACTCACCAAGGCACATGAGACATTTCTCATGGGCATTGTCGATCGGGAAGGCTTTGCAGCACGATGGGCAAGGCTTAAACCCCAGCATTGTTATCATGAACAAAGGAAGACAAGCACTTGCTTCCGCAAATTTTGGCTGTTCTGTTACTGTTGCCAAGGGTGGAAAGAAGGAACCAGGAGGGTCAGGGTCATGGTATGGAGGGGACATTGGCCATGTGCCCTGACCTGACGGGCTAAGGCTAAAATATCTTCTGAGCTACCATGCGCTGCAGCACGTATACACCTGTAACTGAATGTATGTGAGCAGTGCTTGAAGAAGAATGTCTCCTTCCAAAAGTGATCAAAGCACATGGCCCTGTCTGCTGCTGCCACTGATGGGGGAAATTAACATTTGGTGCCATGTTGAATTCTAATCTTGACTTGGCTTCTGCAGCTGACAGTGAAGGATCTCTCCTCCTGGTAATCTGTTAGGTGGTACCATGACTGCTTTAATTTCCCAGTGCTTTCCTAATCGTAAGTCACTGGCTGACTCAGAACCCAGCCTTCGCTGAGTCAGTTGCTGTCTTTCAGGAGACAATGTGATGTTGATATTGTATGTTCTCTGCTCCTTCCACAGGTGTCTGAATAACTTCCCAAAACTCCTGGTTCCCAGAACTGGGAGGAAGAGAATAGACATCTGAGAAACCAATATTGTATAAAGGAGCCAGATCACCTTTGTCTGCTGTACCAGACGACTTGCTTCTTCAAAGGACAAGTGGAGACCTTGGAAGGAACCAGGTAAGCTTTTCAGTCTGACTTCCCTTGCGGAGTAGATCCTTGGCCCTGTGCTGTGCTGAGTGTGTTGTGGGATTGAGAGGCAGAGCTGTAACTATGGCAGGACCAACAGGGCAAAGCCCCAGGCAGCGTGGAGCGGCTCAATAGAGCTGCTCTATTAAAGGGCAGCTTTTGTGGCACTGGCTCCAATCACCGCTAATGGCAAGGGGCACATTCTGATCAGAATGCGCCCCGGGTGGCAAAAACCAGCGTTGCGTCTCTCCTGAGAGGATTTTGATGAAATGTGTGTAGAGTTGGCTCAGCTGGTGAATCAGAGGATCAAAGCGTGGGAATCTTGTGTGGGAAGTCTGTCTCTCTTCTGATTCTCCAGCTGACTTTTTTTATAGTTAAAGATTCATCTTCATTAGGAAACTGTATTGCTTTGACTACACTGGATCCAACCACTGTAGCTGAGCACAGTTAAATCAGTATAATAATGACTAACCTTCGTAGGAGTGCTTTTCACCATCAATGTCAAAGTGCTTTACCAAGGGGGAGAGGACCATTAGTTCCATTTTAGAGAATGGGGAAACAGAAGCACAGAGCAGGGAAGTGACTTGCCCAAGGTTTCCTGTCAGGTTAATGATGGATCTGGGAATAGCCACCAGGCTTCTGATCTTGTGTGCTACTCACTCATCTTCACTGCCCTTCCCATATAGGAAGAAGGATAAGCT
Organism: Podocnemis expansa; assembly: GCA_007922195.1. Lineage (NCBI taxonomy): Eukaryota > Metazoa > Chordata > Testudines > Podocnemididae > Podocnemis > Podocnemis expansa. The sequence continues at coordinate 35,090,478 of ML681997.1, forward strand.
CTATCCATAGTTAGTCACTGGTACACTGGTATAATTGCCTCCACACTACAGTTTGTGTTGGTATAAGTATCTTGGTAAAAAAAAACAATAAATGAACCCACTCTCCAATGCTGTTTGTAAGTGAGCCCTGTGCTCGACCCACCTGGAGTGCACCCCCTGGTGGGTGGTTTGGGGAATTATAGCTCAAGCTGTCCTGTAGTCCTCCCCTTCTTGGGTTCTAGTTCTTAAACCATCAGCATCTTGGGGTTGGGGCCCTGGCACCCGTGCAACTCTCAGCAGGCTGGGTGAGTGGGGAGGGGTAAGCGTTAGGTCAGTTCTTTCCAGAAAGAGAAGGGGGGAACACAGAATGACTCAGCCCCTCAGCAGACAAACTAGCAGTCTATAGCCCTGAGTAGGGGCAGTTCAATAATAATTCTGAGCCCTTTAAGCAGGGCACACAATCAACAAGTCTTTAGATAAGAGAGGGTAAACAAGGCAAGGTATCAGATGAGGTTGCCTTCTAGGGGAAAGGGAGAAGAGGAGGGGGACACAGGCCCACCCTACTCCACTGTGTCCCAGCCCAGGGCCCTAATAGTGGCCACGGGTTCGACCACAGGGTCAGCGGGGATCTGGCTGCAACACGCCGACCCTGTTATGAGGCTCAGTCCCAGGTATTCGGGACACAATTCCCCTGAGCTACTTCCTTCTCCTTCTCCCTTTAGTACCTGTTCAGCCCCTTCAGCCGGGTCCTCCGGGTATTCACTTAGGGGTAAGGAGTACAGTCTGTCCATTTCATCTGGTGGGGGTAGGTTGGAAAGCTCCATTGGGACCTCCATCTTCTCTGGTGGAGGTAACTCAGGAAGCTCCACTTGGTCTGGTGCGAGGGACAGCTCCTCCAGGTCCTGCCCCGCAGGGAGGTTAGCTTCCTGCGTAGCAAGTGGCAGTTCAGGCAAGTCATAGGAAGACAGCAGCAGGGCTGGGTCATGGCAGTCTGGGCCTTCCGGGGAAAAGTCAGGGTTTCTGGCCTCCGGCTGTCCCCCCAATCTGCCACCCCCAAGTGGAGTTGGCTCCTCTTCAGGGGCACCGGCCATGCGTGGCCCAAGCCAGCCATCCTGGTACTGGGAGAGAGGCCTGCGGGTAGGCGAGTGTTCCCTCTGCTGGAGGAATGGCCAGGGCTGAAGAACCAGGGGAGCCATCCTTCCTCTTCAGCGACCAGGGCTGGACTGAGCTCCCTGGCCTGGCTTTTATACTTCCTGCCCTGCCCCTTGAGCTCCACTTTGACGGACAGCTGCCTGATGGCCATTTTGCCTCGCTTTGGGGTGGCCATGTTACCTCTTTACACTGTTGTACTAAAAAAAAGTTTTAAGCATAACTCAGGGCTTGTTAAGCTCACTTCCTGTGACTGTAGCTGGGCCTTCTTGAGGTGGTCACAGCAGCTCCTTAGAAGAATTGGAGGGCTCCTCTTCAGCACAGCACTTTCCCCTCCCTGGCAGGTACAGAGTCCCCTTTGCACTGCTCCCAGGCCCTGCCACTCCAGGGAGCAGGAAGCCACACTGGAGAAGTTACCCTGTGTATTCTGCTGGAGAATTGCTGTGGAGAGGGGAGCAGGAGCTTCTGAACCCCAGATGTGACAGGGCTTAGCATGGATGCAGACCAATTATCTTCTTTTGCCATGGATCAGATGACTCCCCAAAACGTAAGGCAGGAAGGAAATTGGGCTGAGAGTGCATGAAGAGCTCCAGGTAGTGTCCTTAAAGGGCAGATGTATTTCCTGATGCTGAAGCCTCATTTGCACCACTATAAAATTATGGGCACATCTACGCCAGAATAAAATAGCTAAGGCTGGTCCAAGTCAGCTGACTTGGGCTTATGGGGCTAAAATTTGCAGTGTAGTTGCTCAAGCTTGTAGGGTTTCAGAGCCTGGACTCTGGCCCAGGCCTGAATGTCTGCACTGCAGTTTTTATCCTTGCAGCCTGAGCCGAAGTCAATTGCCCTGGGCCCTGAGACTGCAGTGTAGACATACCCTTAATCAGTTCAAAAATTGGTTTAGTTAAAACACTGCCTCTCTTAGGAGTGGTCGCTGTTAAACTGGTTCAACAAAAGAAGCAAGGAGTCCTGTGGCACTTAAAAACTAACAGATTTATTTATTGCATGAGCTTTCATGGGAGAAAATCCAACTTCATCAGATGCTTTGAAGAGGGGGAACGTAAAGAATGGTATGAAAATAAATGCAAGCGAGTGTAAGACATGAAGCAATTGATCTGTGTTCTGCTGATAGCTGGAACTCTTAAACTTGGTAGAGTGTCCACCTCCCAGGGGTGGCACTGAGAGTGAGCGACATTTAGTTGCAGTGATGCAACTTGATGAGACCTGAGTCAGTTCTCTTAAGGAGTGGATGATAACCGACACATGCCCTCCTTCTTTCCCATCCTGTTTCGTTGACACAAGGAAACAAAATCAGAAGCAGAGTGCAGGAAGAAAGTTTCATCATCTCTATATGGGAGACAATGAGAGAAGGAAGAGAAACTCAGGACTATGCTCAGACCTGTTCTTAATACAGGGATCAACCCTGTGGTTTGAGTCCTGTGTGCTCTGGTCTCCTGTGCAGTCCTTTGCTGCTGCATTCAACACTTGTTTTAATATTTCTTCTGAGTCACTTGAAGCCGTGGCTCACTGTGGAATTCTGCATATTCTGCCTGTGAGAATGAGCAAAGGAAACAAAACCAAGTACAAGGGCCCAAGCCTGTCTCTCTATTTGTACTGAAACCAGTGGGAATGGTTGGTATCAAATGCTGGGAGGCTGATTGTTGTTTGACCCCATTCTGTACCTATTGAAAACCAGGGTGGTGGGTGGTGGTAAGCCCACCCACTTCTAAAACCCCTCCCCCAGCCTATGGGGAGGTGGCATAAGAATAGTTTTCAAATGATTCCATGGGACAACTAAAGAAATAACAAGGACGGGTGTGAGGTTCACAGGTTTATAATAAGGGATTCAGAAGAGGACACCGAGCAGAGAACCCTGGACAGTGTCAAGGTGTCAAGGGAGCCAGCGGACACCGCCCAGAGGAACTCTGCCTGGAGACGTGCACGAATGAGGGACCGGAAATAGGGCCCACAGTTGCAGGCCCCTCCTTCAGCCAACCTCCTTTCCCTTGTCTTATAGATGGCTACTTTCGTGTCCCACGACTTTGTGGGGCCATGGAGAGGGAGTGCATAAATGAATAAGTGAGGGGAAAAGTGCAGCCAGAACCTCAATAAGAGGTTCTGGAGGAGCCGGAAAAGGGGCTGCAGCCTGGCGCACTCATGGTATACATGCGCCAGGGTCTCCCTCACACCACAATAGGGGCAGACATCAGGATGAGGGGTGAACTGTGCCAGGTACATGCCCATGCTCACGGCTCCGTGCAGGAGCCGCCAACTGATGTCCCTGGCGAGCTGCGGGATGAGGGTGGCATACAAACTGGCCCACTGGGGGTCCTCGCCCTCTACAGGTGGGATAAGATCCCGTCATTTTGTATTGGGGTGGGACGCAAGGGCGAGGAAATGGATGGTATGCAGCATGAGTGTGTACAGATATTTATGGGGCACAGTTCGAAAAGAGGCCGGCTGCTAGGGGAGGTAGGTGCTGTAATGTGAACAGAGTATAACAGCTTTGTCACTTAAAGCCCTGTCAGAATGTGAATGATTTGTGTGAATAAAAGAAAGCCAGTGGAGAAAATGATAAAAAAGAAATAATAACCCAGTCCAGTCTATCTGTTTCTCAGAGGCAAGTGCCAAGACTATCTGCTTTTGCGATTTGATTGTGAGTCTTGTGATGTTTGCTGTTTGGGAGGCAGTGTTGACTAGTTGCTAGTGCCTTGGCCTAAGATTTAGGAGACCTGGGCTTTATTCAGTTCTGTTGTTGGGTGACTTTGGGCAAGTTGCTGTCCACTGTCTGTGCCTCAGTTTGCTTGTCTATAAAATGGGGATAAAGATAGCACTCTCCTTCTATAAAGCACTTTGAGTTCTACAGATGAAGAGTACTATAGAAGAGCTCGGGATTGTTATTTATTAATAAAGCCCCTAAAATACTATAGAAGAGCTAGGGATTGCCCCAGCAGCTGGATTCATGTGATTTAGTAAAATTCTAGCATTTCATTAATGTGTGTTTAAAACATGTTTCTGCTAAGAACTGTACTCTCTTTTATTTCTGTTACCCATCTCTCCCACTGTCCATCCTGTCCCACTTGGTTGTCCCACCCAAATCCACCTGACACATCTCATCTCTTAGACTGCTAGATCTTTGGGACAGAGACTATTCTTTCCTGTATGTTTGCACAGTGCTTCACACACTGGGTCTGGGCTGGCTGGCCTCTAGGCACTAGCCCCCGCACACTAAGACTAAGAGCCCCTTAATAAGTTAGGACAGTTTTGTGGTTAAGGTACCAACCTAGGATTTAGATGATCTGGGTTCTATGTATGACTTAGCCACAGTCTCTCTGTGTGACCTTGAGCAGGTCACAATCTCTCTGCATCTCAGTTCCCTATCTGTGCATTGGGGATAAAAACCCTGTCCTGCCTCAGAGGGACATTTTCAGGAGTAATCCATTAATGTTGGTGATGTCCTCTGTTGAAGGGGAGACCTAGAAAAGACAATAAATCATTTCATCAATCAAAGAATGTTGAAGTACCCTCAGGCACTAATTAGCCTGCACAACCCCCCTGTGAAGGGTGGAAATGGTATTATCCCTGATAGACAGAGAAGGAAACTGAGGCATAGAGCAAAGATGTGACTTCCCCATATTTCCTCATTGTTGGCTTGAACTCACCTCCCTCCCTCCTATCCGTCTGTATCTATCTGTTGGCTCTTGTCTTACACTTACATTGTCAGCATGCACCAGGTAGTGTATTTTTGTTCCTGATTTTAATGGCATATAGCACAGTAGGGGCTTGATCCATGTCCCCTGCTCCTAAGCAGAGGCATTGCTGGCGCTGGGCACCTGGGGCATGTGCCCCGAACCTCAGTGCCGGTGCCCCGGCATACCCGTCTCCAGCCAGGGATCCAGGGCCCAGCCACCCACGGCCGCTTCCAGCCCCGTCCTCTGGGGCCTGGCCTCCCGCAGTAGCAGCAGCCCTCTCCCCGGTTGGGGATGCGGGGCCCGGCTGCCCGCAGCTGCGGCAGCCCTGTCCCAGGCTGGGGATGTGGGGCCCAACCTCCTGCGGCCACTTCCGTCCCCGTCCCCGGCCGGGGATCTGGGCCCGCCACCTGCGGCCGCAGAGAGCAATCCAGGGCCCGGCGGCGTGCGCCAGCGGCAGCCCCATCCCCGGCCAGGGATGCAGGACCCTGCTGCCCGTGGCCACTTCCAGGGGGCGGGGCCTGCAGGCTGGGGGTGGGAACTGTGGACCGGGGGTGGGGCCTGTGCGCATGCCCTGGGTCCCTCCCCCAGCCAGCAATACCTCTGCTCCTAAGTGCTATGATAATACAGAGATAAAAATAAAAGGTCCCACAGTAAGTGTGTGGCAGACCTGGGAATATAAATCAATTAGTCCCAACTCTCATTTCCCTCCTTCAAGCAGCAGATAACACGGCTTGTCTAGAATTCGGCTCCCCTTAGCTCTACCCCAGCTAAGAAAACAGAGTCTGTCCTCTTTTTCAAAGGGGCAGCCGTGTTAGTCTGATCCAGCAAAAGAAGCAGGGAGTCCTGTGGCACACTGGCACTTAAAGACTGACAAATTTATTCACCGCATGAGGTTTCCTGGGAGAAAATCCCAATTGTCAGACACTTTTTGTAATAGGAAATGCCCTCATTTAGCAAACAATCCTTGCTTCACCCTGGGCCTCCTACTGGGCATCTCCCCTTTTAACCCTGGGCCTCTGGGGCCACGCACTCTAGGATATGCTCTGAGGTGTTTCACTCTGACCTGCTCAATTTCCAGGTGGGGGCAACTGGTAGAAGAGGAGCAAAAGAATGCTTTAAGCAAAAGCTTCTCTGAGGCAGGCTGGAAAAGTGGCCTATGAGGTGGGAGGAGGGATGAGGACAGGCAGTTTTTATGGCAGCCTCTTTAAATATTAACTTAGGTTTGGGTGTGAAGGTGAGAAGTGTCCTGTTTATAAAACAGGAATGGCAGCGGCACAGCCTCCTGGCCACATTACCTGACACTGTCAGGGGAATAAGAGTAGTTAAGTCCTCACAGAACAATGAGTCCTTAACTTCTCTGCTGAGATTGCTAATTGCGGACAGTGTGGCCTAGTAGCTAGGGCACTGGAGCGGGACTCAGAACAACTGGCATTCAATTCCCATCTCTGCCACTGGCCTGTTGATTGATCTTGGTCGCATGACTGTCCTTTGCTTGTGCCTCAGTTTCCTTATCTGTAACTTGGGGTTAATAATGATCCTGACCTCTTTTGTAAAGTGCTTAGATATCTACTGATAAGAACCAGGAATGGTTGTTGTTATGATGGCCTCTGTAGGGTTACCAGATACCAAGTGTGGAAAGGACGACAGAGAAGTATGAAAAGGAGGACATTGGAGGACACATACACATTGGGTCCCCCTTCAGCCACCCTAGTTGCTGGCCCCCCAAATGCCTGCTCCACCACCACCCCAGCTACTGCCCCCTCCCGCACTGCCAAACTACCACACCTGGCAGGCATTTGTGAAAAAGTTGATTTTGTCTGGCTTTTTGCTGGACGCCAGGGCAGCACTCTAAAAATAGGAGTGTGTGGGAGCGCGCCACACTGGAACGTGTTCCCCTGCCAGCTCAGGGGGCTGAAGTGTGTGGAAGCGAGCCCAGCCACCCCTCCCCTCCCTTCCCAGTGCCTGGGGAGGCTGCACACCCACTGCAGCCCCCTCAGCCAGCAGGGGAACACGTTCTGGCATGGCGCGCTCCTGTGTGCTTTTATTTTCAGAGTGCAGCCCTGGTGTCTGGAAAAAAGCTGGACAAAATCAACTTTTTCACTAATGCCTGCTGGACAGAGGATGTCAGGGCAAAAAGGAGGACAAAATGCCATGCAAGGTTCTTTTATGAATGTTCATAACATATTCTACATAATTACCATGGTATCGTGTTTCCTGCAGCGTTATATATGTGTATAGATGTGAAAGCCTGTTATATAGCTCAAACACTCAGGACTACCTCTCTGAGGCTATAGAGGAGCATGACAAAGGGAATCACACAGCACCACAGAGGGGGCGAGCCAAGGGGGAACTGAAAAGAAATGCAGACACTTTGAACATGGAAGAAGTTTTTGGCTTTTGCCAGAGAAACACCATCTTGTGAGCAACTTCAAGACAGTGGGCCTATCCACATGCCAGGAAGATGTTGGCTGGCTGAACACTACCAACAAATAGTCTTGTGGGCAGGATGCTGCCTCAAAAAAGCATTTGGGGCCCAGACCCTCCACAGTCTGGCCTGGGGGCTGGATTCAGCCTGTTGACCCCAGGTTACCTGGCTGGGGCTGGATTCAACTCCTGCTACTGCAGGCCCCAGGCCCCCAGCTGGGGTTGGGGCCAGATCCTGCCTCTGGTAGTGGCCTAGCCCTGGGTCCCTGGCCAAATTAGAGGTTGGATCCTGCCTATAGCAGTGGCCTAGCCCCGGGTCCCTTGTTGGGATTAGATTTTGCCTCCAGCAGTAGCCCAGCCCTGGCTAAGGTTGAGCCTGAATCCTGCTTATGGCAGTTGGCTGGCTGCAGCTCCCTGGCTGGGGCTGGAAGGATCGTGCTGCTGGTGGTGGCCTGGCCCCATATCAGAGGGATCCTGCTGCTGGTGGCAGCCTTGCGTCAGGTTCCTGGCTGGGATCGGGGCTGGATTCAGCTTATGGAGGCAACCCAGCTCCGGGTCTCCAGCTGGGGTCAGGGCTAGAAGGGCCCCAGGACTGACCTGAGCTGTCCCCATCTGGCCCTGGCCCAAGGCTGGGGACAGAGATGGATCCCTGGTCTCCAGCCATGGTCGGGGCTAGATGGGGGGGAGCTTGGGGCACTGGCACTGGGACTTGGGGCTTAAGCCTGCTGTGCCCAGCACAGTGATGCCCTTGCTTGTGAGTAAGAATGAGGTGAATAGACTAAAGAGTAATCTTGGAGTAGTGTTATTAGATTAGCATGCATTTTATATCTTTTGTTTTCTTGTGGTAATTCCTGACTCCTTTATTAAATGATTGTGCATTGATCTGCTATATACTCGCTTAAAATCATATTTTAATCCAGTGGTTCTCAACCTTTTGTGGCTTTCAACATACTTGGCAACATATTGCAGTGCTATAGGATACACTAGCTCACTCCCTCCAGGCCAAATTCAGCCATCTCTCCAGCTCTCTGTGACACACTTCTGTGTGGCAACTCAGTAATGTGTCCCAACACTGTGGTTGAGAACCACTGCTCTAATCAATAAACTAGTGTTTGTTTTATCTAAGGCTGTGTGGACTTTAGAGGGTGTGAATCAGAGAGGCTGTGCATATCCATTTCAATGTCAAATTGATGGACAAGGGTCTATGACAGGAGTCAGCAAGCTTTGCTGCCCCCATGCCAGCCTCACGCCCACCACTGCACCCTCTGCAGGTGCTAGGGGTGAGGGTAGGAGGGGCCAGGAGCCGCCCAAGGATGCATCACTGGAGCCTGGGATATCTCATGTCAGCAACTGCCCTGCAGGCTGGTTCTTCCTGGCATCTTCTACCTCAGGGCTAGCCTCTCAGACCCCTGTCTGCTGCTGACAAGCCCAAGCTCACCAGTTTTCAAGAGAAGGTAGCCATGGGACCAGGGCTGGCGCTACACGGTAAGCAGCCCCTGCATTGCAGTGGGGCATCAGCATTTGAGGGGCACCAAAAAGGGACAGCACTGTTGCACTCCCCTGATGACGTCACTTGTATGCACCGGTGTTGCTGTGCTGCGGGGGGGCGCCACAATCCCCAGCACCGTTCTGGCATGGGACAGCAGAGCAGAGATGGGCAGGTCTAGGGACTGTGAGTGACAGTGAGGAAGGTAAGAGATGGAGCTGGATTCTATGCACAGGGGACAGCACATGACGCTGAGATGGAGAGGGAGAGATGGAGGTGGTAAGATGATGGGGAAGGACAGGGAGTGGGTAGCATGGTCAAAACTGTATTAACCACCATGCTGAATAGGGCTGGCTTGAGGCTTCTTGTCTATACCATTTGACCGGCTGCAGTGCTTCTTAATATGCCTTTAGATGGGAGCCCAGCTCAGTCTGAGGAAGAAACCCCTTAAGCTGAGATGCTGCCATGTCACATTCTGCCCTGGGGGCTAGCTCAGTGAAAGCTAGGGAGGAGAAGTTGGAATGCATCCTGCTTCTATTTCAAGAGCACTTGAAACAGGAAATATTCACTTCCTGGCAGTCAGTCACACTAATACTCAAGGGCATGTTTCAGTCATGGATCTCAAGGTGCTTTACAAAGGTGGAATGTGCCGCATCACCCCCTTTGTACAGAAGAGGAAACTGGGGCACAGAGGGGCTAATGCATGGATGCACTCTCAAAATAGCTTTGTAGAAAAAAAGAAAAAAAGGCAAGTTGATTTGTTTCTTTCTGACCATTTCATTTGTGCCAATTTACATGGGAGGAGGGGGACAATCAAGCTAATTCTCATTTGGCATAAATTGCCCTTCCTTGACACACGTGGATTGACACCAGCTGATGATCTGCTCCATTTTCTCTAACTGCTTTCTTTGTAGACTGGAGCTGGGATGGGTGAATTCAGCTGGCTCTTTTCCATCTCTGGCCTCTTCACTGGTAATGGAGGCTCAGTTGCACCTGTGCAGGCTCAGTGCCTCCTGACTGTGGCCTTGGTGTCACAATGCAGCTGGAGGGTTGTCTGTGGGCTAGTGCAGGTGATGGTGAGTGTAGTGCAACAAGTTATTTTCTTACTGATGCCTGTTGTTGGGTCCCCCCCTCATCAGGGCAAGGCAAGCAAACAGTTAGTAAGTTCAGGCCTTCACCCCTGGCTGGGGTAAGACAAACCAGCAGTTAGCAAGTTCGGGGCCTTCAACCCCGGCTGAGGTAAGGCAAACAAACAGTTAGTCTGGCGGGTAGCAGGGAAGGGAAGGGAAATGCAGGCCCGCCCGCTCCACTGCGTTCCAGCCCAGGGCCCTAGCAGTGGTCACACGAAGGGCCACTGTGTCAGTGGGGCTCCTGCCAAAACACACCGACTTACAATTGTCCCTGGGCTACTTCCTTCCCTTACCCGGTGAGACCTGGGGCACGCCGTCCTCGTGATCCTCCGGATAGGACCCCCAGGGCATACCTGTCAGGCCCTCGCTATCTTTGGGCGGCAAGGCTGGAAACTCGGCCCCCTCGGCCAATGGCAGCTCCTCCAGGTCGCACGAGTCCGGAAGGGCGGGCTTGCTGTCCCCAGCAGAGGGGAGCTCCTCCAGGTCCTCCCTGGCATCGGGCTGGTCCACAGGGCTCAGGCTCTCTGCAGAGGGGAGCTCATCAAGGTCCTCCCCGGGAGGAGTCTTCTCGAGGGGTACAGTTGCCCAAGGCTCCTCGCTCTGACCCTTCACGGGTGGGAAGTCTGGTCGCCTGTCAGCCTCGCCTCCTCCCGGTGGAGGGAGGTCTGCCAGGAGTGGCGGCAGCAGCAGCCGCCTCCCTCTGGGTTCCCTCCATGGCTGCTTGGTCCGCTCCCTTTTATAGTCCTCCTGCTCCCAGCGCCCTCCCCTTTGGTTCCGGCCCCGGCCGCTCTGCTGGGTCGGCTCTGGCCAGTAGGGGGAGTGCGGGCGCCCAGCTGCCTCTTGGCGGCTGGCTAACTGCTCCCCTCTGCTACAATGCCCCAAAGGGAAGACAATCCAGCAGCTGCTTCTCCCCAGTTATTGGGATTGAAGCTGTCTCTTTTTCACTAACATCAACAGATAAACTGACTATGAACAGGATTCTCTACCATTATATTAGCATAAAGCAGGAACAGCACCATTGAAGTAGTGTGATGTAAGACGAGTTAACGCAGCAATACCCAGACTGTTGCTTGTGAGCCACAAGTGGCTCTTTAATGTGTCATCTGTGTCTATTTGCAGCACTTGATATTAAAATGCTGTGTGATTTAATGATTCACCAATTAGAGTGCTCTTACTGTGTTAATAAACTATCAAGTTGCACCAAGCTGTTGTGACTGGGTCAGTCTGGATGGCTTTCAGAATGTACCAGAAGGCCTAAATATATCAGCATGAGACTCAGCAACTCACTTTTCTCTCACACCTGCAGCAGGTGATGCCCTGCTAGGGCAGCCAGTGGCTCTTGTCTTAGACCTTCCCAGAAGTGTTAGCCAGTGAGTGACAAGCATGCTGCATGTGACCTCAGTGGTGGTAGCTGAACAGGGGATTACTACAGATTAATTGTCATTTGGCACACCTGGAGCTAATCAAGACTTGTTAAAAAGCCTCTGCTTCAGAGAAAGGGTGTAGCTTGAGTGTGAGAGTGAGAAGAGTTACTGGAGTATGAGAGAGGAGGCAAGGTGCGGTTGGAAGGCAGACATATCTGGTGAAGTAGCAGAATGCTGGTCATGAAGAGCCCCACAGGTACAAAGATGGGGGGAAGGGAAAAACCCTTGCCCAAAGGGGGCAAAGGACTCTTCCCAGGCCTGGAGGCCTGAGGGAAACAGACCCACTGCTAGAGGTAAGCACAGGACACACCAAGATAGAGGAGGAACTTTGTCACAACTGGTGTTAGAGGTCGGATTTGTGAGGGCAGTGGACTAAGCACACACACACACACACAGGGTGGAAAAAAAAGGAAGAGGTGTTTATGGTGTTTTTGTTGTTACATTCACCATAATGGATGACGTAGTGAGGGCACTAGTTCTGGCCACAGCAGCCCAACAAGAGGCTGCCAGGGCCCAGATTACCACCAAGGAGAAATCAATGTGGCTGCAACAAGAAACAAATTAGTTGCTATTGAGTCTACCACAGCTCTTTGGTCCAATGGAAAGAAAGTCTGGAAAGCAACAAGTTACCTACCAAAGGTGACTGAAGAAGATGATGTGGAGGCATACCTTTTAACTTTTGAGAGGACTACACTGCATGAGGCCTGGTCTCAGGACCAGTGGGCCAGCAGTTTTGCCCCTTTCCTGTGTGGGGAAACCCAGTAGGTCTACCATGACTTGTCTGCTGATGCAGCAGCCAACTATAAAGCAGAGATCCTGGCTAGATAAGGAGCAACCATGAGTGTGAGAGCCCAGAGGTATCATGAGTGGAGGTACCAAGAAAACAAGCCCCCGAGATCCCAGCTTGTCAACCCGGCCTACCTTGCATGTAAGTGGCTGTGACCTGAGGTCCACAGTCTAGAAGAGATACTGGAAGTCCTGGTCATCAACCGGTCCATGAGAGGACTACCACTAGACCTCCGTACATGGGTAAGACAGAATGATGAGGTAGTCATGCTGATAGGTAGGGCCCACTGGCAGCCAACTTTCTTTCTAACATCCAGGGAGGACTCAGCCTAAGTCATACTTCCAGTTTTGATCCTGGAAGTTAAAACAACTGTGAACCTAGGAAAGATGAGGAGAAAGAAGTGTAACCCTTCTTTCTGGGCGAGATGGCACAACAAGGGCTGGGTTTTATATCTAGGGGTTCCCAAATAATGTTAAACCACCAACTGGCTCAAGCCCCAACCCAGTTTTCTGGGAAATCATGCACTGTTCCCTGGGCACCCTAAAGGGGTAAGGCTTCCCTGCTCGCAAGCATGAGTCGGAGTGTAGTATACAGAACTTTTAATAGTAATAAAACAGAATGTAAAAGGCCCACTAACAAAAATCAGCACTGATCTGGAAAATCAGTGCAGAGCAAGGTTCCCAACAACCCACACCACATAACAGAACATACAAAACTCAATAGCAAAACTGATACTGATCTGGAGAATCAGTGCTAAACAGGCTCCCAACAAATCCCAGGGTATGTAGGGAGTGACTTTAAAACCAGCTGTCCACTGGCATCAACCACTGGTCACTCACTCTGTATACTAGTGCTGTCCCTTGGCTCCGCTTGCTGTCTGCCGGCTTCGCCCACAGGTCACTCACACTGTCCAGCCCACTGCTGGCTGCTCTTGCCATCCACTGGCTCTGCCCGCTGTGCGCCGGCTCTGTCCACAGATCATTCACACTGTCCAGCCCACCACTGGTTGCTCTTGCTGTCCACTGGCCACACCCACTGTCCACTGGCTCCGCCCGCAGGTCACTCCACCTGCTGCTCCTCTTCAGTGATTCAGCTCAGAGAGAGGATTTTCTTATCTTAGTGATTTCAGCTCAGAGAGAGGGTTTGTCTCTCTGTGATTTCAGCTCTTAAACCTCAAGTAGCTGCAAACAGCTTCTTCCATTAAAATAAGAAAGAAAGGATTCATTAGAAGCCTATCCATATCTATCTTTGACAGTGGGGTCAGAGGGTGAGGCAAATACCTCAAGCATAGCTCCAGACAGAGTTATGCAACCCCCACCCCGTCTTGTCTTTTCCAGACTGAAACAGGCAGTGGCCTCTTACAAGCTTCTTTTTTCGCTAAGGGTAGCTTTTACCCTTTAATTAACCCAAATAGGTGTAACCCTTCTGCCAGGGTGAGCTGGCAGAACAAGGGCTGGGGTCTATATCTAGGGGTTTCCAAATAATGTTACAGCACTAACCGGCTCAAGCCCCCACCCAGTCTTCTGGGAAATCATGCACTATTCCCTGGGCACCCCAAAGGGGTAAGCTTCGCTGCTTGCAAGCACGAGTCTGAGTGTAGTGTACAGAACTTTTAATAGTAATAAAGACAGAATGTAAAAGGCCCAACAGGGCCTGCCCAAGGGGTTGTGGTACTCCAAGCCAAATTTTTCTTTGGCGCCCCCCCATCTCATTCATGTAAGCTGAAAAAGGTTTTCTAAATTGTATTTACAATCTAAAATTCAAATAGCAAGATCAATTCATTCCTTTAATCTAAATACTAAAATAAAAAGTAATATTGATGAATTTCAATTTAATTAATAATTAACATTTATCATGTACATACATAGTAAAATTTCAGTTTCAAAGAGTAGCATTTTGGGCTTTAACAACTGCAAATTGTTGTATCATTTCACTTTGATCTAAGTCCTTGACAATGGGATATTCAATTGATAAAAGTTGCCAGCCCATCCAATCGATCTTGTCATCGTTGTACGGAGATAAGTTTTTACATGATAAGTATGATGTCATGTTTCCTGCAACTTCATGCATTTGCCAGACAAGTAGCGTGTTTAGCATGGCTCAGGTGGTGGGCAGGAGGGAAACAAACAGAGCTGTCTCTGCCAGCAGCAAGCAGCAAAGATAGGCCAATTGAGGTGGATCAGAAGAGATAATGGGATTGCCTCTGCCCACAAAAGGGGTGGGGGCAGGAGTTTTGGAACAAAAACAAACAAGGAGTCCTGTGGCACTTGAAGGCGAACAAGTTTGTTTATTGCATGAGCTTTAATGGGAGAAAATCCCACTTCATCAGACACTTTGAAGATGGGGGAACTTACAGAATGGGAGAAAATAAATGCAGGAAAGTATAAGTCATGGGAACAGGTCACATTGTCTTACACTTACCCAAAATTGATGGGTTACCTGTCATAACCATCCTTCTTCAAGATGGGCTGCTCTCATACGTTCAGTTACAGGTGTCTATGTGTCACAGCGCGAGGTTGGCCAGAAAGCTTTTTGCTCTAGCCTATCAGCAGAGTCAGTGGCCAATGCCCCCTCTAACTGCATCCGCGGCTATATATACGACCCTGACCCTGACCCTCCTCAGTGCCTTCTTTTCGCCAACTCTGAGGGCACGTCTACATGGCTCTTTTATTTCGAAATAACACTCATTATTTTGAAATAAAAAAATTTGGTCTACATGACGTATCGATATTTCGAAACGACGGGACTCGTCGTTTTGAAATAACGATCGTTATTTTGAAAAAGTAAAACCTACCCTCCCTCGAAACGACCGTTATTTTAAAGCCTTTAGACCAGTTGTTTCGAAACAATGGTTCAAAACAGTGGACCCACTGGCGTTATTTCGAAACATCCGTTTTGAAATAATGGTTGTTTCGATTCCGCAGCTTTCCTTATTTTGAAAGGAGCCCTTTCGAAATAAGGGTTTTATTTTGAAATCGGTCCTTTCGAAAGGACCGATTTCAAAATAAACCTGTGTGTGTAGATGTGCCCTCAGTAGCAGGGATGGAGGAAGTGACCTGAATGTATGTGAGCAGCCCATCTCGAAGAAGGACGGTTACTGCAGGTAACCCACTGTTCTTCAAGTGCTGCTCACATCATTCAGTTACAGGTCACTGCTAGCTGTACCTTGGATGGTGGGCAAAGCAAATGTTTCCCTGCCATCAGCATGGCTCTGCCCAGCGCAGCATCATCTTGTGCCTGTTGGACAATTGTGTAGTGCATCATGAAGGTGTGTACTGACGACCATGTTGCTGCTCTGCAGACCTCCTGGATCGGGATGGGCGAAAGGAAGGCCATTGAAGATGCCTGTGCTCTTGACGAGTGTGCCCTAATCCTCCTAAGGAGGGGCTTATTTGACCTTTTGTAGCAGTCTTTAATACAGTTCACTATCCAAGGTGAAATACACTGAATTGTCACCGGCTGGCCTCTTTTACATTCCATAACTGTCACAAATAGTTGGGATGTCTTACAGAACAGGTGTGTACGTTCTGTATAGATCAGGAGAGCTCGCCTGACTTCTAACGTGTGCCATTTCCTCTGGTTCTCCTGTAACCTGAAGATCCGGGAAGAACACCGGGAGACAGATGTCCTGGTTTAGGTGAAAAGGAGAAGCCACCTCGGGGAGAAAAGCTGGGTGTGGACGAAGTAGCACCTTGTCCATAAAGAACATTGTGTATGATGGCTCTGAGGAGAAGGCCCTTAGCTCTGTTACCCGTCTAATTGAGGTTATGGCTACCAGGAAGGCCACCTTCCAGGCTAGGACCAATGGTGTGCAAGATTCTAGGGGTTTGTAAGGTGGTTCTGTTAAGGCATGAGGCACTACATTTAAGTCCCACTATGGGGTAGGATGTCTGAGTTGCAGGTAGATCCTCTTAATCCCTTTCAGAAACATAGTGGCAATGGGATGGGAGAAAACCGGGACCCCCTTACATTACATCTTCTCATGTAGGGCCAAGATTGCGGCCAAGTGTACTTTTAGAGGGGGGGGTTGAAAGGCCCCTATCTTTAAGGTCCAGGAGGTAGTCAAATACAGAGTGGATTGGGGCTGACTTCAGAGTTATCCCTCTATCCCCAGACCAGAGGGAGAACTGCTTCCATTTGTAGATGTAGGTTGCCCTGGTGGTGGGTCTTCTGCTATCAATCAGTACCCTCCTAACCCTCTCTGAGCAATGTCTCTCAGTCTTGCTTAGCAACACAGCCTCCAGGCTGTCAGGTGTAGAACCCCAGGGTTTGGGTGATGTAGGTGGCCTGCATCTTGTGTTAGCAGGTTCACCCTGAGTTGGGGGCGAAGAGGAGTGGCTACAGATAGGTCCCTGAGTGTTGAGAACCAGGGCTGTCTGGGCCAGGCTTGCCCTTTCAGTATATCTTTTCTCCGTCCCTCTGAATTTTCAGGAGGACCCTGTGGATCAGCGGGATTGGGGGAAATGCATACATTAGCAGGCCTTCCAACGGGATAAGGAAGACATCTGAAATTGCACCCTTTTCCCATCCCTTGGGTGAACAAAATTGGTGACACTTCCAGTTCTGGTGTGTCACGAACAGGTCCATATGGAGTGTGCCCCATATCCTGAATATGTAACTCACTGTTTTTGCATGCAGGGACCACTCATGGTGAGAGAGAAATTCCCTGCTAAGTGAGTCTGCTATGTTGTTGCTTGCCCTTGGCAGGTGAGCCGCAACTGGAGTGGAGTTGTATCTGAGGGCCAGTTGCCAGAGGAGCCTCCCTGCAAAAGGCAGGGGAGTGCCCCCCTCCGGCCGGTTCATATAGAACATGGTGGCTATGCAGTCCATTAGGACTTGAACTGAAGGCACATAGGGGGTCCTGCCAGATTTCTGAAGTCATCAGGATCTCAGTTGGAATGGAAAGCACCTTACTCGATGGGTGCTGGAGGGGGTGAAAAACCATAGCCAGCCAAAGCTGGAAGGGTGTTATATGTAGGCGGGCCATTCTTATCATAGACGTGGAGGCCACCATGTGGCCAGAAGCTGAAGGCAGCATCTGGCCATAGTGATTGGGCCACCATGACGCTCTGAAATGATGGTGCAAATGGACTGACACCTTGATGGGGGTAGGGATGCTTTCCCTTCTATTGAGTCCAGTAGGGCCCCTAAGAACTCTATTTTTCTTCTCGGGGAGAGCTTGGATTTTCCTAAGTTCAAGTGGAGCCCCAGTCTTTTGTACAGTTGTATGGTTAACCTGATGCTGTGCTACACCTGGTGCTTGGATTGCCCCCTTATCAGCCAGCCATCGAGGTAAGGGTATATCCTTACACCTTGTTTTCTTAGGTGAGCTGCTATGGCTACCATGCACTTGGTGAACACCCTGGGGGCCAGGGAGAGACTGAACAGGACTGAAGTGAATTGGAAGTTTACCCCCCCGCTACAAAACAGAGGAATCTTCTGTATTCATGTTTTATCGCTACCTGAAAATAAGTGTCCTTGAGGTCAAGGGCCGTGAACCAGTCCCTGGGATCTAAGGCCAGGACAATCTGTGAGAGGGAAACCATACGGAACTTTATTCTCCTTAAGTGTTTGTTTAAGGCTCTGAGGTCCAGGATTGGTCTCAGGTCCCTGTTCGGTTTGGAGACAAGAAAATAACGGGAGTAGAACCCTTTCCCCCGTCCTTTTTTGAGAACTCTTTCTATTGCCCCTAAGGTTAGCAATTTTTTGCATTCCCTGCATAGCAGAAGGTCGTGAGATGGGTCACTGAGCCTTGAGTGAGGGGGCACTTTTCTGTCCCGAGGTTTGGATTTGAATTGGATGGAGTATCCCCTGGATACCGTGTCCAGCATCCAGTGGTCTGATGTGATGGTGGCCCACTGATGTAGAAATGGGCCTAGTCAGTTCCTGAACAGTGGGGGCTGGCATTTGGAACTGTGGCAGCCCTCTGGCGACAGGTCAAAATCTCTGCCTCTGGTTGGCAGAGGGGGAGCTGCCACCACCTTGGTGTGAAATCTTGGAGGATGACTGAGGTCTAGCGGCCCTCGCTCCCTGACTTCTGTCTCTGTCAAGGCCCCCAGAGTGGTGCTGAGGTTATTGGTAAGACCTCTGGAGTGATCCCTGATGTTGCTGTTGCTGTTGCTGTTGCATTTATTGAGGCTGCTGCTGGGTCTGTTGTGGCCTGAAGGAACATCTGGCTACGTGAGGAGTATACATTCCTGAGTACTTCAGAGTCACCCTAGATTCCTTCATCCCATACAGCCTGGAATCTGTAGATTCTGCAAACAGCATCAGGTCCTTGAAGGGGAGGCCCTATATGGCCTGCTGCATTTGAGGGGATAGGCCGGACCCCTGCAGCCAGGCTGCTCTTCTCATAGCCACTGCTGAGGCTACACCCCAGCTGGCTGTATCAGATGCATCCCAAAAAGTCATGAGGGCATCCCGTGAGGTCAGCATGCCCTCCTCCACCAGAGTCTCATAGTCCCTGAGGTGTTGAGGGACTAGGGCTCAGAACTGCTCTGTGGACTTCCATCAATTAAAAATGTATTGTCCAATAAGCGCCTGGTGATTGGCAATATGGAGCTGGAGGGCCAAGGTGTAGTAAACCTTCCTCCCAAAGAGGTCCAATCTTTTAGTCTCTTTGTTCTTGGGAGTGCAAGCTGGCTGTCCCTGTCTCTCCTTTTGGGTGACCGCATCAACCGTTAGGGACCCTGGTGTGGGGTGATTGAAAAGGAACATAAATTTTTCAGGTGGCAAATGATATTTGCATTTACTAGTCTTGAATACTGGCAGAATGGATGACGGTGTCTGCCAGCGGCTTTTTCTATTTTGTACACCCCCTTATAGAGCAGCACAGAAATTCTTGTAGGGGGGCCACGTCACCCACATCAGAGAAGGGGTCAAAGTCCTCCCTAACAACCTCTACTTACAGGTTTAAGTTTGCTGCCATGCAGCAGAGGAGGCCTTTGTGGGTGTGACGGTCATCCCTATAAGTCACGGGTCTATGGTATGCAGCCTCATCTGGGGAGGAGGATGACAGCACCCTTGATCTGCTGCACTGAGCCCATTCAGTGCCAGGGTCCAACTCTTCCTCCGAGGCCCCCAGGAAATGGGAAGGCCTGGAAGACGAAGGTGTGGAAGAGCCCAGTGTTATGGCCTCATCCTGTGACGGCCAGTCCATCCACTGGCTGGACCATTCCCTAAATGAACAGTTGCTGATTCTTGGTGCTTTGGGGAGCAGCCTCTCTTGCCACAGTGGTGACCAGTGCTGCACTGGTGACTACACGATTTGGCCCTTGGATTTAGTCAGTGCCAGAGAGGCAGAGCAGGCTTATGTTGGCGCCAAAGTGGGCAGCACCGAGGAGGCAGTGCGGGAGCACCTCCACCATGACAGTTTTGGGGACTGCTTGCAGCGATGCTTCCCTGCTGGTTTTTCCGTTTCTGGGGTCAGTGCCGGGGATGAGAGAAAGCATCAGTGCCACGACTTGGCATCAGAGGTGCCGAAGGAACCAGATCAAGACCTCACGCGTCTGGAGCCCTGTGACCATGGGATGGAGCGCTCTTGAGAGCTCTCTGGGGAGAAGGTTGGATACTCTCCTTCCTCTTCATGCTCAGGCTTGGAGTGCATCGGGAATGAGCCCAGTGCTGGAGTAGCCCTTAATGGAGTAGATAGGGTTTTACTTCGTCTCTGTGCTGGAGATGGACCACGCTTGGCAGCTACCCACACCTTTGATAAAAAGGCAGGCTTGCCTCTAGGTTTGGAAGGCTTGGGAGGTGTGGGAGTCAGCAACTGAATGAGAACCTTCACTGCCTTGAAGGCTTCGGGCATCAAAGCGACTGAGAGCTGGTCCAGGCCCTCCCCTCGGGTAGGAGGTGATCACGGGGAGCTCGACGAGCGCCAGCACATCGGTGCCAAGTCTGACCCCAAGTGAGGCTTCTTCTGCTTCACTAGGGAGCGGTGTCAAAGGGACGCCAGTGCTGACTTGACATGCTATGCTGATGGTTCTCTAGGTGCCCCAGATGTACTGGAGGCTGGCTGCAGTGGCTGCTCTGAAGCCATCGTACACAGCCTTTGCTCCTTGTCTTCTTCTGTCCTTTCCTTGAAGACAGATAGATGGAGCATATATCGGCCCAGTGGGTCTCACCCAGGCATTTTAGGCACTTCTCATGAGGATCACTCACTGGGAAGGCCTGGCTGCAGCTGGCACAGCTTTTGAAGCCCGGCATGGCTGGCAGCAGGTCGGAGCGCTGTTTGAACTCCAGACGCTGAGTGGACTTGGTGGGGACACCAGATCGTGGGAAGACAATGTACACAAATAGATTTTCTAAATTAAATGGCTGGTTCATGCACATTGAGACAGGCGCTTGCACAAATGCAAGAGTGGGCTGTTCCGGTACTGTCACTGAGGGCGGAAAGAACGAACTGAGGAGGGTCAGGGTCAGGATCATATATATATATATATAGCCGCGGATGTGGCCAGATGGGGCGTTGGCCACTGACCCTGCTCTGACTGGCTAGGGCAAAAAGCTTTCCAGCTAATGCTGCGCTGCAGCACATAAACATCTGTAACTGAATGATGTGAGCAGTGCTCAAAGAATAATTACACTTCTGTGCATTTATTCTGCCATGATTGGCCATATTCTCACTTAGAATTATGATCCGATCAATAAATTAGTAGTTGCTTTATTTAAAGCTGTGTGATCTTTAGAGGGTGTGAGTGAAGAAGGCTGGGCACAATTCATTTCTTTGTTAAATGGATGGACTTGGGTATACTGTGATTGGGAGTTCGTCCCAATTTCTGTAGACAGTGGCTCCTGGTGTGTAACTGGGGCTAGGGGTGCTTTCGCGGAGGACCATCCCTCGAGTAGCCAGAGGGCACATAACCACTGCTTGGGACCGATTACATGCAAGAACCTGAAGTGGACTGACTCTGGAGTCAGTGGTTACTTGGCAAAGCAGGGTGAATCAGGGTTCAGGAGTGGGAATCGGTGTGAGGGGGGTGTCACAGCGGCACACTGGACCCAATCTGAGGAGTGGCCTGTCACAGTGGCAGTCATGGTAGAATCACAATATAAACAAGTCACGAGTGACCACAAGGAAATAAAAAGTAAAACATTTCCTCTTCACCCTGCCTGGGCAGAAGCTATCCCATTGTCTCTTCTGATACTTAGGTTAATACCTCTTTGCTGCATTTCTCCAAGTACTCACTTGTTGCTGGGAGAGAAAGCTAAATCTCCCTCCCATCCCCTCTAAGCCATAATAAACATGCTGTGAAACAGCTTTTACCTCCCCAGCGATGGCTGCATTTCACAAAAGGGGGAAACAAATTCTGGGCTACTGGGGATGATGACATGAAACAACTACTATGTTCTTTCTGCCCTCTGTACTCGCTCTTGGGGAGAATTAAATGCAGGAGAGATGACTGAAAGATGCAGCATAAAAGATATGGCTGTAGGAGTTTAAAATGTGATTAAAATTAAAATCGGTTTGCTAAAGCCCTGGGAATAGACTGTCCTGCCCTGGGCTTCAGGGGGCTGGTCAGAATAGGACATGGTGGCTTTTCTTTTCCACCTCTAAGCTCCCTATCAATTTTATAAGGTAGCATGGTCTAATGGCTAGATCACATCACTGCACTGGATGCAGGGGACTTAGGTTCTATTCCAAGCTACAAGTGACGGGGCACAGACACAGTGGGACAACAATTTAAAATTTTACCAGCCAGGTATCCAGCTGCCAGTTCCCCAGGGACCCTGATCCCTTCCTTAAGCTAACTCACCCACTGGCTCCCTGCCAAGTTGTGACGCTGTCTAGGTCTAGGGGACTGTTTATGGTTATCTTTCATATTAATATTTCATATTTGCAATAATCCATATGTGATATACTATGTTTGGTGTCAATAGAAAGGCTGTAATCTGCTAAGAATGATTATATGGTTTATATGTAGGTATCGTGCCCGTATTAGAAATTAGAAATCTATTTGTTTTTATGTGTGTTCCAAGTGATTTGATTTTAAAGCATTCCCAGACTGGGTGTCTGCAAAAACAATGTCCTGGTGGCCCATCAAGGGAATTCCCAATTGAAGTGGGCCAAGGAGGAAACCTGTTCAGCCAGTCACCCAGAATGACCATGTGACTCAACTCCATTTTGATTTGGCAAGGACCCTAGGAGCAGTGGCAGGGCCAAAAGGTGATAAAAGGCTGGAGCCCCATCTCCATCTTGTCTTCAGTCTGCAACCTGCAATCAACACTCTCCTCTGGAGCTATTCTTCTGGGACAAGGGCTACCAGATACCAAAGCCTGGAAAGGAGGACAGGGAAGTACGAAAAGGAGGACAGTGGAGAAAACATGGAGAAAAAGTAGTATTAATGTAATAGTCTTCTGTTTTTAGAGGGGCCTGGAACACTTTCCCCTAAAAATAAAGTACTCCATGGCATTCTAGCATATTTTAATCCCTATAAGTAAAAAGCCAGACAAAATCATGTATTTTAAAATGCCTGCCAGACAGGATGTGAAGGTAAAACGGAGAACATGTCCTTTTGCCTGACATCTCGTAACCCTATCTGGGACTGAACAAAGGACAGAGACCCACCCAGGGGCTGGGTGCATATCAGAGGAGTAGGGCTAACTTGTAAACTACAGATACTCAAGGACTTGCTTTTTATGGACTCTAAATCATTTGTATGTATGTGATTCACTTTGACCCTTTTAACATCTCTCATATTTTGTTTATTTTCCTTTTATACTAAACCTTTGGGTGTGGTTACTAAAGGATTGGCAGGTGGCGTGGTAATTTGGATAAGATCCAAGCCTATATTGTTCTGGGTGATGTGGCTGGCTCTTTGGAGTCAGGAGAATCTGTTTCTTTAAAAGACCCAGTGGGTGAGGGGGACCAGAGAAGCTGAACTGCAATAAAAGCAGGCTGTTTCTATCTTGTTATGCTTGGTGATGACCAGAGTGGGGAATCAGAAGCATGTTTTGTTACTGACTCGGAGACTTGTTTAAGTACTACTCATCAGTGGTTTGGGGGTTTGGCCCCTGGTTGTCCAGCTTGCCCTGATTTTGGCACATTCAGAAGATTATCACAGGAGGCCCGGGTCACACAAGTCACCGACCCTCCCCCAAACCTGTCCACCAGTCAGGCACCATCTCTCCCCAACCAGCGATTTCCCTAACACACCCTATCCCCCCCGTACCCCCCTGAATTTCCCAACACCCCCTGTGTTGTCAGCAAATAGCAGTGTCATACCAATTTGGTGAGCACCCCAGCACCCCCCACACCTCCCCTGAATTTCCCAACATCCTCTGAGTTGTAAGCAAGTAACATTGTTATATCAATTTGGTGAGCACCCCAACACCCCCCCCTCCTCCTTCCCCTACACTCCTCTGAATTTCCCAACCCTCCCCAGTTGTCAGCTAGTAACAGTGTTATACCAATTTAGGGAGCACTCCAACACCCCCCATACATCCCCTAATTTCAAGTCCTGGGGAAGCTGCTGCCCCCCAACTGCTCCCTTTGCTATCCCACCAGGTGCCCTCTCTGATGGGTGCTGGGCCCCAAACTAAGTTCTTCCCTACGTGCCGGCTCGCCCGCCCTCCCCCCCGACACCCCGCTGGGCCTTCCCCTCTGACCTACCCATTGCACCATTTCCCTGCTGAGTACTGACTCCCCATCCCTGATCCTCCCCACCCCACTGGATCAGTTCCCCCCCTTACCTGGCCGAGGGCCACCAGTCCCCGAAGCTGCCACCTTGCTTCCTATGTGTGGCCACAGGCAGCTAGCACCCTCAGCATGCACCTGAACAGCATGGTCAAGGGCGGTGGAAATCTAAAAACTCCCCCAGCCTCAGTGCAGCTCCCTGCCATAGCCTAGGAGCTGGCTGGGGCTGCTAACCCTAACACAAAAACCTTCACCATTCCCCCACCCCCAGAGTTGAGGGGTGGGGAGAGCCAGCATAGAGGTGGAGGTCCCCTTTCCTGCCCCTCTCCTGGGGCTGGCTGTTCGTCTGTAGGGGTGGAGTGTGCCTGCCCAGAGGTGGGGCAACAGAGCGGAGCCCAGTCCCCAGACCAGCATAGAGTCACTGGCTGTGGGGAGGGGAGGGGCAGAGCAAGACTGCAGGATCTGGGTTCTTGGCTGCCCCTAAGGAAATGGCGCCCGAAGCCAGGACTATCTCTAGCCTGTGCCTAGAGCCGGCCCTGAGGCCCAATAATAAACATCAGCACTGATCTGGAGAATCAGCGCAGAACATGTTCCTAACATGACCCCACACAACATAACAGCACATGTGAACTCAATAGCAAGCCCAGCACTGATCTGGAGAATCAGTGCAAAACAGGCTTCCAACAAATCTCAGGGATATGTAGGGAGTGTCTTTCATGCTGGCTGTCTGCCAGCGCAACCCACTGGTCACTCACGCTCTGCTTTCACCAGCCGCTGGCTCCACCCGCTGTCTGCCAGCTCCACCCACAGGTCACTCATGCTGCCTAGCCCGCTGTTGGCTGCTATCACTGTCCATGGCTCCGCCCACCGGCTGCTGGCTCCACCCACCGGTCACTCACACCACCTAGCTTGCTGTTGGCTGCTCTCACCACCTGCTAGCACCACCCACTGTCTGTCAGCTCCACCCACTGGTCACTCATGCTGTTCAGCTTGCCACTAGCTGCTCTCATCATCTGCTGGCTCCGCCCGCTGTCCCACTGGCTTCGCACACAGGTCATTCCATCTGCTGCTCCTCTTTAGTGATTCAGCTCAGAGAGAAGATTTTCCTCTCTCAGTGACTTCAGCTCTTAAACATCAAGTAGCTGCAAACAGTTTCTTCCATTAAAATAACAAAAAAAGGCCTCATAAGAAGTCTAGCCAGATCTACCATTTGACAGTGGAGCCAGAGGGTGAGGCAAATGCCTCAAGCATAGCTCCAGATTGAGATTAAATTGAGATTGATGATTAATGGGCCTGGAGCACAAGCCCTATGAGGAAAGACTGAGAGCATTAGGCTTATTTAGTCTGCAGAAGAGAAGATTGAGGGGGGATTTGATAGTAACCTTCAACTGCTTGAAGGGATACTCCAAGGAGGAGGAGGGGGCTCAACTATTCTCAGTAGTAACAGAGGACAGAACGAGGAGCAATGGTCTCAAGTTACAGTTAGGGAGGTCAAGACTGGATATTAGAAAAAACTTTTTTACTAGGCGAGTGGTGAAGCATTGGAATGAGCTGCCTAGGGAGGTGGTGGAATCTCCATCTTTGGAGGTGTTTAAGGCCCAGCTGGACAAAACCATGACTGGCATGGTTTAGTGGGCATGGTCCTCCCTCTGGCAGGGGATTGGACTAGATGACCTCATGAGGTCCCTTCCAACCCTATGATTCTATATGCAACCCCCACCTTTGTCTTATCTTTTCCAGGCTGAAACAGGCAGTGGCCTCTCTTAGAAGTCTCTTTTTTGCTAAGGGTAGCTTTTACCCTTTAACTAATCCAAACAGATTTGGAACAATCAAAGAGTAGCAGATCAGAAAAGACAGAATTTTGTATTTCTCTCCAGTAGAATTACAGATATTGACAGATCTGTGATCAGATCAACCCCAAATACCATTACCCATATTGCCCTGCATCTATAGTGTATTTATGCTAATATGTTCTTTGTGCTCATGCAAATACTAAACACATGCAAATTAGTTGCCCCCTCCCAGAAGCTGTTAGGCATAGCTTCTAAGCCTGCCTTACACAGATATGGAACAATCAGAGAGTAGCATATCACAAAAGACAGTACTTCATGTTTCCCTTCAGTAGAATTACAGCTATTGACAGATTTATATAAACGCAAATCATATAAACCCAAATACTATTACCCATATTGCTCTGCATCCATAGTGCAACTATGCTAACCTATGTTCTTTGTGCTCATGCAAATACCAAACCCATGCTGATTAGTCACCCTCCCTCAGAAGCTGTTAGGCACAGCTTCTAAGTCTGCCTCACAGAAGAAAAAGCCGAGGGTCAGCTAGAGGCCACCAAAGGTCAGAGTGACCTAAGCAGAGCAAATTATGGGGTAGACCTCCTAGCTTCAGGAACGAATGGCTAATTAGGTTCACATACTGGTATTATACATGTGGAGAGTCGAGGCATATAGCAGCCCAATGCCCTAACACCGAGGAGCCTATGCACTGTAATTTATTTAGCTGCGCTGACTCCTGATCCACCTTGTGGGGGTTGCAATTACTTCAAATAAATATACAAGGCTTTAAAACTGAATGGGGTGGAAACCACAGTGCTTGTGGACTCCAGGAGTGTGATTATACTTGTCTCTGGGAACTAGTCAAGCAGAGTTAGCTGATGCAGGCATTATATGCAGTTACTGGGTCCTCCTTTTTCCCTTTCTTGAAGATAGGCACTATAAAAATACCTGGAAATGACCTGTGTCTATGGGACTGTTAACTATTACCCCACCATTCCAGTAGAAATCTGGGTTCAGGGAAATGTCACCAAGGTTACTGCAGGGGTAGTCTGGTGGGTTACTTACTAGTAACCGTCCTTTTTCGAAATGGGCTGCTTGGATTCATTCAGAAATAGATGTCACCATGCCAGAGCTCTGGATTGGCTGGAAACTTTTTTGCCCTAGCCTGTCAGAAGAGGGCAAGTGGCCACCGTCCCCCACGCCACACCGTGGCTATATAAGTGGCTGCAGCCCAGCCCTTCCCCAGTTCCTAAGAGTCGCCAACTCCAATGCAGGGATGGGGGAAGGGCTCTGAATGAATCTGAGCAGCCCATCTCGAAGAAGGACGGTTACTGGTAAGTAACCTACTGTTCTTCTTTGAGCGCTGCTTGGATACATTCAGAAATAGGTGACTGCTAGCCATGCTGATGGATGGTGGGTGGAGTTGGCTCTTCTGCCTTCAGCACAGCAGAACTCTAACCAGGGTAGTTGTCCAACAAGTCGGCCCTCAGGAAAGTAACTGACTCATGTGCCTCCATCCCAGGGAGAACAGCTCAGAGATGTAGGATGTAACTCAGAAGGAGAATTTGCCCGAATTGCCCTAGCACCGAGAGGTGTAGGAGGATGCGACGGGCCAAGGTCACCTTACACAAAAAGCTACAAAACATGGTGTTGAGATCAAGGGTAGGATCCCTAATTGCTGTCCTTGAGAGGAGATGCAATACCCTGAAGCCAGGGTATTCAGGCTCACAGGATGGCACTCGTTAGTGGGGTCCTTATGGGAGAAATAACCCGAGTCTCTAATTCTGTTGGGTCAGGCGATGTGCCAGAGCATCCAAAGGAGGGAAGCTAGGTTGTCTCCCCCCCAGATCAGTATGGTGAGGCACATGAAGGTCCTACACCAGGCTGGGGACTGAAAGAGGGCTATGGCCATCCGGCAGTGGGGTCAAAACCAGAAGCCATCGGATAAATGAAAACTGGCGTACACGGAGTGGTGGAGGGGAAAGGAATGGGAAACGGGAACAGGAGAGGGAGATGTCTAAATAGATACCCCAAACTAGCTCTCCTGAGTGGCCGGGATAATGATAGTAATAGGCCATATGGTGCATCCACAGTGGGGAAGTGGGACAACTCGGAGGGGCTAGATTCCTGGCTGGTTCTGTGGCTTTAGGAGAGAAGCACAGTAGGACGTTCCCTGAAAGTGGTCAGGCCACCAGCACAGGCGGAGGCACTCTGGTAGATCCCTTCGCGTGGAGTATCAGGATTCCTATCCTTGAGGGGATGGCATACAAGTACATATGCCCTCCCCCTTCTGCCCTTGACAAAATAGCAGCTGGCAGGCAGCCACAGCGTTATCAGACAAAGGGTTGGATGGAATGCAGTTACGACCTAATGATGGGCTCATGAGTATGGTAGGTGTGGGAGCTGGTATCCCCGCCCTATGAGGCCTCTTTGTTTTGGCCTATCTGACCTTGCCCTATCAGGGAGATCCATCCTACAATGGGGTCGAGCATGGCTCATCGCCGCCCAGAAGTGGTCAGCAGCTCGGGTGGGAGGTGAGTAGTGGTCAGTGGCCCGGATGGGAGGTCCCCGGGCTGAGAGGTACCCTGGGCGGTGACGTGGTTTCCCACTTTCATTGTGCCTGGAAAGATGACAGTAACGTAGGGTGGGTTTCCTTGCGGCATTCACCTATGATGGGAGCCATCCCGGAGTGGTACACATGGTGTGCTCTGTATGTTATGAGGTAGCCTGGGTAAGAGCCAGAAGGGCGGGAAGGGAGTTAAGTTCCTTGTGAGGGGGCAAAACAGGGGTATGTCACCAGAGGGGGTACATTCAGACCTTGCCTTTTCAGGGCACCTACAGAATCTCTGGAGTGTCCTCTGTGAATATGCGAGTGATAATATTAAGCCTTACCAAGAAGGCGGGCTCAGTCATGGACTAGCTGGCTCCTGAGCCCTGGCAATTGGAGGTGGGGAAAAACCAGGGTGGGAGTAAAGGGGTATTACCGAGTGTGAGACCCACAGCAAGCACCTAGAACAGGAGAGTGATATGTGAAGATGCCTACCAGGGCTAGGAGGGCCTCGGGTCATCATGGAGTTGCGCCATGATGTTCGTGATGATAACGCCCAGCAGTTAGATCAGGCTAGTCATGGTACCATGGCTGTGTCCCAGAGGTTGAGTTATGTGGGGAATTGCTAGGCGAAGCGTCTGGAGGCAAGATTGATGCCAGTGTAGCTTGTGTCTGTAGGTGTGGTTCGGGAGGCAAGGGTCCGCATCTTGGACCCAAAGGTGAAACAGGGGGTTTTGGGGAATTCCATTGCTTATCAATTCGTTGCATCCGCCCCCGTGTCCCGGGGGCCAGAGGAGCTTCCGATTGGTAGGGAAGTGAACGGCCACCTCAAGGAGAGGTGGGAAGGGTGATATGGGGCCCTTTCTGTGGGGGCAAGACCTGGTGGACAGGTTTCTGAATGAAGGTACGTTTTGGTGAGTAGTGGTCAGCGGCCTGGGTGGGAGGTCCCCGGGCTGAGAGGTTCACTGGGCGATGACGTGGTTTCCCAGTTTCATTGTTCCTGGAAAGATGACAGTAACATAGGCTGGGCTTCCTCATGGCATTCACCTATGGTGGGAGCCATCCTGGAGTGGTACACATGGCATGCTCTGTGTGTTATGAAGACACAGAGTGGGTGGGCTGCGTTCAGTCGGTTTCTGACATGTATGCCTAGAATTCAGCAGGTGGAGGGAGATTATCTGTTCCACAGGTGAGCCCAAGTGATTCAATTTGGGTGCAAACGCAAAGGCCCACTGACGGACAATTGGAAGGAAGAGAACAACAAGCCCAGGCAGGTTTTGCCAGCAGGAGGGCAATAGTCCCAACCTGGGATTCTCACTGCCTGCCCGGGGGACCAAGTGATGGGCCTCGCCCATGGAGAGCGTTGGGGAAATTGGCTCCCAATGTGGACTTGGCCCTACTAGGGGAATTCCGCTCAGGTTGCTTGGGTCACTGTGGGCAGTACGCTCTTCAGTACTAAGCAAGTGTTGCGTGAACACCACCTGTGTGTCCAGGGGGTAATAGGGATGTAACCCCACAAAGTAACAAGGGGGTAGTGGGGCTTCTCTTTTGTAAGATGTAAATCAAGGCGTGAGGCCCCTCTGGGATCAGGACTGCTGCTGTTGGGTACCAGTTTGGGTTCGGTAGCAGCCGTCCCCTCTGCGCTGCATGGGGGTTGAGACCTCCCTATGGCTAAAGGCATTGGGAATATACTGGAGGAGTATTAATAGGGGTTACCATCCAGGCACACCCGGAGGGGAGGGATTGCCTTGACTGTGAGACACTCCCTCCTTCAGGAAGGGGAGAGGGAAGGCCCAAATGTCGGGCATTCTGTTGTGATTTGGGACTTAAACCAACAAACCATAGCTCTGGAGGCTGATGCTATAGCCATTAGGCCACTGGGTCACCCAGGAGGTAATGGACAGAGATATTGTAATTACGACCAGTCACTGGTCAACTGGTCAGGGGCTCTTGCTGAAGTTGCCCAGGGGAGAGGCCTTTCCAGGGTGAGAACCCCCACTGGACTTGAACTGAAGTTGTGGTGGTGGTAATGGGGACTGAGTCCCCACCAGTAACCATGGGCGGGTGGTAAGAGCCGGCTTACTACAAGGCCTAAGTGGCCGGGGGGCATGGAAGAGGGCCTGGTTGAAGGAGGCCAAAGTATTTCAGCTCCCCCCTGGGGTCATGTGCAGTACCCAGAATGGATGAGGTCTCCTCTGGGAAAAGGGTATCGCCTCTGAAAGGCAGGTCGAGGGCTACCTGCTGGGAGGTCGGGGGTACTCTGGCCTCCCGTAGCCAGGCTACGTGGTGCAGGGTAATGGCCAAAGCCATTGTGCAGGCAGCTGCGTCCACAGCATCCCGGGCTGAAAGGAGGAGGTCCTGGGAAGCTATCTTGCCTTCCTCTAAAAAGGTGTCATACTCCTCCCTGACCTCAGGTGGGAGTAGATGTCTAAACTTCAGCATCGAATCTCACACGTCCAAGGTGTATCTGCTAGTCAGGTCCTGGTGATTTGCGACTTGGAGTTGAAATGCCGAGGACGAGTAAACTTTATGGCCCGGTAACGAGCTCCCTAGCTTCCTGTGACGTTGGGAGGGGGTCGTATGGGGTCTGCCCCAGCCCTAAGGCTGCCTCCACCACTGCCCGGGGTGGGACTGGGTGGTGGGTGAGGGAAGGGAACTCCAGCCGCGGGACTCTATACTTGAGCCCCACCATGTCCGAAACTGGGGAGATGGAACCCGGATTCTGCCAATGGGAGGAGGCCAGATCCCAGACGCTGGGATGTAGAGGAACCGTAACTGGTTCTGCTGATGACAACACCTGTCCAAACAAGGTATCAGAGGGCATCTCAGAGGATTGAACCTCTAGGCCCATGTGGGTTGAGATGCGGCACAAAAGGTCAAAATTCACCAATAAATCACCCGTGTAAGAGCACAGCACCAGGCTCAGTGCTCTCACAAGTGTCGAGTGGACTGGTGCCGGCGGGGACTGTGGAGTCTCTTGAGGGAATCATTCTTGAGGATGGAATTGGAATGGCGAGGGTGCCGAAAGTCGGCACCGAGGCCATTTGGATCCTCTTGAAGCCCCTTCCCCGGGGCTGGAGCAAGGGGAGGCCTCTCGGGACGGTACTGGGGATGGGAGCATAATATGATGCCGCAGAGATGGCTCCACGGTACTGGGGCTTCCGGCCGGCTCTGATGTTTGGCAGCCCAGTGCCGGTGAAGGGGAAGGCGAACAGCGTCACATTCGTGGCACCCAAGCCTTCGACAAGAAGGCAGGCTTTTGCCTTCGAGGCAGTGCTGGAGAAGGCGGTGTTGACAACATGAGGAGAGCCCTCGCTGCCTCCACTGCTTCTGGGGTGGATAGGATTGCCACCAAGGTTGACCGGTCCCAGGGGGAACCCCGCATTGATGGCACAAGGCTACCTTGGTGCTGTGGTACCGAAGACGGCACCGAACTGCTCCTACATCGCCCTTGGGGACGGTGTCGGTTGGCGGTGGATCCCAGCGCTGAACTGGCGTGCGGTGCTGCAGGAGCTCCTGAGACCTCGGGTAAGTGCCAGGCCTGCTCGGAGGCCAGCACATGGCGCCTCTGCTCTCTGTCCTTGATTGTCCTGGTTTAAAGGACAGGCAAATGGCATACTCAGTGACCTCGTGGCTTTTACCGAGGCACCAGAGGCACTTCTCATGGGGATCATCCTGCGGGAAGGCCTTGCCACACTTGGTGCAGGGCCTAAACCCTGGCATGGTGGACAATGGTGGATCACGGTGTTCCGGTCCAGGAAGGGAGACCTTCTTTGGGGGGATGACGTCCACGAACAGGTTCTCTCAGTTGGACAGAAGCCTCATAGAGGAAAAAGCGAACAGGAGACAGGCTGCTTGTGAAGCAAGAAGCCGGCAGTTCCAGATCCAGCGCAAAGGTGGAAGAAATGAAACTGGGGAAGGGCTGGGTGGCGGCCACTTATATAGCCATGGGGTGGTGCGGGGGGTGGTGGCCACCTGCCCTCTTCTGACAGGCTAGGGCAAAACGTTTTTGGCCAGTCCGACGCTCTGGGATGGAGACACCTATTTCTGAACGTATTCAAGCAGTGCTCGAAGAAGAACCTATGCTCCCATACCCTGTCCTCATAGGAAGGGATTTCCTGGGATTTGGAACCTTACTCCAACCAGAGGGGTTGAAAGAAAGGGGGGGGGGGTCTGACATACATGGATCCTCCTCAGCAGAAAGTGTCCCCCCAGTGTTTGCTGAGATAGCTCAGGATCTGTTCCGTTTCAGGAAGTCCAGAAAGACCAAGCAGGGAAGGAGGACTGCTAAAGTTTTAGGTACCTGGATTTTGACCCAGGGCCAGAAGGCTGCCTTTGTAGGCGGGCAGACATGGGCAGTACGTAATGAGACTGCCCAGAGAGAAGAGGGATCTGAGACTGGTGCCACACCTGACCCCACTGTATGAGAGGATGAGGAAACAGAGATAGAGCCACTAGAGCTTGGACAGCTTAGTTCTGTGAGGGAGAGTTTGGGGTGAGACCAGGCTGAGGACCTGTGCTATGACAATGCCAGGAGGGAGATTGTGCAAATAGATGGCGTACCTGTGGAAGGGAAAGCCCAGGGATCAGGTCCGATTTCATAAGCAAAAGAGATCTATTATGCTGGGTCACACAGACACAAAGACATGAGGTGCAGCAGCTCCCAGTGCCCCAGAAGCATCAGAAGGCAGTGTTGTGCCTGGTCCATAGTTACCTTTTTGGGAGACACGTAGGAGTGGAGAAAACCCTGTTATGTATCTTATCGAGATTCTTCTGGCTGGGAGTACACAAGGAGGTTCAGCGCTATTGTGCTTTTTGCCCTGAATGCTAGCTACACAGCCCCCATCCACACTTTTGGGCCCATCTGATCCCCCTGGCAATTATTGAAGTCCCATTTGAGCAGATAGCTGTGAATTTGGTGGGGCCCCTGAAGAAGATGGCCCAAGGCCATCAACACATACTTGTTCTAGGCTATGCTACCCAATACCCAGAGGCTGTCCCCCTACAGAACACTGCCTTTAAAATGATAGCAGCAGAGCTAGTAAAGAGCTTTGCCAGAGTAGGGTTACCAAAATAGATCCTGACAGATAAAGGGACTCCTTTCATGTCAAATGTAATGAAGGACTTATGTGCCCTCCTTCATATCCAGTCCCTCTAGACTTCCATCTACCACCCACAGGCTGATGGCTTGGTGGAGAGATTCAATAGGACCCATAAGGTCATGATAAAAGTAGTAAGTTGGGATGGGAAAGACTGGGATACCCAGTTGCCTTATCTCATGTTTGCGACTGGAAAGGTTCCTCAGGCCCCTTTAGTTATTATATAGGCAATGCCTCTGGGGCATATTAGACATTGCCAGGTAGGTTTGGGAAGAAGAACCAAACCCAGGGAGAAACATAATTGACCACATTCAACAGATGAGAGGTCAAATAGTTCAAGTCATTCCTATTGTAAGAGAATACTTGGAGATGGCACTGGAGGTCCAGCAGACCTGCTACAACCGCAAAGTGAAAGTTTGACAGTTCCAGCTTGGAGACTGAGTAATGGTATTGATACCCACAGCTGAGACCAAGCTCCTGGCCCAATGGCAGAGGCTTTACAAAGTAGTTGAACCTGTGGGAGAGGTGAATTACAAGGTGCGACGGCCAGGTTGCTGGGAAACAAGAACAGATCTACTGCATTAACCTCTTGAAGCCTTGGCCCGCATGAGAGACTTGTGTAGTCAGCACAGAGACTCTGCCGCAGGAGCACAACCCAGATCAGCAGCTAAAGATATGCTCCAACCTAACACCAAAACAAAAGGATGAGGTGACTGAGATTGTTAATCTGAATTGAGATGTAGTCTCCACAAAATTGGGCCAAACAACAGAGACCTATTACCATATCATTACAAACCCTGGGGCCAAGATAACAATGAGGCGCTATAGAATCCCAGAAGCAAAAAGGGAGGAAATCAAGGCCGAGGTAAAGAAAATGTTACAATTTGGAGTCATTTAAGAATCCCCCATTAAGAATCCCCCAACCAGTGCTCCAGCCCAGTTGTGCTGGTGCCTAAACCTAATGACACCATGAGGCTTTGCAATGACTTCTGTCGACTGAATATTTCCAAAGTTGATGCATACCCTATACGATGCACAGATGAGTTAGTTAACAGGTTGATTAAGGCCTGATTCCTGACCAGGATTTGATGAAAGGGTATTGGCAGATTCCCCTAGCTGAAGAAACAAAAGAAGACAGGTATCTCTACACCTGAGGGTCTAATCCAGTATTCTTTGGATTACATGGGGTTCCAGCGACTTTTCAGTGTTTTATGCAGAAGTTGTTGCTCCCCCATGCCAGTTATGATGCCACATACCTGGATGACGTGATTATCCATCCCCCAGACTGAGAAACTCAACGAGAAAAGGTAGAAGCAGTACTGAATACCCTGTGGCAAGCAGAACTTATGACAAATCCAGCTGTGTGTGCCATAGGTAGGGTTACCAGATTTCAGGCAAAAGGAGGACATGTCCTCCTTCTTACCTTCACATCCTCTGGCTGGCTGGCATTTTAAAAACACATGATTTTGTCTGGCTTTTTACTTACAGGGGTTAAAGGATGCTGGAATGCCCCAAAACACCCTGTTTTTAGGCAGAAGCATTCGAGGGCCCCTAAAAATAGAAGAATATTACGTTAATACTACATTTTCTCCATGTGTCCTCCTTTTCGTACTTCCCTGTCCTCCTTTCCATGCTTTGGTGTCTGGTAACCCTAGCCATAGGGCTTTTGGAAGCTAAATACTCTAGGTACCTTGTGTGAAGAGATATAGTGAAGCCCCAAATGAATAAGAGGGAGGCCATCCAAAATTGGCCTTAACTGAACTGGAGGAAACAGGTTAGAGCATTCCTCAGTGTAGTGGGGTATTACCGATGATTCATCCCCACTTTGCCACTAGAGCTAGTCCCTTGACAGACCTGGTAAAGACTCAGGGCTTTGAAAAGGTGAAATGCACCAATAAAGTGGAGGAGGCATTCACGGACTTACAGACAGCCCTCTGTAGTTACCCTATACTTGTGGCCCCAGACTTTTTACAAAGGAGTTTGTGCTACAGACAGACAGACACATCTGAGGTAGGGTTGGGGGTTGTCCTGTCCCAGATGGTGGGAGAAGATGAGCACCTTGTCCTATACCTCAGCAGAAAGCTTCTTCCAAGGGAACAGAAATATGCAGTGGTGCAGAAGGAGTGCGTTGCTGTCAGCTAGGCACTGGAAACGCTCAGATATTATCTGCTATGCTGAAAATTCACCCCGTGACTGACCATGCCTCCCTTCAGTGGATACAATTGAACAAAGAGAAGAATGCAAGGGTGACCAGATGGTTCCTATCTCTAGAGCCCTGCACGGATACAAACATGTGGATCCGTATCTGATCTGCATCCTCAAGAAATGGTCCGTGGATATGTATCTGTGGATGCGGATATAATGTGGATATCCGTGGATATCCACATATTTGCAGGGCTCTAGCTCTGTGAAGATAAAAATATATGGACTTGTATCCAATCTGCATCTGCAAAAAATGGTCCGCGGATATCCGTGTTGTATCTGTGGATGCGGATATAGTGCGGATATCTGCATATTTGCAGGGCTCTACCTCTCTCTTCAACCATTTCGCTTTACCATCCAACACAGGGCCGGGAGCCGCCACGGCATTGTGGAAGGCCTTTCTCGGGCACAATGTTTAATACCCAAGTTACCTAACCCTGTGCTGAAGAGCAGGGGGGATATGTGATAGGGTCAGGCTGGATGGCTTCCAGAAAGTACTAGAAAGCCAATATATCAGCCCCAGGCTCAGCAAGTCACTTTTCCCCTGTTAGCTGAGCAGGGGATTACTACAAGTTAATTGGCGCACCTGGAGCAAAGCAAGGCCCCACTCAAGACTTGTTAAAAAGCCTCCCTCAGAAAGGGTGTAGCTTGAGTGTGAGAGTGAGGAGAGCTACTGGAGTAGGAGAGAGGAGGCAATGTGCAGTTGGAAAGCAGACATATCTGGTGAAGGAACAGAACACTGGTCAGGAAGAGCCCCACACGTACAAAGATGGGATGAAGGGAAAAAGCCCTGCCCAAAGGGGGCAAAGAACTTTTCCCAGGCCTGGAGGCCTCAGAGAAACAGACCCACCACTAGAGGGAAGTGCAGGACTCATCAAGGTAGAGGAGTGATACCGGGGCAGAACTAGTGAGTAATACTCTGTCCTGCTTCATTAGCTACTCTTGAGTTTAGCGTATAAGTGATTTACTTGATCTTACATAGGTATTTGATGGCAGGGTTGGGGCTAGCACCGCAGCTCATATCTTTCAGCAAGGGCCATAACTAGGGGTTTGGACACCTGGGGCATGTGGCCCCAGAGGTATCCCCCAGGCCCTGGTCCAGGGCCCATCTGTCCAGTAGTGAGGGGGATCCCTTTCCCCACCGTGGCCAGAGCTGGCAGGGGCATCCTTTCTCCATCATGGCCAGAGCCAGTAGGGGGGATCCCTTCTCCCCACCACAGCCAAAGCCAGGCGGGCAGCCCCTTCCCCAGCTCTCAGAGGAATGTGCCTTTAAGGGACATTCCTCTTTGTGGCCAGGAAGGGTCTACTCTGGCGCCCTTTCAAATTTGTGCCCGGGGCAAAGCCCCTTTCTCCCTGCAATACTTACGGACCTCCTTTCAGCCCACAATGCTGGCCCTGCTCCTGATCTGATTGGGAGTTTGTCTTTTGACAGTCACTTAGTCTGTGCTGTCTTTTCCTTCTCCAATTTATGTATATTTCCCCTAGCAATTTCAGTGTCTAATGTGAACGTCTCCCTGTGCTGTAAGTCACTTCTGCTGGAGGATCTGGTATTTCATAAAGGAAGTAATTAAAATCCCATTGATCTGTGCATTAGGCTGATTACTTTTAAAATTATCAACCCTTAGAGCTAATATAGAACATGCTGTGGCAATTCCTAGGGATAATCTTATCTCACCTGCTTTAAAAGTGATACCACAGAATTGGAAAAGTTTCTGTGTGTTTACGTTTAACACTTGCCTCAATGAAATTTGCCTAGCAGTCAAATAAGGAAATCCTGGAACTGATAGAAAAGGGTGCATTGGCAAGTGTATTTCTACCTGTCCTATGAATGAGTGCCCCACCCAGCCCATTCTGAGAAAATAAATGCCGTATCTAGGTTTAGAACTTAGGCCCTTACCTGAATTTACCTTCATTAACAGAGAAATTGACAATAAAATAATGAAAAGATCACCTCAGGTCTAATCTCTGGGGTTGGCTGTTCCTAGGGTTCCTCTCTCAGGACTTCTCAGCCTGTACCCTAGATCCTCTCTCTCTACAGAGAATCACTCCCACTACTGTCTGTCCAAATGGAGTATGGAGCCATCTTCCTCAGTGAGCCAATGAAACACTTAACACTTTCTCAGTGGGATCAGCACATACTAACAGGTTGGGATGTCTCAGGATATACTGCTATTCTGATGCATGATCTTACGTTGCCAGCCATTTATGAGCCTATGATTTTAAGGAGTAGACATTTTCTTTTCTTTGGTCTTAGCGCATTACAAATCCATTGCTGACCTGCCCATTTGATTTTTTTTTTTAAATAACCATAACTATACCAGAAAACCTTGTCTTCCCCTCAATCTGAGCACTCCAGCATGTTGGGGAAGAGGTGTGTGCATGAGTTGAAGAATTTAATTTCAGTTCCGGGTCCACAATTCATGGCTGATCCCCACCCCCAAAATCTCAAGCCACACCCCTTAAAATTCCAGTAAAATAACATTGATGGAGGAGATTGTCCAAAGCATGCAAAGGATTTAGAGGTATAAGTCATAAAGAAAATCAATGGGGCTTATAGTCCTAAATCCTTTAGGTGCGTGAGAAACTCTCCTTTCATAGCAACTGAACCCCACAAAGACAGAGGTTGATTCGCAATCACTTGAGCTTGGGGATTTCCCTAACATCCCCTCTGAATTTCCTAACACCAGAGCTATAACTAAGGCAGGGTGAGCAGGGCTTTGCGCCAGGCTCACTGGAGTGGCTCCATTGAGCTGCTCCATTAAAGGGTACATTCCTTGCAGCTCACTCCAGGCGCTGGCCATTGTAAGGGGTGCCGAATTTTTTAGTTACAGCTTTGCCTAATTACCCCCCCCAGTTGTCAGCTAGTAACAGTGTTATACCAATTTAGTGAGCAGCCCAACACCCTGCTCACCTCCCCTCCCCAATTTCAAGTCCTGCAGAAGCTGCTGATAGTGCTTTTAATGGTCTTTGAACTTCCTGTACTCTGGGGCTGTTCAAAACCTTGCTGACAAGATCAGAGCAGCCTTGGGGTTGCTCTAGCATCAGTTCTGCTTCCCATGGGTCCTTAGGTGTCATTGGAGGAAGAAAACAGACATGACATTACCCTGGTACGTCCTTGTGATGGAAGCAGAGCCAGGCAGAGTCCTTACACCAGCTGTGTTCTTGGGGGTGGTGGGTGGGGATGGTAAGGAGCTGAAAGTTGGATTTCCACCCATTTCAGGTTTTTTTTACAGAGCTGGAAAAGGGCCTTGGCCCGAAAGTCTTGCCTAGGACAAAAGCTGAACTGTCTGACCAATAGTAATTGTTGCCCTTGTTCCTGCGCTCACTTGCATTCTCTTGTCCTGAGTCTCATAGAGTTCCTGGTGCATGATTCCTCCTGGGGGAGCAGGGTTTGTGGTTATGGTGAAGGACAAAGTATCTCAGCCTCTGATGTGATCTCCAGTGGCTGGATTAGCTTTGCCCCCATAGCCCAAAACATGATCTGCATCCACTCAAGATCACGGCTCCAGGGCTGTGTCCACTCACCACTAATGCCATGGCTTTGAATCTGGCAAGAAAACACCAGTGGCTCTAGAGTGTGCTTGACCCTGCTGTGTGTTTGTTCTATGACTAACTGCAAACTGCCCCTTAGGACAATTCCATGCTGGTAGTGAGAGGGTCCTTCCAAACTGAACATAATTACTCTAAGGGCAAATAGCTTCTTTGTGCTCATATGCACCAGGGGATGGTCTTTTGAGCAACAATGTTTGTCTGGAATCTGCCTCCCAAGACATCATCTCCTGGGTAGAAATGGCAGAACTCACCACTTGGCTCACTAGCTTGTTAGTTCTAAGATGACTATTTTACCCTGCTGCTTCCCACAGTTGGTTATGTAGGTAAGCTGTTTTCTCTTGCCACAGCTCTAGAAGTTGCAAAACAGCAGGATCATGAGGGAAATATTGCTCAATTTGCTTGTGAGCTCTCTCCCTTCAGGATTCTGCCAGTTCTTTTCTGTCCCTTGTGCTGCTTCACTTTGCCTTCTTTACAAAGGCTCTTTTGCTTTTTCAGTGACGGTCTTTTTGTCGGTTACAGTAGTTTAGTAAAATCTTCAGACTAACAGGGAAATAGCTCCCTCTGAGAGTAGACCTTTTCTAGGGCAAATGTTGCTTTCTTACCTTGTGGGGGCTGACGCAGGGCAAGCGTAACTAACTTGAGTTAAAATCCCAGTGAGGACAAAGCCGTTTGTCATTTTCATGTGTGTTAACAGGTTGTGATAAGGACTGTTGTGGTATCTGGGAAGGTTTAGCTTGATTTGCTAACACATATGTGAACACTACAAACTTCCCTGTCTTCACTGGGGGTATGTCTATACATCTCTTTTATTTTGAAATAACCCTGGTTATTTCGAAATAAAAGAGATTAGGTCCACATGATGTTTTCTTATTTCGAAATGACGGGATCCGTCATTTTGAAATAAGAAGCGTTGTTTCAAAACAGCTTAAACCCCATTCATTTCGAAACGGCTGTTATTTTGAAATGGTTATTTCGAAATAAGGCTGTTTGGACGTATTGTTTCAAAACAACACCGTTGTTTCAAAACCACTGTTTCAAAACATGTCCAAACGACCTTATTTTGAAATAACCATTTCAAAATAACAGCTGTTTTGATAGCAGGCTTTCCCTTAATTCGAATTAATATTTTCTTAATTTGAATTAACTTATTTTGAAATAAGGACTTTATTTCGAAATAACTCATTTTGAAATACTTATTTTGAAATAATGATGTGTGTGT
The DNA here is from genome assembly GCA_007922195.1 of Podocnemis expansa. NCBI lineage: Eukaryota > Metazoa > Chordata > Testudines > Podocnemididae > Podocnemis > Podocnemis expansa. The sequence goes on from ML681997.1 coordinate 35,130,591, forward strand.
AGACATAGTTTAGGATTTTAACTCATGTTAGATACCTTGTTAGCTAACATGAGGTGAGGTAATGGACCTTTTTTTTCCTAGTAACAACCAGGCCAGAAGGTGGTGTCCAGAGCCCAGCTCTCATTTAAATCTTTTGGCTTTGTTGCTCTTCCAAAACACAATTGGTTTAATAGTATCTTGCATGCTACTGTCTCTGCTCTGATCTCTGTGTCCTGGTGCCACAGACTGCATCCTCTACCATCTGCCACTAGCCCTGGTTGAAATTTTTCAAATGAAATAATTTTTTTCCAAGGGGAAAAAAAGGCTGCTTTTTGTATTGAATTTTTCACTAATTGTTTCATTAAAAAGAAACCAAATGGGCTACTGTAGTTTTCCCTTTACCAAAATGCCAGTTTTCAGTAAATGAAAAATGTTGACTTGCAATCATGATTTTGGCTTTAAAACACCGAGAAAATGCTGTGAGAGTGCTGAGGAAGGTGAGATTGTTTTTCAATCCTGCAAATCAAAAATGATTTCAAGATTTTCCATGCTTCCCTCCCTATACCTCATTTTTTAACCAGCTCTGTTTGTTGCTTAATGCACTCATGCTTGTGCAAAGTGAGTGTGTGAGATTGGAGGGTTCAGAGTTGATAGCATTTTATACCCACTTAGCACTAGTGTGAATGACAACACAAGATCAAGCCACTGGGGGAAGACTTAAGCCATAGGTTGAATCCGGGGGTTGGGTCCCTTTCTTCCTCCAAAAGTGGATGCACACGTTTTCACTTGCTGCACGGGGCCTTTGGATGAGTTCTTAAAAGCCAAGTTTCCTTCCTATCTAAGGTGCCCAGGGAGTGTCTTGTTAAAGAGATTTTCAAGTCTGCTTGGCCACAATTTCCCCCTCTTCCTCACTGTTGTTCACTGTGCTTCAGACAGGCTGCTGCCCTTCTGACAGAAGGTGGCTGTGTTTCAGCATCCCACTGGTTAACAGGGACCGAATCACTTGTGTTCCCTGAGCCTCCTATACAAACGGAAAATGTGATTTATTATAAAAATGCCCATTTCCTTTAATTAACTCCTGGGACTTTAATTAAGTCCTCTAGGCTCTCAAGAACTCCGGAAAGATAAGAAAGGGATCTGTTCACCCCTTTGGACCAAACAAACAAGGAGTCTGGCGGCACTTTTAAAGACTTACTAACAAATGTATTGATCCCATGAGCTTTCCTGGGAGAAAATCCCCGTTGGTCAGATGGTGGGAAGAAACTTCCACCCCTACCTACCCCGCAGCTGCCTTGGTGCTTCCGGGGCCCCCAGAACAGAGCCTGGCTGGCACATTGGGGGTTAACTTAAGAAGAGGGGCCGATGCCGCTCGCCCCCGCTGCGAATCCGGAGTCGCTCCGGTGCCCCCCGACGTTCCCCCGGCCGGGGCCTGTGACGCCGCCCGCTCCCAGCGCCTGGGAAGCCGAGCGCGGCCATTGGCTGCTGGGGAGGCTCCTGGCCCTGGGAGCAGCGCAGGGTTTGGCTGGGGAAGGACGAAGGGAGAGACACACGCAGCGTTGCTGCTTCCCGTGCAAGGAGTGAAGCCACTGCCCGCCGAGAGCGGCTTCCAGCTGATGCCATCCTGCAGCCTGGGGGAGATGGCAAGGGGAGGAGGAGAAAAGACTTAGAGGAGACAGACTGTGTGTGTGTGTCAGTCAGGGGAGAAGCTTGTCAAGCAGAGCATGGCCTGCTGCTGGGATTCTTCTGCCTGGTTGCCTGCTCCTTTGTAACATCACAACAAAGGCTGGAGTGTGACTGGGGTAAGTGGCCGCTCAGATTTCCTCCTCTTTCTTTGCAGCGCCTTCCAAGGCTCCGGCACTAGATTAGACGTGTCATGCCATGTCGATTGCAGGTGGGGTAACAGGATTTACCCCCCCTACCTGCCCCCTTCTTCCCCCAAGGAAACAGACCCCTTCACCTGGTTGTAGATCAATCAGTCAATCAAATCATAGGGTTGGAAGGGACCTCGTGAGATAAATCCTCCAGCTGAAGAATGGCCTGAGAGCTCATCCTACCCCTTTCGTCCGCCCTTCTAGCTTGAAAATCCTGCTCAGCCTCCAGATTTGGGGAGCGGTGTTCTGTGCCTGCCCTTATGGCTGTACACTGCAGCGCACGACTGGGGATATAGGCACAAAGCCAGAGGAAATGCAACCTTTCCTAGGTCAGCAAAAATGTCTGGGCCTGTCAGGGCTGCCAGTCGATATATAAAACCTGCTGGGTCTCAGAAGGCCTGTCACAAGGCAGGGGAGGAAGTGGGATGTGGACATCTTTTTTGGGTACTGTCCTCTCTTTCCTGCTATTGTGGACGAAACTCCAGGCCAGGTGGTCACTGTAATGGGGCATGGCAGATTGTCTCAGAGCGGTTGATCAATATGTTGCAAACATTGAGGCTGGTGAAGGAAAGGAGATGAGGAAAGGGGAGGGGACAGAAAAATATCAGTAGCTTTTTATTTTATGCTCTGAAAGTTTGCCCAGGCAGTGTCTGTGGTAATTTCTCTGTACTAGTGGGCTTCAGGCTTATATTGGAGAGCTCACCAGTAGGACTTAGAGGAGAGTTCAGTTTCCATGGCCCAATATGTCCGTGGCCTTTCTGTGGAGCTTGCCAACAAGGGGCTGTTTACCAGTAAAGTGTGGTCTATGCTCAGCTTTTGTAGTGGGTTAACAGTCAGTTAGGGAATGATTTTTTTAAAAGCAAATAGTGAAATCAGTACAATCCCTAAAACAGATTATCTATCCTATATATATATATATAGATAGATAGATATCCAATAGTTATATTGGATAAAGTTGCCTTATACTGGTAGAACTTATTCTGCTAAATTTACAGGAGTAGGGTGTAGATATAAATGGGCCTTTTAAACTGATGTAACTGTGTCCTCACTAGAGGATTGCTGAGCTTTAACTTTACAGACTTCCAATGGTTATAACTAAAGTGGCACAAAAGCTGTTTTTACAGACTTAGACATTGTCTGTGACTGCAGTGGTGTTACTTGCCCACTTTATTTGCAACTTAACTCTCTTGTGCTTAAATATTTGTTCTGTCTTGTATTTAGCTGTGTGGCACACTGAGAACCTTTCCCAAATTCAAAGAAGAGCTTTGTGGGGCTCAAAAATTTGTCTCTTTCACCAGCAGAAGCTGGCCCAATAAAAGATATTGCCACACCCACCTAGTTTCTATATTATACACCCTCTCACATACAGTTGTGGCTGGGGAACTGAATATACGACATAGATCCTAGCTGTATGTCCGTTTAGCAGTAATTGCATCCTGCCCTGAGATCTTCCTATACTGTACTGTAACCTCCCACCTGTTGTTTTGGCTTTTAGCCATGATTTAACACAGCAGGAAGAGGAGATTAAAACCAATTAAAATTGTTGCTGGAACTCACTCCAAACACGATTTAAGATTCTAGTGCTGTTTCATATATTCTGAGGGCAGAATGGATCATTGTGTGATTATTTATCTGTAGGCCTGTGTTACACTGGTCATAGAACTTTCCTGGAATAATTCCTGTTTAATTAGAGCTGAGATCTTCTCAAAACATCCTGTTTGGGTTTAAAACTTATCAGTTATGGCAGTGGTATCCCAGATCTTGTTAAATTGCCCCAATGATTAATTGCCCTTGCTGTTAAAAAGGTATACTTTATTTTCAGTCTGATTTTTGTCTCTCTTCAACCTACAGGCACTGGATATTGTTTTTATTAAAACACCTGTGAGATCTGGCTCTGGATTGGATCTTTCTCATTTTACATTCAAAGTTAACCAAATCGTTGATGCTGGAGGAGGGGGGAGGGAAAGAAACCAAACTAGCTTGGAAAAATCTTGCGGGACAAATGGGGCCTTCTCAAAGTGAATGGGTCAAATTCTGGACCTATCTGCAGTGGCAGTAGCTTACATCTGCCCACCGAAGATAAAATTCACCCTTGTGCAGGCAGCCAGCGCAACGCCCAGGTATAAATAAAACTCTGTTTTGAGGGCTTGCATGATTCATAGGCCTTGTGCCAATCTACTGTGCCATGACTGATTTGCCATCTTGAAGTCACACAGAGCTGGATCACTGAACATACAAAGTGTTTTGGAAAAAATATGCTGATCTATTATTTTTAAAAATTACTCACCAGCCCTGCACTTGTGATGAGTAATGTAATAATAATAGATGACCAGGGTACTGAAGTGAGCCCATGAAAGCTAAAACAGTGCAACTCCAGTGCCTTTCAGGGTAAGGGATCAATATTTTTTCACAAACATTTGTAAATAGAATGGGCAGGTAAATTGTAAGGATGGGGGATTAGCTGAGTGGGATTTGTGGTGGGTGATCTTAAACTGATCAGTTTAGACACATATGCTAAATCATTGAAGGTATTTAGGCTCTTCACTTCCATTGATTGATTTTTAAATAGTTTCAATGGAAGTAGAGTTAGAGACACTCTTGACAGAATTTTTATGAATTGAAATAAATAAGCACCTTACAATAACAATCTGGTAGGGTGCAAATATAATAGAGGAAGACCCATTTGGAGGGGATGAAACAGGTTTTACGTTTCAGGCTTCCAAGCAATAATTGTGACTACAACACACGGAAGTGTTTAAAAATGACAAGGAATACTTTTGACGGTAGTGCTTTAAGAAACAGTGGCGTGATATCAGCACATGATGATGGTAAAGGAATTGAGAGGAGTCAAGTCCTTATTTCTAATTAGGCCCCTGCTTGTAAACAGTCAGATTGCTAGATACCAGCTTGGAGATACGCTTGGAAATGTTAGCCTTTGTATCTCATCAGTAGATAGTGCTGCAGAGGAACTGCCTTACAAATAAAAACGCTGAACACAACAGGAAAAGCAAACACAAGGAGGTGGGGATTCCAGAGCTTTGCCATCTGTGCAGGGGGAATCCCTGAGGATATGATAATCAATCAGATGCAATCAATCAAATGCAAGTAGCCAGACAAGGTTAGTTCATCAGCTGTATGGATGTATCTAGGCACCTGGTGATGGTGGCAGAAGCTATTAGGGTTTTGGGCCTGATTCCAAGCTGAAGGTGAGTCTTTTCATTGGTTTCCATGAGCTTTGAATCACCTTGGTGTGGAGGAAGAGGGGATAGACAGATGCAGAAGTTTAGGTGCATGTGAGTCCTCTAGTTTTCAAACTGTTTTTGTCAGTACCCTGTTGAAAAAAAAGCATTTATGCCTGCTACCCAACAATTGCATCTTTGAACAATGTATTCTAGTCTTTTGGTGGTGGTAATAGAGGGTGCTGTGACCCAGTGCCTGAGGGTCTGCAACCCAGTACTGAGTCCTACCCGTAAGTTTGAAAACCACTGCTCTAGCACAGTGTTTCTCAACCTATAGTGGACTGGGGAAGACTTAAGGTATTAATTACATGGAACACTTTCTTAAAAAAGGTGAAGTATACCAGCTGTAATGTTTGCAGTAACTGTGTACTATGCATTCCAGCAAAAAATGAGTCAGGAAAACACATACAATTTTATGACTGTAACATGCATTTATTTCTGAAAAATAGATGCATAATGATTATGTACACAACTTAAAACTGAAAATATTACTCAAGTTTCAATGAGAATTTTGGGCCTACATGTTTGAACAAAGTTCATCTATTCTTGGAGTTAGGTTCCTCAAAGAAAGTGTTACTGTGGAAGTTATGTCCAAACGATTTAAATGCTGGTGGTAACTGAAGCAGGAAGGTTAAACCATTGAGTCAGGTCACATTATTGTGTCGCCACACAGTGGTAAGTATGTCACAGAGAGCTGGGGAAATGGCTGAATTTGGCCTTGGGGAGGTGGGCTGGAATGTCCCATAGGATTGTGATATGCTGCCAAGTGTGTCACAACTTACAAAAGGTTGAGAACCACTGCAGATGTGAGTTTCTGCATCCAAAGGATTATAGGGACCCTTTGTGGAACCTGTACAAATGCTAAGTGAAGGGGCTTTGGAGGGTGGAACTATTCTGGGTGCAGAGCAGGGAGCGCATGGCATCCTTTGATCAGCAACGTGTTCTCCAGGACTCTCGCAAAAGGTTTTCTGAGAGAGTTTCCTGCCTGCTCCAGTGACAACTCCCTCTACTTCTCCTCCACCGGTTGTGTCTTCAGATTTCTGCCCCATTGCTTTAACCCAGTAAATGCAAGGTCTGCAGCTCTTGCTTAAGTACAGGTGTTCAAAGGCTGGGCTCACAATAGGCAGATCTGTCTGATCTGTGATGGATTTTGTCATAGCAAGGCAGGTTCACCCACAAGGCACTGTAGCTTCTAGTGTGAAAAATTAGAAAGGGAAAAGCACATTTCCTGGTGGTGTGATAGATGCACCAAGGCACAGCAGATGAGAGCAGAATCCCAGTGTTTACATATGGTGCCTTGCACACTCAGTGAAAGAGAGTCCCTGCCCCAAAGAGCCTCCAGTTTACATGTAAAAAATCTTCCAATAATCTGATGTGATTGGCACAGCTTGGGGGAAGTCTGGGACTGGAGCAACTGTGCATGCTGTTGATTGGGACTGAGGGCACATAGACAGAGTTTTTATATTGTTGACCCATGAAGTACTGTATTTGGCTCTGGCTAGCCTCATCAGTCCCTTCATTTTGATGAGATTGAAATTCACCCCTGGTAGGTTTCAAAATAAAGAACAAAGGCTTCTTGTTTTCAGCAGGAGCTCAAAGTGGAGTTTTTATACATGCTCAGCATTGGCGGAATCAACATTTGACAGAGATGGCCACACGATTGGGCCAACGCTTTTATTCCCAGCATGTGAAATTCCCCCCTCTGTAAGGCCTTTATACTTTTCAGGTTCTACCTCTGACTATTGGGCATGTGAGACAGGTGTCCAAACTAGAGTTCATAACTGCCTACTGATTGGTGAAGACTTTGGCAGGGATCTGCAAGGCACCTTTTGTTTTTGTTCAAATGCATGTGACAACCTTCCTTTAAAGCTCAAGAAGGAGCCCTGGGGTTTGGAATTTAAAGTCTGAGACTCTCTGACAAACAGCTCAGCAGCATGATCTAGATGGCATATTGACATGCGCTTTGTATGTCATTTCGAACATGGTAGAAGCCTTTTCTTCCTTTGTGACCAAGAATAAGTTCCAGGCCTGGGAGAAATGTACATTTCTCATCTGTCTGAGGTTCAACTGAAAAATACTCAGGATGGCTCCAAATTTGTTCTGTTTGTCTGTAGCCTATGGGATTGGGTTAGTTTGGGTGCCTGCAACCTGCAACTCAGGAGCTGCATGTGGCTCTTTGGCTGCCTCCTTGTGGTTCTGGGTTCGGTCTTCCTCCCCTCCCCACAGGAGGACCGTGTGGGTGGCCCACTCCTGCTTCTGGGCCCCCTTCCCCACCAGAGGACCTTGTGGCAGTTGCCCTGGCCCAACTCCCCCCACAAGGAGGCTACACCCATTGAGGGTCTCAAAACACTTGGTTCTTGAAGGAATTTTTTTAAATGGGTCGTCTTATCTGTTGAGTTGCCAGTCCCTGGGTTGATTGCAAGGGGCTGTATTTTAAGACCTTGCCGCTAATGCTGTGCATGCAGCTGTTTGCATTTGTACAAGTGAGTGCACATTCATGTGGCCTGCATGGTATTTGTGTGTGGAAACATTAGGCTGGTGTGCTCTGACTTGAGTCACAGGCCAAAAAAGATGTGCATCCAATGTTTGCATGAGAAATCCAGTGTGGGGGTCAGCATTTATTTGTGCAGTGCTCTGTGCTCCAGTTTGAACTCCCTCAGGAACTAAGGACTATCACAAACCTCATCACTTTGCTCTACACGCAGAACAGATTTCTCTGACCTTTCTTTCTTGAATCTGAACACACTGAAACAAGTATGTATTAATAAACCTACCCTACCAAAACAGGACGCTCCAGTCCACATGTTCTTTCTATAGGGAGATGAAAGACGATCCAACATGTGACAGATGCATAGCTGTGTTGCTTAATGCAGTGCTGGAAGGCACTCATCACCAGATCTAAGTGCATGTAATAACTGATACATAATAGAGTAGAGCAGTGGTCAGTTTCACCATGAAGTATGCAGACATGGAGGCCAGATGAAAATGTGATCTCGGATGAAGAATGTTTAAATAATAATGTCTGTTAGTTGGTTGTAGCCTGTTTAAAGTTTGATAGAGAAGCTAAATAAAGGTCATAAGTTTTTGCACTGGATGGCAGTTGAAACCCAAAACTTTTTCTGTCCTATTTTCATGTTGTTTTAGTTGCTGATTGTGGTTACCGGGACTGCACAGTGGAATGTATGGCCATGGTTAGGGTTACCAGCTACCAAAGCATGGAAAGGAGGACAGGGAAGTACAAAGAGGAGGACATTGGAGGACACATGGAGAAAATGTAGTATTAATGTAATATTCTGCTGTTTTCAGGGAGCCCTGGAATGCTTCCCCCTACAACCAGGGTATTCCAGGGCATTCCAGCATACTTTAACCCCTGTAAGTAAAAAGCCAGACAAAATGATGTATTTTTAAAATGCCTGCCAGATGGAGGACATGTCCTCCTTTTGCCTGACATCTGGTAACCCTAACCATGGCTGGCTTGGTCCGGTTGTTTAACAGGCTGTCCAACCTTAGCTTAATGTTACAACTATTTTCCTGGCTTCTGTGGCCATTTCAATGTGACTAACAGATCCTGAAAAACAGACTGAAGGGGATTCGAACAACCACTCCATTTCTGGAGAAAGCTTGATAAAAAGAACTAGTTTTGTGGTGAAGACAGAATGAAATTTCTCTGTGATGGTTAGGGTGACTGGGAGCAGCTATGGCCCCATCCCCTTACAAAGGATCAGTGGTCCCCAGGCTGCCTCTGCAGATGGTAAGGAGAGAAGGCCATCTCTATCTTTCCTTCCCCACTCATTGCTCTCACTTTCTCTGTGGAGTCTTTAAACCAAGACAGGGTGGGCGTCTTTCTCAGAGGTCTGCTCTAGGTCAGATGGAAATTATGGGCTTCATGCAGGAATTAATAGGTCAGGTTCTCTGTCCAGTGTCATGCAGGAGCTCAGACTAGATTATCTTAAAGGCCCTCCTGGCTTTAAAAAGCTATGAATCTCTAACACTTTGCCATCAAAGGAATCTTCCCACCTCTCTGTGAAGTTGCCAACCCCCTTATCCTGCCATCATCCTGATCTGAGTCTGTACTTCCTCCTCATGGCTGGCAGGAGGTGCTTTAAAAGCAATATTGTCATGCATCAGGTGCCAGTCAGCCAGGTGAGGTAGCCTCAGGAGCTTTCCAGCAGCTTGATTCTGGGTTTTGTCAGTGAGCTGCAGGGGGAACAGGATCCAGGTGAATTCACTCAGGTTTTCATTCTACCTTATTATTTACATCACTCCACTGAGCCAGTTTGTCTTCTCTGGCAAACAGCTTAATTTGTTTCCCAGGGGCTGCCTACAGATCAAGGCACCTGGTGCAAGTAGCAGTAGTAGTCCAGCCCAGTGAAGTCAGTGGGGTAAGGCACTGCTTTGCTTTAGCATGGAGTGGCAGAATTGGACCTGAAAAAAAGGAGACTGCTGAAAGAACACATGTTGTAAACTGGCCCTCTCTCGACCCTTCCCCATCTCAGCATTGCTGGTGCAAGTACCTTCCTACTTGCATCTTCTGCTGTCTGGAATAGCATCTCTGTATATCTCCCTGCCTTGCTATTCCCTCCCTCCCTTTTTTTTTCACTCTTCTCATAGCAGCTTCTGCTCCCTTACTCTGTAACATGCTTGTCACATGTGGTGTGTCTCCCTCTAATGGCTGATTGAAATAGTGAATAACTGCCAACTGCTGCTCTGAGCTCATGCTATTCACTTGTCTGGCTCAAGTGCTCTGTCACTGAACCCTGCTGATGACCTGTGGTGTGTGTTATTGCTCCTCTTTTTGGTTTCTCCCTTTTCATTATTATCCTTCCATGGAGGTAGCATCTTGGAGCACAGTCATGGACCAGGAGCCCATTGTGCTAGGTGCTGTACAAACTCAGAACAAAGAAATTCTTCCCTTTCTCCAGGGAGCTCAGAGTCTATGTGTATATCAACGGATACCAAATGAATATGGACAGATGGGAGGAGCGTAAGGAAATGATGAGGCTGCACTGGTCAGCAGGACAGGCAGTGCTGCAGCACACCTGCTGCTAACCATTGTCAAGTGTTTTGTAAACAGCCCAGCAAAGAAGAATTTTATTTAAGGTGCCAGCTGAAGGACAGTTAGGTGGCTTTGCTGATGTTTGCGGGAAATACTTTCCGAGGGAGGAAGGGGCAGCCTGGGAGGAAGCACAGAGGTACTTGCTTGAAAACTGGACAGGCGGGCATGGGCTGATTGGAGGAGGCAGTTGATGCCTCAGTAGTGAATGGGAAATTATGTGTAACATAGGGATCGGTGACCATTAATGGGTTTGAAAGTGAAGCCAAGTGGCTATTGGCTTACTGACTAAATCAGGGGTCTCAGACACGTGGCCTGTGGGCCGCATGCGGCCCCTAAAGTTATTTCCTGTGGCCCTGAATGACATTATTATTGTGAGTATTTGCAATATCATTGTATGAAAAGGCTTCAGTGGTACAGCCCTTGGGATGACATACTAGTCCTTGTGTGGTCCTCGTGCAGCCCTCATGGTGACTTGAGTTTGAGACCCCTAGACTAAATGCGATAATTGATCCACCATATATCACCCATTAAAGCGCTACCTGTCCCTCTCTTTAATTTGTTGAGTCCTCTATTTGGGCTGCTGACGGTTTCAAACTAACTTGAGAGTCTTGGACCAGTTTAAAAAAGCAGTATTGCCAGCAAAGAAATCCCATTTGGCTTTCCTTGCATGTGTTCTGTCTTTCCTTTCCTGTCTTCACTGTGGATTGTAAAGGATCAGGATGACCATGTTAGCATGAGTAATGGAAAGTGCGGGGCACTGGTTCATGACAGTTTTGGCAGCGCTCTGCACCACCGTATTGCCAGCTCACCTGTTTTTCCCTTAAAGCCTCAGCTTCTGGAGTCCAAACTCAGCTTTCATTTTTAAAAACCCCCTATAAACTTATAGCCTTCCAAGTTGAAGAGAAAAGCTTGATAACTTGATCTTAACAGCTCAAAGCCCAGTATGCAGATAAAGACTCCAACTCTTTTTGTCTTAAATATGATTTTTGGGGCCTGACTTGTAATTGTTTTTTAAAAATGTTTGTGGTTAGTAACACTTCTGTGGCTGGATTTTCAGCATATCATGCCAGACCCCAGTTCTCTAAAGCAGTGTTTCCCAACCAGTGTGCCATGGCACACAGGTACGCCGTCAGGTCTGAGCAGGTGTGCCACAAATTTTTTTGAAAAACTACTCAAAGAGCTCTGGATTGGTTCATTAGCTCTTGAATATTCATGAGTTCATTTGGAAACTATGGTGGTGTGCCTCAAATTAATTGAAGGTAGCTAGGTGTACCACGGCAGAGAAAATTTTGGGAACCACAGCTCTAAAGCAATAACCAGCTCAATACAGCATCACTCTCCCTAGCAAGCTCAGTGTGGCTGTAGATCTGGTACTTTGTCATTTCTAAGTCAAGGCATTCAGGCTGTCAGGCCTCCCATTCCCTGGGGCAGAAGCTGATATGATTGAAGACATTGTGATTTCAGGTCTTCATCAGTGCTGGAAGGAAGCATGCAGTTTCTTTAAATCTGATTTTGGGAATCTGTGAAATCTGTAGCAGGAAAACAGGAAGGAATTGTTTGCATAGAACAGGGGTCTAAAATTCAAATCAGCACAAGGGCTGCATGAGGACTAGTACATTAGCTTGAGGGCCACGCCACTGAAACCTTTTCATACAATGATATTGCAAATATTGATAACCATGGTGGTGTTGTGGGCCAGAGGAGATTACTTTAGGGGCCGCATGTGGCCCATGGGCCAAAAGTTTGACTCCCGGCATAGAAGGTTTACAGTGAAGCAGGGAGCTGGGGCAGAGTAGCTATAGACAGAATATTGATTTCCTTAGTCCAATAGATTTCCTTGTTCAATATTAGAAGAAAGTAGCTCTGTCACTTTGTGACCTGTCAGGACCAGCCTCTGATGATCTTCATCCTGACTCTTGATGTCTCTAATTCTTTTAGTGCCTGCATATAGAATCACAGAGAAACAAGGTGGATGAGGTAGTATCTTTTATTGGACCAACTTCTGTTTGGTGAGAGACCCAAGCTTTTGCGCTTAAACAGAGCTCTTCTTCATGTCAGAATCATAAACATGTAGGGCTGCAAGGGATCTCAAGAGGTCATCTAGTGCAGTTGTTTTCAAGCCATGAGTTGGGAGCCGGTACTGGGTTGCAGCTCTGCTGCTGTCTCCAAAAGACTGGAATACATTGCTAAAAGATGTAATTGTTGGGTCGCAGGCATAAATGATTTTTTCAACTGGGTCCTGAGGGAAAAAAAGTTTGAAAACTACTGATCTAGTGCAGCCCCCTGCACCAAGGCAGGGCTTTGTATATTTAGACCAGTGGTTCCCAGCCTTTTCTCTGCTGTGGCACACCTTGATACTTCCAAATTTTAGGAGGCACACCACCATTAAAAAACTCAGATATTTAAGTTAATTTGAATTGCTTATGAATATTCACAAACCATGGTACAGCGTTTCAGAAGTGCTGCTACGTGAGGTAGTAGGAGTAGCAGAGCAAGGATGGCAAAACAGGGGAGGTCAGGAGTCATTTGCGGTGGCAGGAGTGAGTGTGGGGAGCAGGGCAGGGGTGGCAAAAGAGGACGAGGGCAGCCATGTGGGGAACAGCACAAGAGTGGCAAGAGAGGAAGGAAGAACAAGAGTGGCTTTGTGGGGGGCAGGGGGGAACCTGGGGAGCGGGAAGTTAGGGCAGGGGAGCATGGTGCAGCACCCACTTCCCCTTTGTCCAGAGTGGCTCCCTGCCACCCAGGGCAAATTCTCACCCCACTGCTGCTCCCCCCCCACCCCAGTGGGGGAGATCCTCCCCTCCCCCAGCCCCCTGCTGCCTGTGATGGACCCTCCCATCACTGCAGGGGACGGAACAAGGCTTCCAGCCCCTAGCTACACTTCCCCCACACACAGCCACCCCAAACGCCAGCTACACACACCCCTAACCAAACAGCCACCTCATAACCCATTACACACCCTCTGCTACACAGCCACTCCCACCCACTTCTGCTACACACACACCTGCTGCACACAACCCCCAGCAGCCCTCCCCAAGCCCTTACCCTGGCTGTTTGCAGGCTGCCTGACACAAGCTGCTCTGCCCTGCAGGGGGAGATTCACCCACTCCTGGCCTCCCGCAGCTCTCTGCTGGCTGGGCCTAAGGTGGAGCCACCAGAACACTGCGTTCGGGCTGCTCCTGCTATTTTTAGGGGACCCCTGGAACTCTGCATTCTGGGGCCTTCCTCTATCTTTAGGGGGCCAGAAGGCTGCCTGCCTAAAAATAGGGGGCCCTAGAACTGTATTCCGGTGCCGTCTACCTTACCTTAACCCCTGCACAGCCCACGTGGCTGGGTTGAGCAGGGAGGGAACTTTAACTCCAGCTCTCGGGGATGCTCGCAGCACACTTTGGGTGTTGCCACGGCACACCAGTGTGCCCCGGCACACTGGTTGGGAACCACTGATTTAGACCATCCCTAATGGATGCTTGTCTGACATGTTCTTAAAGCTCTCCAGTGACAGGGAGGGGCACGACCTCCCTTGGAAGTCTATTCCAGAGCTTAACTATCTTTAGAATTAGAAAGTTTTCTTAATATCTAACCTAAATCTCCTTTTCTGTAGACTAAGCCCGTTACTTCTCATGTATCCTTTGCACACCTGCAACGAAATACTGAGATTCAATAAGTGCTTCTAATCAGTCTTTTTTGGGGCTAGGCATATGGCTTCCTTTTTGGTTTCAAAAATCAGGTTGAAAATCTCAAGAGAACAGGATTCTTTGGAAGATTTCAAGATCCTTGCTGCTTCTCATCTTCAGGCCAGATATCTCAGGAACAGGGCTGGCTCAACCGATAAGCAAATAAGGTAGTGGCTTTGCGTGCCACTGCCTTAGGGGCGACAGCACAGACCGGCCTGGAAGCCAGACCCGCGTTCTCGCCCCTCCCCAAGCTGGCCATTCTGCCCCTGGCTTGGAGCAGGCCAGTCCATGGGGTGGGCTCCACTTTCTCATCCTGCCTCTGGGCTGGCCCACTCTGCCCCTAGGGAGGGACAGCCGGCACAGAGGAGTAGTGGAAGAATGAAGCCCCACTTCTGGGCTGGCCTGCTCTGCCCCCAGACAGCTATTCCCTGCATTGGGGGTGGAGCGAGCTGGCTGGAGCAGAGGCTGGGTTCTGTGCAAAACTAAAAACCAGCTTGGGACGCCACAGCCCCTTGAGCTGGCCCTGCTCAGGAATATCACTTTTATCTCTGGTGTTTCTCTGATTTTGATTTTTGTCCTAGTTGGTGAAAGGAGGTGCAGAAGCACTGTGTGTGTGTGTGTATTTTTTTACAGATTGAATTGATTGGTTCACACTTGTTGCACTGTTTTGGGATTAAAATACGCAAGAAATTTTGTGGCACTAATATAAGCATTTGAAGTGGAAAAACTAGACTAACACGGATGCCCCTTTGTCTTTGGATTGTCTTCTTTAGTTGCCGAACTGGCCTTTAGAACAAGCAAAAAATACTGTGCTTCGTAGTTACTCTGGTAATTATGATTAACTGCATTGCCCAGGTGTGTTCCAAGACCTGATGGTGCTAAGCTCTGTACAAACACAGCACAAAACACCAGTTCTGGCCTCAGAGCTTCCAATTTAAATATAAGACATGAAACAACATGTGCATATAGATAGACAGGGGATCAATCCATTCAAGATTTTACACAGCTTCTGTTGCATTATGGGATTGGAGGCATGTGCAATGGAAATACCACTGCAATGGATACATCATCATCAGAATTCCTAGGCCCTAATCCAGCAAAGTGCTTAAGCATGTACTTAGTACAAGCTTGTAAGTTTGACTGCTTAACATCAACGTCATGAGACTAGCCACATGCTTAAATGTTTAGCTGGGTCGGGGCCATAGTTTCCATACCTCACTCTTAAGTCTTAGTGCCTTGTTCTAAGATGTTCCCCAGAAACGAAAGACATAACGCCAAGTTCCAGAGGGGCATCTGTGTTAGTTTAGTTAAGCAAAAAAAGCAAGGAGTCTTGTGGCACTTAATAACAGATTTATTTATCACATGAGCTTTTGTGGGAGAAAATCCCACTTCGTTAGCTGCTTTGAAGAGGGGGAATTTACAGAATGGGATGAAAATAAATGCAGGGGAGTGTAAGCCATGGGATCAGGTCATACTGCAACAGCATATCAGAGCATTTGTAAAGATTCAAACTCTGGGAAACAGCACATAGAGGGAGGGTGAAGTCAAATTACCTGTTATAATGTGAAAAGAATCCATGGTCCTGATTGAGTCCTGCTTTCACACAATCTAATCTGCATATTAGTTCAATTTTGGCTGCTTCTCTTTGAAGTCTTGATGTCCCATTGATTTTCTTGAGGACCATCATTAACAAATCATCAGTGGAGTGATTAGGAAGATGGAAGTGCTCAGCAACTGTTTTCTTTCCTTTTGTGTTGTGATTTCTGATGTCAGTTTTGTGCCCATTTATTCTTCTGTGTAGGGACTGTCCTGTTTGTCCAATGTATATGGCATGGGGGCATTTCTGGCACATGATGACATAAATCACATTAGTGGATGAGTAGGTGAATGACCCTTTGATGGAGTAGCTGGCTTGATTAGGTCCTATGATGGTGTCTTTTGTGCAGATATGTGGACAAAGTTGGCAGCATAGTTTGTTGCAGGGATACGTGCTTGCTTTTATGTTTCTGTTGTTAGGTCTGTAGTTGCTGGTGAGTATCTGTTTAAGGTTTGGGGTTTGTTTATAGGCAAGTAGAGGTCTGTCTCTCAAGGCTAAAGAGAGCGAGGGGTCATCTTTTAAAATAGGCTGGAGGTCCTTAATGCTCTGTTGCAGAGGTCTGACTTGAGGGTTGTATGTGGTGACCAGTGGTGTTCTATTGTTTTCTTTTTTGGGCCTTTCCTGTAGTAGTTGACTGCAGGGTACCTGTCTGGCTCTGTCAGTCTGTTTCTTTACTTCCCCAGGTGGGTACCGTAGTTTTAAGAAAGCTTGATATAGATCCTGAAGATGTCTGTCTCTGAGGGATCAGAGCAAATGCAGTTATATTTTAGGGCTTTGCTGTAGACAGTGGAGCATGTGGTGTGTTTAGGATGGAACCTCAAGGGATGTAGATAACTATACCAATCAGCAGGTTTTCGGTATAGAGTGGTGTTGGTGTGTCCATCCCTAATTTGTACTGTAGTGTCCAGAAAGTGGATTTCCTGTGTAGAGTGTTCCAGGCTCAATTTGATTGTGGAGTGGAAATCTTCAAGAGCATCTCTGCCATGGGTCCAGATGATGAAGATGTCATCAGTGTAGCATAAGTAGAGGAGAGGTGCTTTGGGATGAGCCTTGAGGAAATGTTGTTCTAAGTTGTCCATAAAAATGTTGCCTTATTGTGGGGCCATGCAGGTACTCATAGCCATGCCATTGACTTGGAGGTATAAATTATCCTCAGATCTGAAATGGTTGTGTGTGAGCACAAAGTTCAGTCACACGCTGTGCTGTGGCATCATCTGGGATGGGCCCATGTCTTACGCTCCCCTGCATTTATTTTCATCTCATCCTGTTAGTTCCCCCTCTTCAAAGCATCTGACAAAGGAGGATTTTTCCCGTGAAAGCTCATGTGATAAATAAATCTGTTAGTCTTTCAGTGCCAGAATACTCCTTGGTTTTTTTGCAAAGACATAACATGAGTCCTGCGGTGTTGCCAGACCCCATCTGACTGAGTGAAGGACACAGTCCCACTTCTGGCTGACAATGGTTTTTAGATATCAAACACATCATTGGGGCTATACTACAGGGTTTTTCCCAATGCAAGGGAGTTTTGCATTTTAATGGCACTGCAATGAAGTACAGATTCTACCGACTGGTGTTTATATTCTGGATTTGCTCTGGGATCACTGTGGGCTGTTATCATGGCTGTGGGGATTCCAAGTGCATTATCCTCGCACTTGATGAGGGTGTGTCTGACCACTTTCAAGTTTGAAAATACAGGCCAGGAATAACAGAGTCAGGCTCGAACACTGCAAATTGATCTTTCTGGTGAGCAGTAATCCAAACCATAGAACTACAAGGAAATCCTTGGAAAACAGTCAGTGCTGGAAAGGATCTAAAAGTGATAGCAGAGGCACATTGGGGGAGAACTTGCCATGCACTGTGGGGGCAAGAGAAAACAGTGAGATTCCAGAGTGTATGTACAGAGGTACATTGAACCAAGGACTCTTGGTATCAGTGAGAATATTGCCCAGTGTTGCATATTTTTCTGGACACACCAGATCTAGAAGGATGTTGATCAAGTGGGAAGAATTTAGAGAAGAACGACTCAGAAGCTAAGTGGGCTGGGAGGTTAATTTATGAGGCAATATTGTATGGCAGGGCTCTCTAAACTACAGCCTGCTGGCAGGTAGGCAGGACAGGGAAGGGACCCAGGAGATCAAGGAGCTGGTGGGCGGGTGAGGGAAGCCGACAGGCAGGTGGGTTGGGCCCTGTAATAATTAATTAAAAGTAGATTTGGCCCACAGGTGTAAAAGTTTGGAGATCCCTGGTGTATGGACTGTATATGTGGAGCTTGGCTAAACAAGGGCTGGTGGGGAGGTTTGGCTAAGTATTCATGGATAGCTGACAGATACAGCTAGAAGCAGAGGGATCAAAAACTTAAGTGGCCCAAGGGTACAACCAGAGTTTATGGGAGGAAACTGATCATGTTTGCATTTATGATGAAGATTCAGATAATGGACTTTGTGAACAGGGGACTGCAAACAGGGGAGGAGTTTGGTGAGGCCACAATGGTGAAGAGGAGCCGCAGTGCTGGTGCCAGCGCCCCTTCTGTTTCCTTTGCCTCTGTTTGTAGCCAGACAGACTGTCTGACCATGGATATCTCCACCCAGATCCTGGTGTGGATTTGCAGGGACTGTGGCCTTCATTTTCCTGCCACTGATGATCAGGCTAGGGAAATGAGCCTATGTGATAGGTGCCTTCTGGTGGCATCTCTCCAGAAACAGCTAGGAGAGATACAGGAGGAGGTGTCACAACTCAGGGGTATCTGTGCCCTGGAAAAGTTCCTTGACAGTGTCCATGATGAGACCTGCAAGGAGGAGGTCCCTATCCCAGTGCCAAGGGCTACTGCCACAGCTCTGGAAACGGATGGGATGCCTAAGGCAGAGGAAGGACACTGGCAGCTGGTCACCTCTGGCAGCAGACAGTACTCCATGCCTGCTCACATCCCATCATCCATTGTGGTGAGGAACCGTTATGCGGTGCTGGACACAATGAAGGAGGTAGAGGAGATGCCATCCACCCTAGAGGCTGGGCAGATCACAGCCACCTCACCTAAGAGGAAACGTAGGGTGGTGGTGATTGGGGACTCGCTCCTGAGGGGAATGGAGGCACCCATCTGTTGCCCTGACAAGGCCTCTAGAGAGGTATGCTGCCTGCCAGGGGCCCGTAGCCGAAACGTTACGGAGGGATTGTCAAAAATCATCCGCCCCTCAGACTACTACCCCATGCTTCTTATCCATGTGGGTACCAATGATACTGCGAGAGGTGATCCTCAGCAGATCAAAGGTGACTTCAGGGCTCTGGGAGTGAGGGTGAAGGAGTTTGGAGCACAGGTGGTGTTCTCCTCGATCCTTCCAGTCAAGGCTAGAGGCCTGAGGAGAGACAGATGCATCCTAGAGGTGAATGCCTGGCTGCAAAGATGGTGTGGTCAGGAGGGATTTGGCTTCCTTGACCATGGAGTCCTGTTTCAGGACAGAGGATTGATAGGCAGAGATGGCCTTCACCTGTCCAGGAAGGGGAAGAGCGTATTTGGGCACAGACTGGCTGACCTAGTGAGGAGGGCTTTAAACTAGGTTCAAGTGACAATGTGGGTGATCTGGGGGAAGGGATGGAACTTGGGGGGTGCTGCGACTGTAGCACCAGGAGTAAAAGAGAAGGTAGTTGGAACATGGAAGAGAGGGGGATCAAATAATTGTCTTAAATGTTTCACTGAAGCCCCAATGCATGAGGAGAGTGGGGGAGGAGAACTCCAAGAAAAAAATGCAAGGAGGTTTATGTAATAGAATTGAAAATCAAAATGACAAAGTAGGGCAATCAGCCGAGTATCTTAGGTGCCTATGCACTAATGCGAGGAGCCTGGGAAATAAGCAGGAGGAATTGGTAGACTAGCACAGACAAGGAACTATGATGACTGGATTTGTGGATGCGGGAAGAGCCGTTGATCTGATATACCTTGACTTTAGCAAGGCTTTTGATACGGTTTCCCACAGCATTCTCATTGGCAAATTAAGGAAGTATGGGTTAGATGCATGGACTGTAAGGTGGATAGAAAACTGGCTAGAACAACGGTTTCAGCATGTAGGAATCAATGGCTCCATGTCAAGTTGGCAGGCAGTAACAAGTGGTGTGCCCCAGGGGTCGGTCCTGGGGCCAGTTCTGTTCAATGTTTTCATTAATGATCTGGATGATGGGATAGATTGCACACTTAGTAAGTTTGCAGATGATACCAAACTGGGGGGAACGGTAGACACCCTAGAGGGCAGGGACAGGATTCAGGGAGACCTAGACAAATTGGAGCAGTGGGCCAAGAGGAATCTCATGAGGTTCAACAAGGACAAGTGTAAAATCCTGCACTTGGGACGAAAAAAACCCATGTACTGCTACAGGCTGGGGAGTGATCAGCTAAATAGCAGCACTGGAGAAAAGGACCTGGGAGTCATGGTGGATGGGAAGCTGGACATGAGTCAGCAGTGTGCTCTTGCTGCCAAAAAGGCCAATGGCATACTGGGCTGCATCAGAAGAAGTGTTACCAGCAGATCAAGGGATGTGATCATTCCCCTCTATTCTGCACTAGTGAGGCCACATCTGGAATACTGTGTCCAGTTTTGGGCTCCCCACTACAAAAAGGACATGGACAAATTAGAGAGAGTCCAGAGGAGGGCAACCAAAATGATCAAAGGGCTGGAGCACAAGCCCTATGAAGAAAGACTGAAGGAACTAGGCTTATTTAGCCTGCAGAAGAGAAGACTGAGGGGGGATTTGATAGCAACCTTCAACTACTTGAAGGGTTGCTCCAAGGAGGAGGGAGCTCGACTGTTCTCAGTAGTAACAGAGGGCAGAACGAGAAGCAATGGTTTCAAGTTACAGCTGGGGCGGTCCAGGCTGGATATTAGGAAAAACTTCCTTACTAGGCGAGTGGTGAAGCATTGGAATAAGCTGCCTAGGGAGGTGGTGGAATCTCCATCTCTGGAGGTGTTCAAGTCCCAGCTGGACAAAACACTGACTGGGATGATCTAATGGGAGTGGTCCTGCTTTTTTTGGCAGGGGGTTGGACTAGATGACCTCGTGGGGTCCCTTCCAACCCTATGATTCTATGAATAATGGAGACGTGGTGGGATAGTCTGCATGAGTGGAGCTCTGCCATGGATGGGTATAAACTGTTCAGGAAAGACAGGCAGGGAAGAAGAGGGGGAGGAGTAGCATTATATGTAAAAGAGCTCTATGACTGCTCAGAGCTCCATTATGGAAGTGGAAGCGTGCCAGTAGAAAGTCTGTGGGTTACATTGAGAGGGGAAAGCAACAAGGGGGATGTTGTGGTGGGGGTCTGCTATAGACCACCAGACCAGAAGCAGGAGGTGGATGAGGTGTTCTATGGACAACTAGCAGAAGCTTCTAGATCACAGGCCCTGGTGCTGATGGGGGACTTCAGTTACCCTGACATCTGCTGGGAGGCCAATACAGCAGTGCATGGGCAATCCAGGAAGTTTTTAGAGAGTGTTGGGGACAACTTCCTAGTACAAATGCTAGAGGAACCAACTAGGGGCCTTGCACCTCTCGACCTTCTGCTCACCAACAGGGAAGAATTGATCAGGGAGGTAGAGCTAAATGGCAAGCTAGGCAGTAGTGACCATAACATGGTTGAGTTCAGGGTGCTGATTAAAGGAAGGAAGGCAAGAAGCAAAACAAAAACCCTGGACTTCAAAAAAGCAGATTTTGGCTCCCTCAGGGAACTGATGGGCAGGATCCCTTGGGACGCTAATCTGAAGGGGAAAGGAGTCCAAGAGAGTTGGTTATATTTTAAAGAAACCCTGCTAAGGGCACAGGAAGTTGCCATTCCAATTAGGAGAAAGAACAAACATGTGAGGCAGCCAGAATGGCTTAGCAGAGAACTCTGCTCTGAGCTTAAACATAAAAAGGAAGCTTACAGGAAGTGGGAGCTTGGTCAGATGACCAAGGAGGCATATAAAGATATTGCTAGGGACTGCAGGGATAAAATCAGAAAGGACAAATGGAGTTGCGGCTAGCAAGGGATGTAAAGGATAACAAGAAGGGGTTCTCCAAGTATGTTAGTAACAAGAAGAGGATCAGGGATGGTGTAGGTCCCTCGCTGAATAGGGCAGGCATCCTTGTGACAGAGGATGAGGAAAAAGCTGAAGTGCTCAATGCATTTTTTTGCTTCAGTTTTCACAGGCAGGGTCAGCTCCCAGCCCACTACCATGGGTATGGCAGATTGGTGAGAAGAAGAGAGGCCCTTGGTGACGGAAGGTCAGGTTAGGGACTGCTTAAAGAATCTGGATGTGCACAAGTCCATGGGGCCGGATGAACTGCATCCAAGGAGCTAAGGGAATTGGCCGATGAGATAGCAGCACCGCTGGCTGTTATCTTTCAAAACTCATGGAGAACGGGGGAGGTGCCAGAGGACTGGAAAAAAGCAAATGTAGTGCCTATTTTCAAGAAAGGGAAAAAGGAGGATCCGGGGAATTACAGACCAGTCAGCCTCACCTCAATCCCTGGAAAAATTATGGAGCAGGTTCTCAAAGAATCCATCCTCAAACACTTAGAGGAAAATAAAGTGATCAGGAACAGTCAGCATGGATTTACCAAGGGTAAATCATGCCTGACAAATCTCATCTTCTATGATCAGATGACTGGTTTTCTGGATGCAAGAAGAACCGTTGATGTGATATACCTTGATTTTAGCAAGGCTTTTGATACAGTTTCCCACAGCATTCTCATTGGCAAATTAAGGAAGTATGGGTTAGACAGGTGGACTATAAGGTGGATAGAAAACTGGCTAGATCAATGGTTTCAGCATGTAGGAATCAATGGTTCCATGTCTAGCTGGCAACCAGTAACGAGTGGTGTGCCCCAGGGGTCAGTCCTGGGGCTGGATCCGTTCAACATTTTCATCAGTGATCTGGATGATGGAATAGACTGCACTCTCAGTAAGTTTGCAGATGACACCAAGCTGGGGGGAACAGTAGACACGTTGGAGGGCAAGGACAGGATTCAGGGAGACCTAGATAAATTGGAACAGTGGGCCAATAGAAATCTTAAGAGGTTCAGTAAGGACAAGTGTAAAATCCTGCACTTGGGATGGAAAAACCCCATGCACTGCTACAGGGTGGGGAGCATTCAATTAAGTAGCAGCAGTGTAGAAAAGGATCTGGGGGTCATGGTGGATGGGAAGCTGGATATGAGTCAGCAGTGTGCTCTTGCTGCCAAAAAGGCCAATGGCATACTGGGCTGCATCAAAAGAAGTATTACCAGCAGATCAAGGGATGTGATCATTCCCCTCTATTCTGCACTGGTGAGGCCACATCTAGAATACTGTGTTCAGTTTTGGGCTCCCCACTACAAAAAGGACAGGGACATGCTAGAGAGAGTCCGGTGGAGGGCAACCAAAATGATAAAAGGGCTGGAGCACAAGCCCTATGAGGAAAGACTGAAAGCATTAGGCTTATTTAGTCTGCAGAAGAGAAGATTGAGGGGGGAATTGATAGCAACCTTCAACTACTTGAAGGGATGCTCCAAGGAAGATGGAGCTCGACTGTTCTCGGTAGTAACAGAGGACAGAACAAGGAGCAGTGGTCTCAAGTTGCAGTTAGGGAGGTCAAGGCTGGATATTAGAAAAAACTTTTTTACTAGGAGAGTGGTGAAGCCTTGGAATGAGCTGCCTAGGGAGGTGGTGAAATCTCCATCTTTGAAGGTGTTTAAGGCGTGGCTGGACAAAACCATGACTGGGATGGTTTAGTGGGAGTGGTCCTGCCTCTGGCAGGGGGTTGGACTAGATGACCTATGAGGTCCCTTCCAACCCTATGATTCTATGATTCTTTGACTATTGGCCGCAATCCTGTAAGTATGCAAGGAGTCACAACTGCTTCCCCCTCAGATGTGTAGATGTGGAAAGCAGTAAATGTGGACATGCCAAGTGGGACAACTCCCAGTGAAAAAGCAAAGAACATGCATAAGTGCTTGTAGGATAGGGGCTGAGGAACGGCATCTCATGGAGAAAGGCAGAAGTCCGATCATCTGAGACAATTTGAACTGGACTGAGTAAAATGCTGAAATAATCTGCCGTGGCTGAAGGGATGTTTGATTAATAGTTTAGAAGGAAAGAGTCTTGGCTACCATTTCCATGTGAAAAGACCAGCACTGTTTCTGCCACAGTTGGTTGTTTTATTTACAACCTGCCTGGAAACTTCCAATTGCCTCATCAGTATTTGGGGGGGGGGCAGGGAGTGGGAGGGGAGTTTGCATAACTCCCTTTGGGAGGATTCATTTAGACACAGTGAGGTCAGAGCTGAAACCCAAGGTTCAGAACCAAATTGTAGCTCAGACTTCTCTCTGTGTTAGGTGGTGGTTTTGGATCCAACAGCAGAATTCAGCCTCCAACTGCTCCTCTCTTCTGCAAGTTTTCAGAGCCAGTACTTTGGTTCAGTGTCTCGTCCCTAAATGTTCTTGAAGACCTTTGCCTGTGCATTCCTTCTGCATAGATGAAGGTATGGTGGTTCTGCCTAGTCGCATTTCTCCTACTAAAAGCAGTTGTTTGCAGAATAGGTGGCAGTGTTTGCTGAAATCCGCGTGTGAGTTTAATCTCTGTAGCACTGGACCTTTTGGTTCTGTTGGGGTAGACCTCTTGGTGCTGCTTTTGTGGTGCTCACTGGAAGATGTCATCAATACAGGTAGTGTTTTTGTTTGCGGTGACATCTGTATTTCCTCCAGAGCATTGCTGTTTTGCATGACAGGATGCATTTGCAACAATTTTTCCATTTGGCTTATGTACTGGTAATTGTATGTTTATCCCGTAGTCTTCTCAGGAGCCTTGACATGCCAGTGACTTGTCATTCAGGTTCTTTGTCTGTAGATCTAGCTAGTGTTTATGATGTGACAGATTCCTCAATAATCCATAAATATCACTGTGCAATTTCTCTCATCCACGGCTAGAGCTAAGGGTTTGTTGGTTTTTTCCTAATCAGATCACTTTTTGCTCATTCTGTCTTCGATCTTCCAGAAGAAGTAGGAAGCAGGAAACAAAGCAACTATTCTTTTGAAACAAAACTTTCCAGAGGCCAGAATTTTAACTAGAAACTTCAAACCCATCCAAAGCTGTCCCTAAAGCAGTAGGGTTTCACAGTTGTGTGTCTGGATGCTGTCTGACACACCAGGAAACTCCAGCTGAGTTGGGCACAGCATGAGTGTATTTTCGTTTTGCTTCTCTGGCAGGGAAAAGTCCTTATCTCCTTCACCAGAGATGTTTATTCCAGTCCATGAACAGTGGGAAAGAAGAATGAGTAAGTAATTCATGAGGGTGTTGCTGTCTAAACACTAGCATTAGCCACCCTTCCTTTCCAAAGCCATGGAGATGGAACTTAAAGTGTAAAAGGCTCAAAAGCTGAAAGTTTTTTTTGTTTTTTTTTTTTTAAACCAACACATGCTTTATGGAGAGGATACCTCATAGACTCATTGACTTTAAGGTCAGAAGGGACCACTACCTAGTCTGACATCCTACACATTGCAGGCCATGGAACCCAACCCATCCACTCCTCTAATGTGTCCTGACCTCTGATGAATTACTGAAGTAATAAAATCTGATTTAAAGACTTCCACGTTATTGAGAATGCACCATTTAGACTAGTTTAAACCTGCAAATGACCCTTGCCACATGCTGCAAATGAAGGCAAACACCCACAGGAGTTCTGCCAGTCTGACTTGGGAAACAATCCTTTCCAACCCCAAATATGGTGATCAGCTAAACCTGGATCATATGGGCAAGACCCACCAGCTCGACACCTGGGGAAGAATTCCCCCTTGTATTCAGTCTTCTCATCTGATGCCCTGTGTCTGCCCATTAGGGATATTTGCTAGTGGAAGTTGCAGATCACCTAGCATGGCATGTGGTCCTTCATTGTACCATTCCCTCCATAAACTTATCAAGCTCAGTCCTTGAAGCCAGCTAGGTTTTATGCCCACCCTGCTTCCCTTGGGAGACTGTTCCAGAACTTCACTCTGGTGTATAGAAACCATTGTCTAATTTCAAGTTTAAACTTGTTGATGGGCAGTTTATATCCCTTTGTTCTTACAGTATCATTGGTGCTTAACTTAAATAATTCCTCTCTCTTCCTGAAAGTTCTCTCTGATGTATTTATAGAGAGCTATCGTATCTTCCCTCAGTCTTCATTTGGTTAGGCTAAACAAGCCAAGCTTCTTAAGTCTCTCTCCTAAGGTAGGTTTTCTGTTCCTCAAATCATCCTGGTAGCCTTTCTCTTTGCTTATTCTAAGAAAGATTAATTCATACTAAACAAGGAAGACCAGAACTGTGCACTGTATTCCTGATAACATCTCACTGGTGTCTAGTATAAAGGTACTAACACTTCCCTTTCTGTTCTGGAAATACCTCACTTGATGTGCCCTAGCCTTTTTCATGGCCATATCACATTGGCAGCCCACAGTCATTCTCTGATCAACAAATACACCCAGGTCTTTCTTCTCCTTTGTTGTTTCCAATTGATACATCCTGGTTTATAGGAATCTTGTTGTTAGTCCATAAGTACAACTAAATTTCATCCCATTTCTCCAGCTTTCAAGGTCCTCTGGATCGATTTACTGAAATCCAGGTAGATTACATCTTCTGCATTTCTTTTGTCTAAAAAAATCAATTATTTTCTCCAAGAAAAAGATCTGGTTAGTCTGACACAATCTATCTTCTGTATTTTATCCTACTTGCTGTTCACCTTTGTCCTTAATGACTCTCTCTTTCAGAATTTGTTCTAAGACCTTGCATACAGCTGAGCTCAAACTAACAGGCCTGTAGTTTCCTGGATCATTTCCCTCCCAACCACCCCCTTCTTAAGAATAGGTACCATCTTAGCAGCTCTCCAGTTATAGGTTATGTATGACCATGAGTTTGTGAATTCACTAAAAGTCCTTGCTACTGGGCTTGCAATTTCACATGCCCGTTCCTTTAGTATTCTTGGATGGAGGTTTTTGCAGGCTCCGGTTTGGTCCCATTATGCTGTTTGAGTTTGACTTCCACTTTGGATTTGGTGATTCCTGCTTCCATATCTGTGTTTACATTAGCCACTCTGCCACTATCTCTAAGCTCCAGTAAGTGTCTGCTCCTGTTCCTCACTGGGGTGGACCCCCTTTGTCCTCAGGTAGGGCAAATTGGTAGTCCTTAGCCCTCTGGTAGGGCAAACAGCAGCAGTCCTTGGCCCCTTGAGTGGGGCAGACACACAAAAGACCTTGGCCCTCCCTGTTCTCCCTGTTTTACAGCCAGAGAAGTGTTCAAAGAAGGGTTAAGTGACTCCAAGGAGCCTTCGGTAAGCTTGGGTGTAGAATTCATTTGCTCCCTGTTGACAGCCCAATAAACACTTGATACTGCATCCCATATAAGTGTGCCTCTCTGACGCCTTTTCAAGACACTGAAGGATTTACAGTTTACCCTTTGCACACTCTGTGGGCTAGTCTTCACTGATGGCAGTGAATTTGTTGCCCTGATTGATCTTCGCAATTGACTGGTTGGATCTGTGAAGACATGCTTACTTGATGGGGAAGCTGATTGCTGAAGATGAGGCTGGCAATTGGATTAGAGCTGAGTTGAGGGGAGGGCCCTCCTTTCAACTCAACATTGTGGACTTGCTGGGCATAATGGAGTTGAAGTTATTTTAAGTAACTTGCATGTCTCACTTCAACTGCTGATGAAAACAGTGGGCCGTGTAAATCTGCCCTGTCTCTCTCTTTTGCACATTGCCAAGCACTCGGAGGTTCAGAATCCATGGTTGAGGATGGTAGTACTCCATATCTTACAGCATTGTGACACTTACGGTCAAGCTTTCCAAAAGGTTTAGTATCCAGCATGCTTACTTTTGTAAATCTATGTCTGATGGTGGATGCTGGGCAATTTTGAAAACTTAGGTCAGATTATAGGAAAAGAGGGAACCTGGCAGGATGAAGCTTCTTGTGTA
Organism: Podocnemis expansa; assembly: GCA_007922195.1. Classification (NCBI taxonomy): domain Eukaryota; kingdom Metazoa; phylum Chordata; order Testudines; family Podocnemididae; genus Podocnemis; species Podocnemis expansa. The sequence continues at coordinate 35,157,952 of ML681997.1, forward strand.
TTCTGAAAACACCTTTGTCTATTGCTGTAGGTCTCTAGAACTGGTCAGTTTGAGGACCATAGCTCATTTTTCACACTACAGAAGCTTCTCTGACTGCTCCAGTTGCTTAGATTCTGCTCTTTGGGGGGACTTTACCTGCTGGAATGCATTATGGAGCAAGTACTACCAACCAGGGAGCATATTGTGCTACGTATAATGAGTTAGTGTGGTGTGAGGAGGGTGCAGAAGGAATGATTCCGCTTGCTGCCACAGAATGATTGTTTTGCTGTTGGAGTCAATAGAATTGATTCATGCTCTAAAGTGGAAACACTTTCATTGACATTCCCAACTCCTACTCTGAGCTACTTTTCCTTCAGGGGCAGCATCTACAGACAACCTTCAGAGTAGCTGTGTTTTTGTCTTGGCTGCAGCTAAGTTAAAGGCAGGAAGCTGATTAGAAAAGTGGTTTGACTACAGTTTCCGTTATTGCTGTGTATGGGACACAAGTGACTCTTGTTGCGTTGCTAATCTCCTCTGTGAAACCTTCAAAGATGTGAAGCGCACAGCTCCTATCCGCTTTACAGCAAGTGTGAGAGACTGCTGGGCAATGTTCCCACTAATTTTTCTTAGGCTGTATGTGCAAAAATGTCCATGTGTGCACGAGTATTAGCATTGTTGAATTTTTTGTGTGCGCTTTATTTTGTTGTGTGCACAGGTTTCACGACCTATGTGCACACACACATATGCACAGCTTAGAGGGAACAGTGCTGCTCCTGGCCATTTGCCAAAGTGACAGTGTAATCCAAATGGTCTCTTTATTTTTGCCTTTTGTGCTCATTTAGCAAACCCAGGACCACAGTCACAGCTGGAGCAAACCAGCCTCTCTCCACTGAAGTCAATGAGGCTATGCTGAGTGGCATCACCTGAGGACCTGTTCTTTTGTGTTTCAAATGGGGGCGAGGGCCCGTATGATTCAGTTTTGTTCCTTGTGGGCATCAGGGCTGGATTAACCACGCTGCTTTAGGGGCTACAGAGCATGGACTAAGGAGGGCCCTGCTATGTGCTGCCCTGCCCAAATAAATTGGGTGCTGGCTGGTGGGCCTGGAGAACCTCCAGTTGCTGGCCTGAGCATTGCCAGCCTGCACTGTATCACATTGCTGGAGGATGGCTAGCACTGGCTGGTTTGCTGGGCCACAGTGCCACCCCATCCCTGTGGCTGGCCAGTCTGCAGTCCCCCATACTGTAGTGCTAGCTAGGCCCTACCTCCAAGCTCCGGCCTGCCCTGCCCAAACCCCATGGCTGGCCACTCTGGCCTTGCTCCTGCCACTACTCCACCAGGCTGACTGGGCCCCACCCAGTGCTGAGTGCTGGTCTGTCCTGCCCCATGTGGCTGGTGGATCTGCGGGGCTCCAGCACGCTGCCCTCCCTTGGCTCCCAGGCACTGGTGGAAGAGGGATGGGGCCCACGAAAATGGACCGCTCCGGCTCCCCAGGAGCTTTATTTAGGCTTTGGTGGACATAGCAGAATTGGATGGTGTTAGGAATGCATAACTTTGGTGTTAACTTGTTTAGTCTTTTGGCTCCATCCTGCAAAAATTACAGTTGTTTTCCTGGTGAAATTTAATGGTCTGATTCTTAAGAAGCAGAAAACATTGGCCCACTTATCTGCTTCCCATTGCTGGGGATTCTGTCCATCTCATAAACATCACTTTTTGTCCCCACAGGTGGGCAGGGAAGTGTTCTTATCTCAGTATTTAACATGGGAAACTGAGGCACACAGAGAGGTAGGGCCAGGTTTCCAAAATAGTTTGGCACTCAACAGCTGCCATTTTCAGCACTTAAGCAAGTGGCCAGATTTACAATCTGCATCCAATGTGATGAGCTTTTTTGAAAATCTGACCTGTAAGCGACTAGCCCATGGACACACATGAAGCCTGTAGCAGAGCCATTTAACCTGGACCTCTTGAGAGCTAGACCAATGCTTTATCCCGAGATGATCTTTCCTTTGCAAATGGCCCTGATCCAAATGCTATCAATCCTTCTGGGGGTTCAGAGTCCAGACCTGGAACTACATCCAGATTTCACAGCTGTCTCTTACTGGTATCATAGGCCTGAACTGAAAATCATGGATCCAAGTATGCTCCTGAATTTGGAATTGCAGTAATGATCAAAATCCAGATTGGAATATTGGAGTTCATTTCCTCTTACATCCCTGTATGCTAGAACAATTTAAAACATACAGCAAATAGAATCTGGGGCTTTAAAGCTGAATTGCAAAAGACTTAAAAAAAAAAAAAAAAAAAAAAAAAAAGTTGGACTGTGCTCTTTTTGTCCTGCATCTTTATAACAGAGAAGAAAAAGGGGCTTTTATTTTAACCTTCAGAATCTAAGTAATAGCCCATTCTGCTCTGATTGGGCTGGAGGACAAAGTCTCTAAGGATTTGTACTTTGTTCCAACATCTCATTTAAATGGCTGAGGTATTTGAGTTATTAACAAAGACTCTCTTTATCCCAAATGTCAATCAGTTATTGCAATAGAATAGGTGTTGGCAAAAATAATGAAAGAAGAGTTTTAAACTGCCGATTTAAAATGTTTTCCTTTCTAAGTGTCCCAAAATCCATAACATAATGTTGTCGTCATTTCATTTTGTCTAGACTAGAGGACTTCCATAGCAGCTTGTCTAGACTAGGGAAATTGGGTCAGCTTCCTTACACAAACAAACAACCCAACCCTGAATTACACTGGAAACTTAATGCAGATATTGTCTTGCACTCGAGCAATTGAAAGATGCTGGGAGCATTTCCTAGTGGAGCTGCCCAAATGCAACTTCCTAACATATACAACATGTATAGTATCTACAGACTCTGTATATAGTAAGTTTAGACCTTCATAAAATAGCAGGGCTAGTCTTAACACTGAGCAATGAGGGTGGTTGCCCTGGGCGTCAACTTCAGAGGAGCAACAAATCAGTGCTGGTAACTGGTGAGGTGCTACCTTGGCTTTTTGGGGTTTTGGTTTTTTGCTTGGCCTTTCAGGGCCATCTGAAGTGCTTTCTGCCCTGCGTGGCAAACAGGATGACCAGAGAGCAGGTGTGAAAAAATCAGAACAGGAGGGCAATAGGTGCCTGTATAAGACACAGCACCAAATATTGGGAGTGCCCCTATAAAAGCGGGTCATCTGGTCAACTTTGTGACAAAAACATGAAGGACTGGTCCTGCTAATCAGAGATTCTTAGAGAGTAGATAATATGTGAATGTCTCATGGAAAAAAATGAGAGGGGGGGAAAATAGAGCTTGTTCAAGTGTTCTTCATTCATCATGGAGAAACAGAAAAGTACTCAGATCCATTATATATTTTTTTCCTCTTGAAATTCACCTTTAAATACCCTAGCACAGGGACAGTCATTTATTTTTTTTCAAGGTCCAGGTTTTTTGGTCAAGGAATACTTGAGTCCAGACTCCAGAGAAAATAATAATTAAAAAAAAGATGATAATTACAAGTAAATGAAAAGATTTTGGTGTCCATTCAAAAGCAGCTGGTGGTTTGGATTTGGTCTGTGATCCGTCTGTTGACTATCCTTGCTTTAGAGCAGTGTTTCTCAACAACCAGTCCATGGACAAGTGCTGGGCCCTGAGATCTCGTTGATGTGGTTTAGGAATGCAGCAAACTTGGCCCTAGTATCAAAAAAGTTGAGAAATACTACTCCTGAGTGTCTCTCTTTATAGACCATACAAGTGCATGAGAAGTTGTTTTGAAAGACACAAGTGGTGTAGTTGAACTTTTGAGGGATTAGGGAGTGAGTGCCAACAGGAAATCCAGCTGCAGGGCTGTTTAATGGCTGTTTTGTGGTAACAAATAAGATTTAAAATAAAATAAACAGCCCACCCATGGGAACCTAGAGTACTGCCCTCTTAAAGCATAGTTACTGATTAAAACTGCACAACTTTTGAGTCAATGTAGGCCATGGTATTGTCTAGTCCCTGGAGTGTAGCCTTGAGAAGCCGGACACAGGAATTCCTGTTCCAGGCCTAATGCTGACCTGTTGTGTATTGAAGGAGGAGTCAAAATGTTCCAAAGTTTCCAATGTCCTGTTTCAGGACTTCAACTTGTTGCCTGCCAGGGGTCAAGAAGGTAACAGTGGCATGGGGGAAAGGGGGCTGCTGGGCCAGTCCAAATTCTGCTCTGGTGGACCTTTGCTGCTGCCTGACAGTCACTCATGGCTCAGCTGAGTGTGAATATCTGCAGGAGATAAAGACCAGCCTGGACCCTGCCCTGCGAATGGGATGGGTCTTCCCCCTGGTTAACCATGGAAGAGGCTGAAGCTTGAAAAGCTGCTTTTAGTCCTGAAGGAGTTGGAGAGGGCAAGGCTGGGAGCCACAAGCCTCCCTCTGGCCTCCTAGAACTGCATATAGGGGACCCAAGTCCAGCTGCAGCCAGTGCTTCCAAGTTTGCTGACTGTGGATTTTCCCTCAGCATTGCAATGTGGTAAGTAAGGGAGGGTGGGAATCAAGGGAACTCCTGGAGCTAGGGAGGGCAGGGGTGAAGGGCTGGATGGTGTTCAGGTGGGGGTTCCCCCAGGTCTCCAGTTGCAGGCGCTTAGGCTGAAAAACCTGCCTCTTCCCCTGAAGAAGCCAGGGGGAGGGGCAGGGTGGGGTTTGACATGACACCCTCCCCGATTTGTGGCAGGCAGTGGGAATGCCCATGGCTGTCCTGCACAGAAGGGGGGGGGGGCAAGCTTTTCCTGACTCCTCAGCTGTGACTTGCTCTTAAAAAGCCAAACAAATAAAAGCAGGGCAAGCTCTTATTTGCCAGTAGGAACTATCTCTATTAACACTGCCTCCCCTACAAAAATGCAGAACAAGGCTGGCCCTGCAAAGCTCACCAGCCTGAGCAGCAAGAAGCATTAAGTGTAAGCACTGGGTAAGAGCTGGGGGGTGGGGGGAGGCAGTGAAACCAAGCCTGCATTTGCACCCCCAACGCTGCTCCCTCCCTATTCCACAGATACAGCCCCCTCTAGCCAGGGCAGCTGGAAGGTGGCACCAGGGCACATCCTGCCCTGCATGACTGGGATGGGAGGGGGCACAAATGTAGGCTTGGCCAGGTGCTGAAGACCCATGGTACACCACTGGGGCCTAGTAAGGAGGTGGTTGAATGTTGTGGTAACCTGTGACGGGCAGGAGCTCCAGTTCAATAATATGGTGATCCTTTTTGGTCTTGAACTTGATGACTCCATATTGGGTGTCTCAGATGTTGAGTTCCTGACTGAAGGTGCCTTTCAGTTTGGTTTCCACATAAGTTGAGTCTCTGCAGATCCCAGGGGCTTCAGCAGGCATAACAGAAGGTCGCAGTCCCTAAATATGTGGCTTGGGGTGGCACAAGAAGCCCTAACACCATCATCCTGCCTCTTCTTCCTCAGCAAATGATAATGGAATCCCATCAGTTTCCCCCCTCCTCTTCTAGGAGCTCCTGCTCCAGAGTCATTGGGTTTCCCAGGAGAAATATTGGACAGGGCTGCCTTTGGAGATCTGTGTTGCCATCTGGGAGTGGCAGCTGGGTGATATGAAGTTCCCCCAGTCCTTTGTAAGCTCCAGTGAGGGAAAGGAAGATTTCAGGGGGCTTTTAAGGGTGTAACGGTGAGTCAAGGATAAAACTGGGTTGGAGATAATTAAGGTTGGTTCCAAAATATTTTTAGATTGCAACAGTGCTCCTGTGCTAGACAGTTGTCTGCCAAGGGCAGTGACTGAAATTCCATTGTTCCAGGAACTGAAACTTGGACTGGGTGTAGCACTGTAGCCCAGGCTGGGATGAACAGGGGGCTTCTGCGGGAGGATGGTCTCTGTCAGAACTGATGGAACTCAAAACGTCTGTTTCTCAGGAAATTTTAGCATTGTGACATTGCCCTGAAATAGAAATTCTGAAACACGTTGCTCTGGGAAAATGTTTATCTTAAAATTTTGAAATGTAATGTTATGGCTTTTTTTAATGATTATTTTTTTATTATTTCTGTTATCTCATGCACAACATATGCTGCTGTCAGTGATGGGCTGTGTTGTGACATGACATAATAGCAGAAGTAGTCTACTTTTTATTTCATCTTCAGACTCGTTAAGGTCAGCTCCTACTTAGCATGGGCTGAAACATAGTTTCTAGCTCAAAGTATCTCCCACTTGTGGTGCTGTGAAACAGTTTGTAGGTCACTACTGCTATATCATTCTGCGAAGAATAATTCTATTTGCTTGTAGCCCTAGTGTGTTGACTGGCTGCTGTTGAATCCGTTGCTTGGAAAGGCCCAGCCTTTTCAAGGATAGACCATGGTGGGGGTGGAGGTTTGAACAAGTAGAGTTAACATCTGAGCCTTTTAGAGCAGTGGTTTTCAAAGTACGGGTCACAACCCAGTGCTGGGTTGCAGCCCTCCAGATACTTGGTCGCAGCCCCTGAACTGCAGAATAGTAGCTGGAGTCTTTCTAACCCTCCAGTTATGCTATTGCTCCTAACAGGGAAGGAAGCAGTGGCTAGAGACTTAAAAGGACATCAGCAACCACCATCCTTTCAAATCTTCTGCTGCCGCCACATCTCCCTTACCAGCAGCAGTGGTGGGAGATTTAAAAGGGCTCTTCTGCCCTGGTGCCCTGAACCCCATGCCCATCCAAGGCTAACTCAGGGGCGGGGTCAGCTACCCTGCATCCTGTTGGTGCTGCTATAGGGCACAGGGAGCTGCCCAAAGCCCTGAGTTGGGGCATCTTCCCCCACTGGGCACCCTGCCAGGGCATCCAGCCCTGAAGCCTGCAGACTCTGCTCTGGGGCGGGAGATTCTTCCCCAAGCCAGAGATTCTCCTGCAGCCCCTCCCTCAGCTGGGTACTGCTCCAGGGTGCCCTATACCTGGCATCCAGCGGCTTCTTTGGGCTCTGCTCTGAGCCCCATGGTGTTGCTCCACTGCATGGACTTCTCCCACAAGATCCGCCCCCAGAGCGAGAGCTTCAGGTCCAAGCCCCTCACCTGGCCAGCTGCAGCACTGCTTCAGGACGGACAGCCAACGGCAGTCCTGCACCCCACCAGGACTGCTTTCAGCCTCATGATGCTGCTCTGGAGTGGTAGCTTCTCCCCTGAGTCCTGCACCCCAGGCTGAGACTTTTTGCCCAAGCCAGGGCTGCACTGGGGCTTCTCCCTGAGCTGGGACTTCTCCCCCAGCCCTGAGTAGGGCTGAGCTAGGGGCTTGTCCACTAGCCTAGAGCTGGTGCTTCTCTCACAGCCTGACTCAATGAAGGGAGGTAGCAGTGACAGGAAATTTAAAGGGACCCCTATTGCTCTGGTAGCAGCCAGTATTCTTTCAAATTTCCTTCCAATGCTATCTGTATTCCCATGCACTCCTGTTAGAGAGGCCACTCTGCAGTTTCTTTCCATTCATGCGTGGAGTCCTGTCCCCAGGGACACCACAGAGAGGGGCCACTCTGGAGAGCTTCTTACTGCAGCATGTCTGGGGACCTCCATCCTAACCCAAAGATGCTTCCCTAGAGTTGCCCCTTTCCATGGTGGCTCGGGGTAGGAGTCATCAGGGATTCCCTGGAAAGAAGCACACTGGGATTCTTTGGGACTCATACCCTCCCTGCCACAAGCCATGGCTGCCTTTGAATTTTCAGTTGGAGGGGCTGTGGCATGGCTGAGGGGTTGGGAGTTGAGTCCCGAGAAAAAGAGTTTGAAAACCACTGTTCTAGAGAGACCCAGGCAAATGAAATTGCCCTGCATGTTTGTCAGTTAACAAGGAAAGCAACAGAGCAAACAGGGATGGGAGGGATGTGGCTGCAGTTCTAACACCTGGAAACTGTCGATTGAGCATAAAGGCTAAAAATAGATAAAGAAAAATATTTGCCAGAGTGCTCAGAGGTATCAGTGTGAGTATTAAGTCACGAGGGCTGGCAAAGTGCAGCAGATGATCCAACATTGTTTTTTAATTTTTTTTCCTGTCATTGGTAGGGAGAATGTGTCTTTTAAAATGTCATTTGCTATGGATTTATTGTGCTCATCCTTGCTGTGCTTGTACCTCGTGGTCCGAGCCAAAGCAGGGCTCTAGGATGCAAGGTGCTGCACATGCATGTAGTGAGAGAAACTCCCTGTCTCTAGGAAAGTGCAAGCTAAACAGTCAAGACAGAAAAGGATTATTATGCCTTTTTTCTGGACAGGGACTTGGCAGAACTGTGAGTAGAACTGAGACTTTCTGAGTCACTACAAAACAATCCTATCTTCATATTGTACCCTCTTCATTCTGGGATGATTGCCCTTCATAGTCTGATTCCTCACAAACTCAGCGCTATTGGCAGGCCTGGGGAGTTGCCTGTTTGGAAGCTTATTCGAGAAGCTGTCTCTGGTTAGACAAACTTTGCAACAAGGCGTCTTTCCTCTTTGATTTAGATCATGTTTGTAAACTTTCCGTGCCACCACAAGGGCCAAAAACCTGACTACGTGCCTCCAGGGAATGGGGCTTTGAGAGGAATACTCCAAACATCTTAAAACCACAGCACAATGGGTGTAAAGCTACTATTAGTTAGTTAGTTTGTTTGTTTGTTAGTACTGTGGTAGCATCTAAGAGCCCTCGCCATGGACCAGGCCCCCATGGTGCTGGGTGCTGTACAAAGAAAAGGATGGTCCCTGGCTCAAAGAGCTTGCCGTCTAAGTAAGACAATAGAAGAAAGGTACACGTAGACAGATTAGGAGAGTACAAGGAAACCATAAGACAAAATCACAAGGGTAGTGTAGTACAGGCCCTTTGCACTGCACAAACTTAGTATGCAAGCTTTTTGATCCTAGAACCTTTTGTTTTGTGTTTGTACCATGCCTGGTGTGATGGGAACTTGCGCATGGTAAGTAATCATGAAACAGGTCTGTATCTTCTTGCCGCCTTTCTGTCTATTCTCCCTTACAGGAGTTCGCCACATTTGCAAATAAAAAAATTCCACAAGGAGTGCGTGTTGTCTCTAAGGCGAGATGGTTGTTTGCCCCTCTGTGCACCCCATTATATAAAGACTAGGGGACAGACTGCTCCCCTCAAGTCCACAGGAAACCCAGTTAGCATATAGCACGTTTTGCAGAGGCCTAAGGGTTGGCCATTGACCAGTACAGCTGGTGCTGCACACGCTTTTTTGCTTCCTCATTAATGTGCTTTCCTTGCAGCAACTGGATATCTCTTCTCCTGGAGCTATTAGGGATCTCCAACCATCATTTCAGAGAGGGAGAACGAGCTCACTAATTCCCTTCCATAACGCATTCGCTTGCAGGAGCCAGATGGTAAAATAACTGGTGGTAGGAGAAATCATGCTGTTTTGGAGCATATGTTCACTGTCAAAGCAGTAACTGCCTTCCCCATCCTCGATAGCCTGCTGAAAGCAAGTGGGCTAATTCTGTGTCTTAGGCCTTGAGGGTGTATTTATTTATATAGTTTTTGCTCAAATTATTTCAATCATAATTCAAATGAATAGAGCTGTTTGTTTGGGTTTGTGTTTTTTTTTTTTTTGGAAGGGGGAAAAGTCAGATTGCAGGGAATTATAAAACCAATGAGGAAATTTGTTTGTCTCCCAAACATTTCTTCCAGTGGAATTTTCTGTTATCCCTTTTCCCCTTTTGTGCTGCCACCTATGCAGAGCATTTGGGCTGCAAGCTGCTGGCAGATGGCCCATTGCATTGTCTAAATCAGAGGTGGTGACCTAGGCCAGAGATGTGCACAGTGGTGGTTTCTCCCACTACAAGCATGGACATATTGCTCTGTCATTTGTCAGGGAAAAGGTGATATTGGGGGGCATTTTGGTGGGTCGTTGATATACTTGGCATTGGGGCAGGTGGAGGCATCATTTTAGGATGGTCTTTGTCAGTCGTCTTTGTTTGGGCTTGCTTATTGAATGTAGGGAATCGGGTACCTGAATTTGGGTGGGCAGAGTGTTGAACTCAGTGTATGGCAATGGGCTTGCTAGGAGTATCTTTACAACTACCTTCTACTGGTTGGAATCAGAACTGCTCAACTGAGTGTCATAGCCTCCAAACTGCTGCCAGTGAGGGTTCTCCTTTAACATGGACAGGAGGGATCTGGGCTTTTGGAGCAGGAGGATATGCTTTTGTTTCTGATGTCACTAGGGAAGTCTTTTACTGTAGTTCAATGAGCTTGCATTTACAAGGATAAAATTCAGTAAGAGAGGACTCTTTACTGATTCATTTAAAGGGGCAAACCTCCAAGAAGGGCACACTTGAGAATATGTTTATAATATATTTAGCAAATGTTGTTGTAGAGCAGATAAAAATATACAGAAGAAGCATGAAAGTACACTTGTTGGTTCAGAAGTTATTTCAACTCTTGGGCTAGGCGATGGAGTTCAGAGAGAAGAAACACCCATGACTTCTCCTTCCAAATAAATCACTGTTAATATGTTTGTGCAGAGAACAGGCCCTTTGCAAAAGCTCGACCAAGAGAGTGTGTGGATTCATTTTAAAGAGCTCACAGATTGGGTTGAAATGATGGAGCTTTCAGCATTGCAAGGAGGAAACAAAACAGACTTTTTACCCATATAAAAGAGAATTCTGACTTATTTTTAGCCTAGGACATGTCCAGTGTGGTGGTTTCTTTTTGGTCCTTTCACTCATTTACATTAATAATAAAATATGCACTTACTTACTTTGAATGTCTTACAAAAGTCCTCAAGTACTTTCAGACAGTTAAAAAACATCCATCCATATGTTCCTGCTACCAACACCCTGTTTTTTATATCAGATATACAGATGGGTGGAAAAAGATGCGGAGAACGACAAGAAAAAGTTAACCCAAGTGTGCAGAACCCAGGAAAGCTTGCATGGAGATTTAGGTCAGCTGATTTTTTTTTTTTTTTTTTTTAATTTGAAGTGGTTTGAGACACTTCACCCATCCCCTTTCTTATGTCATGAGGTACTTTCACACACAAGTAATCCTCTGTGTTGGACATGAAAGCCAGTTCTTCATCTATTCAAATAGCTAACCCCTGGACCACATGTGCTGTGCTGTCCTTGTGATTAGTAGTGTGTTGAAAGCTCCCTTTCTTGAAGTCTAAGGGGAGTGAATCTGCAGTTCTCAGTTCCTCCCTGCCTCTTGGTTGACTCTGTGTTATTGTCTCTAAACATTTGCTTTGGCAGACATGACCTTCCACAGTTCTCCCTGGTGACAAATTCCAGAGGGGTAGCTGTGTTAGTCTGTGTATAGCAAAACCAAAGAGCCCTGCAACACCTTAAAGACTAAAAAATTTCTTCATGGGTCTTTCATTGGATAGTGTGTGTCTTCTGCTTCTCAACAACATTCCCATTCCCTTCCCTCTGCCAATGACACAGTCTGACAGGCCAGTTGGTTTCAACAGTGAAAACGTGGCCCCAGTCACCACTCAGAAGCCTGTTGAAGTCAGCGGGGCCTTCCCATGGACAGCATCTGACTTTGTATCAGGCCTTGCCTAAACTCAACTGATTGTATAGTTCTGGATGCTCATGAGATCTGGTGACGCTCTCCTCACAGTGCAGAAGATGCATGTTTGGTTTGGGAATGAGGAAACTAACTAAACTAGTAGCCTACAGGGGTGATGCAATGCGGTAAGCACTGTTCCCTCTAAGCTGTGCGCGTGCACACAGGTCATGAAACCTGCGCACACAAAAAAATAAAGTGCGAACAAAAAAATTCAATAGTGCTAATATTGGTGCTCACAAAGAAATTGTTTGCGCACACAGGCTACAAGTAATTAGAGGGAACATTGGTAGTAAGCCCGGTAATTGTTGCAGGGGGGCACTGACATTTGAGGATTGCCAAAATGGGGAGCGCGCCATTGCAGTGTGCTCTGACATCATGTGTCTGTGCTGGCGTCTGCTGTGCTTGCAGGGGGGCGCCAGAAATGGTAGTGCCATTCCCGCTACTAGTAGCTGCTGTCTTGCTGGAGTTATTTCCATGTGAGAGCTTGTTTAGATGATGCACTAGTGCAGTGGTTCCCAACCTCTTCTCTGCTGTGGCACACCTTGATACCTTCAAATTTTTCAAGGCATACCAACATTAAAAACTCATTATTATTCAAATTAACTTAAATTACTTATGAATATTCATGAACAGTGGCACAGTGTTTTGGAAATGCTGCTGTGTGGGGAGCAGGGCAGGGGTGGCGAAAGAAGAGAAGGAGAGCCATGTGGGGAACAGCACAAGGGTGGCAAAAGAGGAGAGAGGAAGGGAGAACAACAGAGGCTTTGCTGGGGAGCATGGGGGAGCCTGGGGAGTGGGAAGGTAGGGCAGGGGAGCATGGTGCAGCATCCACTTCCCCCTTCTCCACAGTGGCTCCCTGCCACGCACGGCAAATCCTCACCCCACTGCTGTTCGCTCCCTGTGATGGACCCTCCCATCACTGCAGGGGCCAGAACTAGGCCTACAGCCACCCCACAACCCCAGCTACATGCCCTCTGCTACACATCCACCTCTGCTACACACACATCTGCCCCACACAACCCCCAGCAGCCCTGCCCCCCAAAGCCCTTACCTGAGCTATTTGCAGGCTGGCTGACACAAGCTGCTTCCCCCTACAGGGGCAGATTCACACACTCCCAGCCTCTCCTAGCTCTCTGCTGGCTGGGCTTAAGGTGGAGCCACCTGAATGGTGTGTTTGGGCTGCTGCTCCTATTTTTAGGGGGACCCCAGAACTCCCCATTCTAGTGCCTTGCTCTATTTTTAGGGTCCCAGAATGCTGCCTGCCTAAAAATAGGGGGCCCCCGAACTGTGTTCAGGTGCCTTCTCCCTTACTTTAACACCTGCCTTTTCCCAGCCCTGCACAGACCAGGTTTCTGGGCTGATCAGGGAGGGAACTTTAACTCTAGTTCTCGGGCATGCTCGCGGTGCACTTTGGGTGTTCCTGTGGCACACTGGTTGGGAACCACTGCACTAGTGCACTGCCAGTTGCCCTGAAGTAGCTTGTCATGTGCTAGCCAGCTAAGTGGGCTCCTGCAGCGCACTAAAAGTCTTCCAGTGTGCTGTGATCTGCCTGCTCTGAAATGGGACAGATCAGTGTGCCCTACGGAATGTGTATTGCAGAACCTGCATGGACTGTGCATGGTATGCTACTGAGGGATGGTTCAAGCCCTGTCTTGCTGTGCCCTAGCTGTTCATCTAAACAAGCAACCGTGGAACCTAGGACCTGCCCACACAAGGTTTGCACTGCTTTAGTTACACTGAAAGAGTTAAGGGCAAGTCTGCACTTAAAATGATGCACTGATGCAGCTGTGCCTCTGTAGTGCTTTGATAAAGATGCTCTCAACCTTTTGCAGGTCATGACACACTTGGTGGCATATTGTGACCCCCCCAAGCAGGGGCGTTGCTACCCTGGGGAAGCAACCAGGGCACTGGCTCAGGCAACGCCCCCACCAGGAGGCATGCCCCTGTGCTGCAAGCCATGCCCCCGGCTGGGGATGGGGCCAGGAACGGCTGAGCCCCAGATCCCTGGCTGGGGACATGGCCAGGAGTGGCCCCTGCTGCTGTGGGCAGCTGAGCCCTGGATCCCTAGCTGGGACGGGGCTGCTGCCACCACGGGCGGCTGGGCCCTGTATCGCCTGCTAGGGACGTGGCTGCTGCTGCAGTGGGAGGCTGGGCCCCGGATCCCTGGCTGGGGATTGGGCCAGGAGTGGCCTCCATGGCCACAGACGGCCAGGTCCGAGATCCCTTGCTGGGGCCGGGGCTGCTGCGGCCGTGGCTGGCCGGGCTCCAGATCCCCAGCCAGGGATGGGGCCAGGAGCAGCCTACACGGGCAGCTGAGCCCCAGATCCCCCACTGGGGACGGGGCTGCCGCCGCTGCAGGCAGCCGGGCCCTGGATCCCCCACCAGGGATGGGGCTTCCGCCGCCGTGGGCGGCTGGGCCCCTGATCTCTGGGCGGGGACAGGGCCAGGAGCAGTCTCTATGGCTGCGGACAACTGAGTCCCAGATCCCCAGCCAGGGATGGGGTTGCCATGGCCGCAGGCGGCTGGGTCCCAGATCTCCAGCCCGATTGGGCTAGAGACTGGGAGAGGTGGGCCCCACCAGACCCGGGGCACTGGTGCTGGGATTTTGATCCTGATTAAGAACCTTATGTGCTGCTGTTATAAATAATTATTTATTCTTAATAATCTGAATACTCTGCCTTTGCATCTCCACCACTTCCAGTCTGCTTTCTAAGGGCTGCTGCATTTTTCCCAGTTTCTTGTCGCCTCCAGGTGTGGTGAAGAAGCTCTTGGTGCCTTGCCCATTGTTTGGTAACATTAATTTCTTCACCACCTGTTCCGGCGCAACCCTTCTAATTCCTTCCATGTTCCTCCTTTTCTCCCCTTGGAATTTTTTTTTTCTTTTCCACTGGCATCAGCTTCCTGTCCTCTGACTTGCAAACACAGCAACTTCAGATTTCTGTGGTGTCAGTTCTTGTTGCAATTAAACTTTTCTGACAGACTCGGTCCTGGGCCCTGCCTCCAGCCTCACTTTTCTCTTTCAGAGTTTGAAAACTTTTCTCTTTCCGCTCAGTGTGAAATTGACTTCAGTGCAGAGGGTCAGTCCAGGATCTGTGCATCACTTAAGTATTGCTTATAGGTGTATTCATTGTCAGTTTGTACGTGGATCTAGCTGAGGAGTTCTTTGCCCATTGTACCTCTCTTACACAGCATTTATTTATATTAACATGGAGTGATTTCCCTCTGTAATCTCCAGAGAGGTCTAGGATTGTCCACCTTTCTTCTGCAGCTTCTTTTCATTCTCTTTCTCTCTGGAGATGGACTTTTTTGTGTTCTTTTTGGTGGAATAAAGGGGTCCAAGGACTCAGTGCTCACATAGCTCTGAAAGTGCAAACATCAAATAGTTTTAAAGAAGTTTCAAGGTTCAGCATACAGACACCAGCTAACACACTATTAAACATCTTTTTAACTTTTTGTTGAAAATACAGAAGAAGAAAAAGAGCATTTGAAATGCAAAGTAGTAATTAATGCTTTTATTTTCACTATATTCTATGCTCCTTTTCCTTTTTTTGCAGAGAGTTTTTAGATGAAATAAATCCTTGTTTGACAGGTTTTTAGACAGTATTAAATCAGTGGTAACGTTCCTTTTGGGGAAAGAGAAGTTAGCTGACATGGGCTGGGGCTGGAGTGAACAATTGTCACAATTTTATGGGGACAGTACTGATGTTCAGGGCTGTTTTATTTAAAAAAAAAAAAAAAATTCCCTCTCACCCCTATGGGTGGTATGTGTCTTCCTCAACCTCGGGTCCTCTACCAGAGGCCTGGGAGTTTGAGGGTTCTGCGCAGTATCTTAGCTGTTCCTAGCACTGCACTCTTCTGGACAGAGCTCTGATGTTGTTCCTGGGATCTGTTGGAGCCACTCTCCCAGCTTAGGAGTCACAGGCCCGAGTGTTCCTACCACCACTGGGACCACTTTGGCCTTTACTTTCCACATCCACTCTAGTTCCTCTTTCAGGCCCTGGTACTTCTCCAGCTTCTCATAATCCTTCTTCCTGATGTTGCTGTCACTTGGCACTGCTACATCTATCACCACCGCTGTCCTCTGGTCCTTGAGATAGACCAACCGCTGTCAGAAATATACGGGGGGGGGGGAGAGAGAGAGAGATGTGTGTGTGTGTGTGTGTGTGTGTGTGTGTGTGTATATACATATACATATACATACATACATAGTGACTGGATGGCGTAGTGGTTAATAGCGACGCCCTTTGATACGGGAGACCGGGGTTCAAATCCCGGTGGGTACCTGTCTACCTTCCCAGTAGGGGTCCTTGGGCAAAAGACCCCCTAATGCCTCACTTGCCTACCTTGAATATGAGTGTGACATGAACTAGGAGAGTCATGCCGGCTCGGACGTCGCCCGGATTAACAAGGTCCGCGCCAGATGTTGGGGAACCAGGACAATCTGACGATAAGTGGGCTACTGGAACAAACCATGCATGGACGAGACAAGAGAACCTGGAATTGATGGAATGCTACTACAACAGCAGACCTAATGAGAGGGGATATATGAAGTGTATGAGGGAACTATGGATGGACAAAAGACCTACAACCACACTAACTGAGAAACAGCTAGTTACCCAACGCTTCAACATAGTAAAGAGGCAGCTGCTCTCACAACTGGAGATAGACCAATTCCACATTACCTCCCGGACTCAAGAAGAAGCCCCAGAAGAACAACTAGATGTGCAGCCAACACCTGAAGCTGGAACTTCACTGCTACCCTCTCCATTACAGAACACAGCAGCTGATATGAGGCATAAGATCATGGAATAAACTAGCTAGAGTCAACCCTCGAGACCGACTACCAAGGCTCGTTGGAGAAGTACCATCAGATAGTATGCTAGAAGATGCCAATAGAGCCCTAATGACAATTCCTACTACCACCATCACTGAAACCAATGAATTGGTATACGCTACAGCCTCTGTAATCCTGGAGATGCTTGGCTACACAATCAAGAAGAACACCAGTACATACCCCCCCTGGAAAATGAGGTTGGAGGATAAGATCAAGGCAACCCGGAGAGAAGTTAGCCGGCTGGTTGAACTACAGAAGGGTGTAGAGATTAAGGATAAGACTCGGCTACTGAGAAAATACAAGGGCCTGACTCCATCTGAAGCCCTAGAGACTGCTAAGCAAAGGCTCACAGCACTGGCCACCAGGCTAAGGAGATAAATGCCCTGTTCTCCAAAGAACCATCCAAGGTGTACTCCCAACTGCAGTTCAACAACACAATAACAGCAGAGCCACCAACAGCAGAAACTGAACAGTACTGGAAGAACATCTGGGAGAAAGAGGAGACTCATAACACCAGTGCAAAGTGGCTGCAGGACCTGAGAAGAGACCACAGCAATCTCCCAGAACAGGAACTAGTCACCATCACAGTAGCCGACATCCAACAACGGGTCAAGAACATGAAGAGCTGGACAGCACCTGGCCCGGACATGATCCACATCTACTGGCTAAAGAAACTAACAGCAGTGCATGAATGCCTAGCAGCACAGATGAACCAGCTGCTAGCAGCAGGCTCCCACCCAGACTGGCTAACACAAGGAAGGACAGTGATGATCATGAAAGACCCCCACAAGGGAACAGCACCATCCAACTACTGGCCAATAACCTGCCTCCCCACAACATGGAAAGTCCTATCAGGCATCATAGCTGCCAAGCTACAGGACCACATGGGCCAGTAGATGAGCACAGCTCAGAAGGGCATTGGGAACAACACCAGAGGCTCAAAACACCAGCTGCTCATAGATAGAGCAGTCGCCCAAGACTCAAGGTCTAGACAGACCAATCTGAGCACAGCCTGGATTGACTACAGGAAAGCCTATGACTCAATGCCGCACACATGGATCTGTGAATGTCTGGCGCTATACAAAGTCAACAGGACACTAAGGACCTTCCTCAAGAACTCAATGGGACTGTGGAAGACAACGCTGGAAGTCAACTCAAGACAGCTTGCACAAGTGGCCATCAAGTGCGGCATATACCAAGGTGATGCGCTGTCCTCGCTGCTGTTCTGCATTGGCTTGAACCCCCTCAGCCAGATAATCACAAGGACTGGATATGGATACAAGTTCAAGAGTGGAACTACCATCAGCCACCTCCTCTACATGGATGACATCAAGCTGTATGCTAAGAATGAACGAGACATCGACTCGCTAATCCACCCGACATGGATCTACAGTGAGGATATTGGGATGTCATTTGGACTGGAGAAGTGTGGCCGGATGGTAGTAAAGAGAGGAAAGGTAGTCAAGACTGATGGGGTGGAACTACCAGCAGGCCACATAGCAGACATACAGACCAGCTACAAGTACCTTGGCATCCCACAGTCACATGGGAACCACGATGAGGAGGCAAGGAAGACAGCAACATCCAAGTACCACCAGAGGATAAGACAGGTCGTGAAGAGCCAGCTCAATGGGAAGAACAAGATCCACGCCATCAACAGGTACGCCCTGCCAGTCATCAGATACCCTGCCGGTATAGTGAGCTGGCCAAAGGAGGACATGGAGGCTGCTGATGTGAAGACCCGGAAGCTCCTCACAATGTACGGAGGTTTCCACCCCAAGTCCAACACCCAGAGACTGTACGCCAGCCGGAAAGAAGGCGGGCGGGGTTTGGTGAGTGTCAAAGCCACTGTCCTGGATGAAACCCAGAGCATCCAGGAGTACATCAGTAAGATGGCACCCAAAGATGAGCTGCTGAGAGAATGCCTGAGGCAGCAGCAGACATGGGAGGAAGATCAAGCAGAAGAAGTGCCATGGCAAGACAAGACCCTGCATGGAATGTACCATCGACAGATAGCTGAGGTGGCTGACATTGGGAAATCCTACTAGTGGCTGGAAGAGGCTGGACTAAAAGACAGCACTGAGGCACTGATCATAGCAGCACAAGAACAGGCACTGAGCACCAGATCCATTGAAGCAGGGGTCTACCACATTAGACAGGACGCAAGGTGCAGACTGTGCAGAGAGGCCTCAGAGACAGTCCAACACATAGTGGCAGGATGTAAGATGCAGGCAGGAACAGCATACACTGAACGGCACAACCAAGTAGCTGGCATTGTGTACAGGAACATCTGCACAGTGTATGGGCTAGACCCTCCCAAGACCAGATGGGAGATCCCACAGATGGTTGTGGAGAATAACAGGGCTAAGATTCTGTGGGACTTCCAGATCCCGACAGACAGGCAGGTACTGGCCAATCAACCAGACGTCGTGGTAATAAACAAGGACCAGAAGACAGCGGTGGTGATAGATGTAGCAGTGCCAAGTGACAGCAACATCAGGAAGAAGGAGTATGAGAAGCTGGAGAAGTACCAGGGCCTGAAAGAGGAACTAGAGCTGATGTGGAAAGTGAAGGCCAAAGTGGTCCCAGTGGTGGTAGGAGCACTCGGGGCTGTGACTCCTAAGCTGGGAGAGTGGCTCCAACGGATCCCAGGAACAACATCAGAGCTCTCTGTCCAGAAGAGTGCAGTGCTCGGAACAGCTAAGATACTGCGCAGAACCCTCAAACTCCCAGGCCTCTGGTAGAGGACCCGAGGTTGAGGAGGACACATCACCTATAGGGGTGAGAGGGGAACTTTTTTTATAAAAAATATATACCCCAGTCCCCCACCCCCAATCTGTCCTGATTTTTCATCCTTGCCATGTAGTCACTGTTGCTAGATCTATGTTATGCTTTTTAGGAAACAGGATTAATTTACCACCAGGACACAAACACACAACAGGGAAGAGAAAAGATCAGTAAAGATAGAAAGTGCAACTTCTGTCCCTGTGGTGGACTCTCATTTGGAACCTCATTCCTGAAAAAACACACAGGCTTAGCACATGGTCTTATCAACCACTCTGAGAGCGGGTAAACACATAACAGCATCAAGCTGACAAGGTCATTGCTTTTGGCTGCCTTTCTGGACGCAGTTTTACAGCAGTGTTGGAAAATATGTAGTCTTGGCCATACTTCTATAAAACAGAGGCCAAAATGAGAGAGAGAGAGAGAGAGAGAGAGAGAGGAAGGAAAAAAGGATGAATAGGGCACACAAAGGGAGGGGGTGCCTGACAGTCACATTGCAGATGGTGGTTGGGATTCAGCTGGAGCCAGTCGAAGTGTGTGTGGGGTGTCACCTGGGTCCCTCTCTTGGCCTGATTGATCTGGACAACTCTTGAAACCACCATGATGAAGGTCCAGCAATGTCACTGTGGACCCCTGGGCCCAGGAGACGGTGGGTGTGCAATAGCCGAGCCCTCTATTATTTTGTCCACTAATTATGCCTCATTTATGACATACCAGTTTGGGTTCACTGATTTCCAGTCTCTCACTGCTTTTATTTGCCCAGCATGATCTTAACATAGTCCTTTAGTTACAGCACAAGGCTGTTTTTTGAACTACTCCAATTTGGCTGCTCCCTCTTGCATCTTTTCCCATCCACATTCATTGCTATAAGTTATTGTGATACTTCACAAACTTTTATCCTGCCTCCCACAGTCAGGTTCATTAGTGGGGATAAATTTGTAGAACAGCATGAATGTCCTATCCCTGATCTGAATGCAGGGAGAATTTCGATTAAGATATGAAAGCTGCAGCTTTGAATGCGTCTTTGCCGTTTACAGCCTCTTGGCCTGGTTTTGTCAACATTCACTATCTTCTCTAGGCTTCTTGGTGATTTGATTCTCCCTGATACCTGGGGGCTGATTCAGCAGAAGCAACACACATTGGCATGGCTGTCCTCACAGTGTCTCATAGTTAGTGCCACAGTAGGTGTCAGTCCATTTCCACCAATGAAAGATTTGCTGCCTTGCTTATAGCTGTGTACAGTGCAGGTTAATACATGCAGAAGAAAGCAACAGAAACTCTCCTGGCCTCAAGTTTACTCCACCCAACTCCATTCCTATGACCCTGACCTTTCCAAAGGCATCCTCTTCTCTTTATCTAAGCAGCAGGCATTATACACACAACCTATAAGGGGGAGCTTATTACCAGGTAATGCCCCTTCCAATGAGGTACCATTTCTTTAATACCCTTTATTGTGTACTTCTCTGTCTGTTATCCTCAGCTGTCCATATTGCTAGATAGAAATTACATACAGTGCTTTCCTCTGGAAAGTGATATCTCCTACCTACAAAGCAAAGAGACAGACAACATGCTGTAGAGCCCTGCGTGGATACAGAATTTGTATCCACCTCTGATCCGTGATCCACGAAAATGATCCTCAGATAGCTGTGAATATCTGTATCTGCAGATGCGATTATAAAGTGGACAGGCATGGATTTGCAGGGCTCTAGTAATGTATAAGGTCTCTGCTTATTGTACCATCTAAATTCCTGATCGTGGAATTGAAAGTAAACACTATTCTTTCTGTCTGAGATTATAGTCCCCAGTGGCATAGCACCTCATCCTAATGAATTTATCCTCCCACAGCCTCTGTCATTGCCATTTATTGATAGTGAGCCGAGGCCCAGAGAGACTGGGTGATTTGCACGAGGTTATACAGTAAGCCTGTGGCAGGGAAGATTTTTGGTATTCTAGGCCTAGAGCTTGAGCCGCTGCACCATCCTTCCATTTCCACTCTTAGGACCTTCCAGCTGATCTCTTCTGTTTCCCTTGTATATTTCTGACATGAAGTGGCCAACCTTGAATCTGAGGTTTCAGGCAAGGATATACCAGTGGCTAAGCAACAATGCTTAGCTTCTACCAAGGGCTTTACTTTGAACATTTAAAGTTTAGACATCATGGCTAAAAAATGGCCTTGATTTTGGGCCTCTTGTTTTTTGGATACCCAGTTTAATATTGCAGGAGTCCCATTCTCAAAGGTGCTGATTGCTGAACCCTCTACCCCCCAATGCAGCTGCAGTCCATGGGAGTTGTTGGTGCTCTAGAGGCCTGAGAATCAGCCTTGAGGGGACTCAAACTCAATTGCTTAAAAATGAAGCACCCAAAATCTATGGCCATTTTTATCCTCCCAGTGTCCTGCTCTTAGTTAGGGAAGTATCATCCCATTTTGCTGATGGGGAAGGTGAAGCAGAGTCGTAAAGTGACTCGCCCAAGACTGCCCACTCTACTCATTTCTAGACTGCACTGTAAATGCATGTAATGGCCAGTAGCACACACTGCCTTCTCAGTGCTTGTGTCAGAGTGGAGGGTGGTAAGCTCTAAATACTCTCCTCTGCCTTTGTTGCCCTTACCATACCAACACGATCCATTGCCTACACAGGCAAACCCTAAGATATACCCACATTTGCTCTGATCTGTCAGACAGAGACAGATGCCTTCAGGATCTCTGTCAAGCATTCTTAAAACTACAATACCTATCTGAGGAAGTGAAGAAGCAGATTGACAGAACCAGGGAGGTACCCAAAAGTCAGCTACTACAGGAGAAGCCCGAGATAGAAAGCAACAGAACGCCACTGGTTGTCACGTACAATCCCCAAGTGAGACCTCTACAGCACATCAACAAGGACCTACAGCCTATTCTACAAGATGATCCCTCACTCTCAAGCCTTGGGTGACAGACCTCTTCTCACTTACAGACAGCCCCCCAGCCTTAAACAGATACTAGCAATTACAGACCTAACAACAGAAACTTAAAGAGGAACATACCCGTGTAACAAACCATGTTGCCAGCTTTGCCCATATATCTGCACAAAAGACACCATCACAGGACCTAATCAAGCCAGCTACTCCATCAAGGGCTCATTCACTGTTCATCCACCAATGTGATTTATACCATCATGTGCTGGCAATGGCCCTCTACCTTATACATTGGGCAAACAGGACAGTCTCTATTGTAAAAGAAATAACAACATTCAAAACCAAGAGGGGAACACTTCAATCTCCCTGCGCACTCGACTGATGATATATTAATAGCCAAACTTAGGCAAATGGATAACAAATCAAAGCTTCAAAGGGAAACTGCAGAATTGGAATTCATATGAAGATTTGACACCATTGCCTTATGGTTAAATAGGGGTTTTGTATCTTTTCCTTTTTAAAATAGGTGATTTTTGCCTTCTTTTTATCTCACCTCCCTCTAATATGCTGTTCCCCACTGTTTGAATCTAAGCAACTGCTTTGATTTGCAGAAGCAGTCTGACCTGACCCTAAGACTTACACTTCTCTGCATTTATTTTCCTCCCATTTTGTAAGTTCTCCATCTTCAAGCACTTGATGAAGTGAGATTTTCTCCCAAGAAAGCTCAGGCAATAAATAAATTTGTTAGTCTTTAAAAATGCCGCAAGACTCATTGTTTGTTTTTGCCTTACCAAGGGCAGGGCCGGTGCTGGGGATTGTGGCGCCCGTCCACAGATGAGTAGCGTCATCAGGGGAGCGCCACGGTGCTGTCCCCTTTTGGTGCCCCCCTGCAATGCAGGGCCTGCTTACCGCCTAGTGCTGGCCCTGACCAAGGGGCTGAACTGCAGTGAGGGCTAATGTGTGACTGCATGGAACTGCCTGAAGCAAAGCTGTGAGATAACTGAGATAAGGAGGAAGTGGGGAAAACCTGAGTGGCTGGCTACTCATGGAAGGATAAAGCCTGCTTTAGGGGCATGAGAAAGGGGAGGATGGTGTGGCTCGGGTCAGGTAGACGGAAGGGGAACAAACCTGAGCATCCTGGGTCCACAAGTAAGCCCAGTGAAGGACACCTGGAGTTTGGCCAATATGTGTTCTGTTGCGAAGGATGATATCTGCATGGAAGCTACGCAAATAAAGGAGCTCGGACAGTAAAAGCACAAGAGACTCTGGCCTGGTCTGTTGAAGAGGGGAGGAACAGCTAGAAGAAAGGGAGCATGATAGTGCTTCATGATCTCTGCTTGTTGGATCCTTTCTTGCTGTGCATTAAGATGTTTTAATTGATTTATCCAGAGTAGTTCCTAGATATCTTTTCCAGAGGCATTGGTTTCATATTCATGTGCCTGAATTTTTTACCATCTGAAAATGTGAATGAAGACAGTTGGAGCCAGGATTGGGGGCCAAGTGTGTCAGAAACTATAGAAACACAAGTGAAGGGACGGTCTTTGACCTGGAGAGTCATAACCTTTACTCACTGCTCTTGAGAGAGGATGTGAGACTTAATGTTTTATAAAGTGCTAGGAGATGGCATAGAAATGCTAATTATTATAAACAGCAATGGTGCTGATGACGTACCAAGTGTGTCCAGGAAATGGATTTGTCCGACTACTTGCAGCAAATGGGCTTGTCTAGGCAGATCAAAGAAATAAGCTTGAATGGTGTGTTACAACACGTGTCTGGTATGTCTGCCATTGAATTGAAGATCTGTGGCAGAACTGGGAGTAACAGCCAGGCTTCCTGACTGCCAGCCCAGTACCTCATCCACTAGACGGTGCTGCCTCTCTACAGACACTTGTTGCTACTCTGAAGTCCTGTCCTGGGCAGATGTCTTATTATACTGTTATTAACTTTGTCAGCATTTGTATCCATGTCTCTATACCGTACAGTAGTTTGCATTTCAGGCATCTGATGAAATAGGAGCTTACTCAAGAAAGATCATGCAATAAATAAATTTGTCAGTCTTTAAAAATGCAACTGGACTCGTTTTTGTTTTACTTGTATCTTTTGTTTACTGAGTCATATAAAGAATTTGCTGGGAGGGAAAGGGTTAACCCTCCCTAAGTCCTGCAAATAAAGCTCCCAGTAAGTGGGGGAACTAGTTGGAGAGATCCAACAGATTTCTCTGGTAGATTTCTCCTCCATGGAAATTGCATGAGATCTCCTGCCAACCTTCTCCCCAAGCACAAACACTCACAGTTGCCATGGCTACCAAACTAAACCTAGCTGATCCAGCTCCAGCCACATTCTATCAGGTTGGTGTCACTGGCTCAAGCGGGTGAGCAATGTTCAAACAGTTTGTGCAGCCATGAACGGCAGCATTTCAAAATCATCTGACGCCTTGAGCCTGCGGGGCATTCTTCCCAGCAGCTCTGTGGCCTGCCTTCCACACGGCTCAGGATGCAGCGGTAAAAATTGGAGGCCAGCAGGGAGTTGAGGTTACAGCTGATCTTCCGTTGCTCGGTTGGAGCCCTCCCTAAACACATGGGAAAACATCAAGCTGGTGGCTGAACAGACCTGGTGAGGCTATGGAAAGCTTGTTTTGAGCAAATGTGGGAGCTGGAGGGATGCACAGGACTAAGGGGACAGTGGCAAGTACCAGCTGTTTCAGAGGAAAATCTGATCAGGACAACTATCGTAATCTGCCCTCCTGGGCACTTAGTGCAAGGTCTGCAACATTGCTTAGCACTCAGAGTGACTGGGAGTTGAGTACCTTGGAAGATCTGGGTCTAGTTGTTGCTGAGGCCTAGCTGTGGTTGCTGAGGCCATCTGAAAAGTCCAGCCCAAGCGGATGGTTTGTGTTTAGGGGTTTGAGAGTTAATGGAGCAGACACCTGGGCTTGTTTGGTACAGAGGTATCACTGTGGAGCGATTTCCTTCACCAGCCTTGCAAATCACAAATGACTGCCACCCTGCAGATTCCCAGTGTGTGTCAGGAAGCGCTTTCCTTTTCACTGAGCATTCTGTGGTATGAATGGGATGGGGTCTCGTAGCTTGTGATGGAGTTCGGTCCTGGTGGAATGGTTTGTCTCGTCGGGGTGTTCCATCCTTCTAATTATACACAGAAACAGCACAGTCACCTAGCAGAGATACCTAGGAAGTGGGTTGGTTTATAAATAATATAAATAGCATGGGTCTAGGAGTCAAGATTCCTGGCTTTTATTTTTGACTCAGCCATTCTGCATGGTGCTGGGCAAGTGCTCCTTTCTCTGTGAAATGGGGACAATGGTAGTGTTTACAAAGGGTGCTTAGGGTTTGTCTTCCCTTGCAGTTAGTTCTAGTTGTGACCTGAGGGTTATCTCTAACTCAGGCTGCATCCACATCCAAAACATTTACGTGTGGAGATGCTTTGAAAGTGGGTTGGCTGGCCCAGGAGGAGGATAGAGGCAACAGCGTGAGGTAGGACAACTTGTCAGCTGCCAGTTTGACTGTTGCTTCTCCTCTTTCCAGGTTAGGCTCAGGATGTGTCTACATGTCAGGCTGGCGAGGTAAATTCCAGTTTGAGGAGACTTACCTGTGTTAGCTGTGAGCAAATTCACCCCAGCTGCTCGGCATGTAGATGAGGGGTCTCAAACACACAGCCTGTGGACCACATGCGGCCCCTAAAGCTATTTCCTGCAGCCTGAAATGAGGCTATTGTTACGGATAGCTGCAATACCGTTATATGAAAAGGTTTCAGTGGTGCGGCCCTTGGGCTAACGTACTTGTCCTCAGGTGGCCCTCGTGATGATTTGAATTTGAGACCCCTGGTGTAGACCCACCCTGACTCAAAGGGACAGTCATCAGCAACATTCAAGTGATGTTTTTGCCTGAAATGTATTAGTGCCTCATACTGCATAGCATGTATGGTGATCAGAAGGAAAACAACCCCCCTGTGGTTGGCCAGCTCCAAGTGTATTGTCCGTTCTAATGTTTCCCAGGTACAATCAGTGAGTCATTTGCTTGTGTGGGTCTTTTAAACAGTGTAGAGGAGAGGAAGCATTTAACAACGGGAAAATATTCCTGTGAAATCACGAACATTGACAGACTGTGGGGCAGGTGCGTCACCTGAAACTCCTGTAAGACTTCTCTTGACTGACAAAATTTCAAGTTATCTGTGTCCAGCAAATGTAATGTTTTAAACTAAGTACTACTCTGAAATTAGGGCCTGATCCAGAGTCCATTGGAATCAGTGGATAGGCTTCCATTGGTGATGGTGAGAGAGTCCAGGTCATTGGGAGAGAGTGCAGGATTTGTTGCAGTGAGAGTCAACTCATTTTTGCTACAGGCACTATTGCTGCTCAGCTCAACTTCATTGTCTTCATTGCCCTCTTGCTCTGAGATAAGGCTACTGGGTAGGGGAGACTGTGACATGGTGGTCAGAGCAGGGCCCAGAGATGAGGATCTTTGGTGGTAAGGGTTCAAATCCTGTGATTGTCACAGCTGCTGTTTGGCTTTAACGTCTGTACCCAGTGTCCTGTGTCTGTCCCTAGTGCTGTCCAGGCCTGCTGATGGGCAGGTGCTGTGCTGGAGCTGGCACCGAGTGTCTCCCTTGGTGGCTGTCAACATTGCATTTTCATGCCAGTCTCAGCATATCTGTTGGCTGTGTCCGCAGAGGGGCCAAGGATTGAGTGGGCAGGGCTGACTGGATGAAGTGGCTTCAGCAAGACATTAATGTGTACGGGGGAAAGGTGTTTGGGAGGCTTCTGCTGTCCAGGCTGTAATTGTACCAGGGATAACAAAGGGACTTTGGGTCTCCAGGTCTGGCACCCTTCACCAGGACTACATTAAATGAAGAGAGAAAAAAACTGCACAAATCTGGCACCTATGAGAGGCCTGAGTCAGCCACTGGCTCACCTATGGCATGTGTGAAATACATTTCCCTCCCAGGGCTCTGCCCTTTTCTCCCTGGACCCTGGCCAGCCAGGGAGATCTCAGAGGCTGGTGTAGGCTGTTCCCTATGCATTGTCTTGCCACAGGGAGGCCTCAGTGTGGCATGGGGGGCAGACACAGACATGGCTGGTCTCTGGGTGAAGACTTTGCAGGGGTCTGCTGTTTAAGTAGATGAATCTATCAGAACCAGTCATAACTGGCCCAGTCCTCTGAAGGGGTGTGCTCCACTCCAGTCATGCCCAGTGAAGTCAGTGAGATTTGAGGGCTCGGTACTGTGAAGGATAAGTGTCTCTGACAGTTTCCTCATTCACTGCTGCATGGCTTCCCTGCTGGCTCAGTATGTCTCTTTCACCTCCCTGCCCTTCCTGTTCACAGCTCTTCAGAAAACTGTGCAGACATGCATCATTTCCCGCTTGCACTCCTTTCCCTGGCAATCAGCATCTGCAGCCTTTCTTCATAGCTCTGCTTGGGCTCCTTAGTCAGCACCATGGAATCATAGATTCATAGAAGATTAGGGATGGAAAGGACCAGGAGTTCATCTAGTCCAATCCCTTGCTCAAAGCAGGGCCATCCCCACCTAAACCATCCCAGCCAGGCCTTTGCCAAGCTGGGCCTTAAAAACCTCTAAGGATGGAGATTCCACACCTCCCTAGGTAACCCAGGCCAGTGCTTCACCACTTTCCTAGTGAAAATGTTTTTCCAGCTATCCAACCTAGACCTCTTGTGCTGCAGCTTGAGACCATTGCTCCTTGGTCTGCTATCTACTACCACTGAGAACAACAAGCTCCAACCTCCCTGAACCCCCTTGAAGTAGCTGAAGGCTGCTATCAAATCCTCCATCACTTTTCTTTTCTGCAGACCAAAAGAGCCCAATTGCATCATTGTAGCCCAGTGCTGGAGGGTGTTCTCTCAGGCTAGAGTGGTGTAACTGGCAGAGCAACTCCCTAGTGCATTCTTGGAGCCACACAGACCTTCGCTGTTCAGACGTGATTTTTTTTTTGCCTGGGACAGATTTGGATTAAAAGTGAATTTGGGTCAACAGTTTTATTCAGGAGGAAATGAGCCAGTTGACTCTTGCCAGGCTGGTCCCAAGTGGGGCCACATTCTTTCTGTGTCTGTTATTCCAGCAAAGAAAGGCAATAGTTGTGCATGTATGGCCCGATTGTAAAGGACACATCTGATGCAGCTGGATAGCGCCCTTTTGACTGCTGACTTCAGGAAGCCTGCATGTTAGACAGGTGTTCTCTGCTCTGGGGGAAGTGAGACTTCCTAAGAGAGATGGACTTAAACACGAGCCCCACTGGCTATGTCTACACTTTACATCGAATAATGATGATTAAATTGATTTAAAGTAGTGCATGGCCACACTAGTTTTCCTTAGATTGAGCTAAAGACTTCCCTCAGTTCAAAATGAGCGGTTATATCAAAATGGTAAAACCTGCCTTGAATTTGAAACAAAGGTTATTCCGATCTTATTAGTTCAAAATAACCCAGTGTAGCCTTGTTAAATTGAAATAACTGTTATTTCGATTTAACACTTTTTGCCCTTCTCCTTCTCAGCATGCCTTCCTCTTTCTATATGTTGGGTAAGGGCATGGCCCTTCTTGGGGGCTATCTTGCCCCACACCCCATGGTGCCTGTCTCCTAAACTGAACTAGCAAGTCCTGTCCATGGACATGCTGGTTTGATTTGGGTTTCTAGCATGCCATGTTAAATTGATTTAACTTACTTCAATTTAATGATTTTTATTTTGATTTAATTAGATCAAGTTAAGTTAAATTGATTTTAACTATGTAAGTGTAAACATAACCACTAAATCTGAATTTTCTCAGCCCCAAACTTAGTTCAGAAGCGGATCCAAGCTGCTTGCATTGGCTTCTCTCTCTTTGCCAGTCCACCCACTGCATGGAGTATGGGGAAGTTTAGCTCTTGATCTGTTTTGGGCCACCGTCTCTATAAAGGTCTGTGTACACTGCAGTGAAAAGCCGGTGCTGGCTGATGCCAGATGATTTGGGCTTGTGGAGCTCAGACTAAGGGCTGTTGAATTGTGGAGTAGACATTCAGGCCCGGGCTCTAGAACTATGCCAAGGAGAGTCCTAGAGCTTGGGCTACAATTTCAGCACACACTGCAATTAAACAACCCCACAGCCCAAGCCACACAAGCCTGTCTCAGCCTTAGAGTTGCTAGACTCCAAAGAGGCAAAGCTGATACATTGCATGGAGCTCCCTCTAACTTCAGGGGAAGTTTGGATCCCAAACTTAGTGTCTTGGGGTCCTCTCTGTTTTCAAACCTGTGGCCTGTTTGATGCCTGGCTCTGCCCCTTGCCTGCTCTTTGGAATGAGACCCTGCCTGTCCCAGGGTTATAAAAAGGCCCGACTGCTTTGAACTAGTCATGCATAGCCCTGCTGCAGAGCTGTGCAAATGCCAGCAGATAACAGTGTGTATTCCCCTGGCTAAAGACACCTGAGATGGAAATATGGTGGGTTACTTACCAGTAACAGTCCTTCTTCAAGATGGGCTGCTCTGATTCATTCAGTAATAGGTGTCTCCGCGCTGGAGTGCCTGATCTGTTGGAACATTTGCTCCAGCCTGTCAGAAGAGGGCAGGCGGCCCCTGCCCCCCGCGCCACCGAGTCTCTAGTGGCCACCGGCCAGCCCCTCCCCAGTTTCTAGGAGTCACCAACTCCTGATGTGGGGACGGGGGGAGGGTTCTGAGTGAATCTGAGCAGCCCATCTCGAAGAAAAACGGTTCCTGGTAAGTAACCCACTGTTCTTCTGCAAGCACTGCTCGGGTACATTCAGTAATAGGTGATTTGCTAGCCATGCTGTTGGATGGCGGGTGGAGTTGTCTCTTCCGCCTTCAGCACAGCATATCTCTGACATGGGTAGTTGTCCAACGAGCAAGGTCCTCGAGGGGTCTAAGGAATTGCCCTAAGGACCTTAATCCAGGCAAGGGTAGCCTGGGATTGTAGGACCTAACCCAGTGGAGAGAAGTAGGCCCAGTTTGTCTGGGCACCAATTGGTGTGCATGTACAGGACGGCCTGAGGTCACCCTATGCGTAAGTGTGGTACCAACGCATCGTGGCTATGGTCGAGGAGTGCGTCTCTAATTGTTCTATCTGAGAGGGTATTGGCAGAGGCGCGTGGAGGTCAGAGGATTTAGTGTTCTGGCAGCAACATGTGTTGGTGTAATTCCTATGAGGGAGTTCACAAGGCCTTAGGATTGCCGGGCGGGCAGTGGTGGTTACCGACACTGCAAGGAGCGGTGGAGGGGAGGGTAGACCATCTTTCCCTCAGTCCAGCAGTGTAAAGCACATTCAGGCATGGGCCGGATGGGTACGTGAATCTGGTGCACTCACTGTCCCGCAGGAAGGATGGGCTACCAGGAGCGTGTGGGGAGGATCTAGGAGAGTTTATTTCATCCTAGTTTAAAGAGGAATGTGAAAGACCGAAGGCGACAGCTGACAACCTCATATAGCACTTGTAAGTGATGCACCGGGACTGGCATGGGGAAAGTCAGATGCTTGACCCACCCTATGGCACTATATAAGATAGACACAGGTGGGACTTCCTATGGGCCTGAAGAATATATCCCAGGCCTACGTGAGCTTACCAATGGCACCGTGACAGTCCCTTTTTGAGGTGGGCTGTCAGCATCCGTAGCCTTGCGAAGACACAAGGAAATAGTAGTATTGCTATTCCCCCCCCCCCTTTTTTTTTTTACTAATTGGATTCAGTGGCTGGCAAGCAGCCGAAGGAACATAAGGGACGAGGAGCTGATTGCAATAAGGTGATGCCCAAGGGGTAGGCTCATGAGTCCGAGAACCCTGGATGCCAGTCCCTGCAGCCTACAGGACCAGACTCACTTTGGCTTACATAACCTCATACCACCGGGAAGGACCCACCCCAGTATGGCACTGACCTTAAGCCTGGCGATGCACAGGGGTGTGTATCAGGTTTGAGGCTCCCTGTGAGAAGGGACCCCAAGGGAGAATCGGGATGTATGAGAGGAGGAAGGAGTGTCCTCCGAAAGGAGCAGAGCGAGGGTACATCACCCCGATGGGGCACATCTGGCTGTCTCCTTTTAAGACACTTTCGATTTATCTGAAGTGTCCTCTATGAATGTACTATCGTCATTATTAGATCAGCTAGTTCTCGAATTCCTGGTCTCTGGTAGGAATTTTGGGGTGGGTTTAGTGTGAGCTTTCGAGTGAGAAAACCGCTAGTAGTTGCTCAGGACAGAAGTGTAATATGCCAAGTCGTGACTACTAAGGCTAGAAGATCTTCGGGTTGTAATGAGGAGGAAGGAGTTGTACCCGCAGGACTCCTGAGTGAGAGTCTTCCAGAGCTGGGCCAGGGTAACTACGGTGCTATGGCTGTCCCCAGAAGGTAAGCTACATGAGAGACACCACTGGATAAAACTCTGGGAAATGATGATTGGGCCCAGACTCATACCCCACCTGCCGGGATGGTCTCCAATCCATCATGGTGGGACCAAGCGGTGAGTGTAGCGAGGGAGGCAGAGGGTCGAGTTTCTCCACCTTTGATTGAATGGCAAAGGGGTGGGATCCATATGATATTCTCCTCTGGTTCTCTGTGACCTGAGGATTTCCTGATTTAAGTGGAAGGGAGTGGCCACCTGAGAGAGAGAAAGGAAAGTGGCACAGGTCCACTTGTCAGGGCCAAAACCCTGTATATGGGGGTTCTGACTTTAGGGCACGTCCCAGGTAGCAGTGATCGACAGCCCAGTGGGGGGGTGATTCATTGTTCATTAACGTAGCCTCTTTCCCATATGAGGAAAGGGAGGGTAGAGAAAACAAGGTGGAGGCCCCAGATAGTGCAACCTCTCTCAAGTGCGCTCATCCAAGCTGTAGACCAGCTGGTGGTAGTCAGTACTGAAGGGTTCTTCTCCCCAGTGGAAACCATAAGTGATTGGCCATACACTTGCATCTGTTGGCCGAGCTCCGACATTTGCGTCCAGTATTTAGCAGGCAGAGATGGTTTGCCTGCTCCATGGGTTCAGGAGGGGTTGGAGTACCCCCGAGCAGGAAGCATATACGTTAGACCCCTAGATGAGGGTTGATTGGATGTGAGCTGTATTTAAGCACCAGCTAATTCCTGCTAGTGACATACGGGAAGGGTTGGTTAGAGTGGCGTATAAGAATGGGTGGAGGGCTCCCCCGCAAAGGGATAGGGAAGCAAGCGCTTTCTGTGGAAAGGGGAGCGAGAGCTGATGAAGGGTTTTCTGAACATCTGTTTCAAAAGATAGAATGATAAGACCTTGCCCATGGGGAAGTGTACGTGAGCGTAGCTCCCCAGTATGGGAATGGCACCTGCAGGGAAAGACTCTGTTTAGTTGGGAATGAGCATAGGTGAGGCAGTACACTCTTTGATATTTGGAGTGTGCTCCATGAATGCCTTATGTATCCCGGAGAAGGCAAGGTGGGGGTGGGGGTGGGCTTTTTCATGCCGGTGGAGTGTCGGGTAGAAGAACGCGGAAGCCCCTTGGAAGTCAGAACTGTTAGCTAGGGGTGCCTGCATGGGTTCAGACCCAGAGGCCTCCATTCTGTCTGCTACAGTACTAGAGGAGACTTGGATAACCAGAAGGTCGAGTCCTCTCGGTTATTGGAAGTATTAGGATCAATAGAGAGGGTATGAATATGGGGTTAAACCTTGGTCCTACCGGAAAGAGAGGAGGCTGCTTTAACCTCCGAACCGCCCACTCTCGCAGAGAGAGGGAGGGCAGGGAGGGCTGTCTGTCAGCTCGTAGGAAGGGTCCCAAGTCAGTGGGCACTCCCTGGCAGGGGTTTTGGAGAAGGTGGTTGACAGCGAGTCTGGCTGGTTATAACCAATACAGCTGATTAGCCGGTCGGGATCCCTCCCTGGAGTTGTGGTGAAGGGACCTTAACGGGAAGGTCCCCCAAATGGATTTCGAATTGAAGTTGTGGTGGTGAGGATTAAGTCCTCATCAGCAGCTGTTGTGGAAGGGCGGGGAGGGTCGGTTTACTACCGGGCCTTATGGGGCCAGAGGACATGGAAGAGGCCCTGCCGGAAGAAGGCCGAGATATTTTAACGCCCCCCAGGGGTCACAAGCAGTACCCAAGAAGGCAGAGGTCTCTGGTGGGAAAAGGGCATTGCCCCTGAAGGGCAGATCAAGGGCCACCTGTTGGGAGGCCGGGGGCACTCTGGCTTCTTGTAGCCATGCTGCGTGGCACAGGGTCACAGCAGAGGCCATAGTGCGGGCTGCTGTATCCACTGCATCCCAGGTGGACAAGAGGAGGTCCTGGGAGGCCATTTTACTATCCTCAAAGAAGGCATCATACTCCTCCCTCACCTCTAGTGGAAGTACATGTCTAAATTTGTTTATTGACTCCCACATGTCCAACATGTATCTGCTTGTCAGGGCCTGATTATTTGTGACCTGCAACTGGAAGGCCAAGGAGGAGTATACCTTCTGGCCCAGTAACTCTAGCTCCCTTGCATCCCTCGATGTTGGGAGGGGATCGTGGGGAGCCTGTCCTGGCCCTAAGGCTGCCTCCACCACCGCACGAGGTGGGCTGGGTGGTGGGTGAGTGAGGGGGAACTCTGACCCCAGGACTCTGTACTTGAGGCCCGCAGTATCTGAGACTGGGGAGATGGATCCCGGGTTTTGCCAGCGGGATGAGGCCAAGTCCCAAACACTGGGGTGGAGGGGAACTGTGACTGGTTCCACCGAAGAGAACACCGGCCTGAATAAGGTGTCAGTGAGTGCTTTGGAGGATTGGACCTCCGTTCTCATGTGGGCTGAGACACGGCGCAGGAGGTCAAAATGCACCGATAGATCCCCCATGTAAGAGCATGGCACCGGGTTCAAAGCTCTCACTGGTGCCGAGTGGGACAGTACTGGCGTGGTTACGGGGGTCTCCTGCAAGGACCATTCGTGGGGGTGGTACCAAAAGGACGATGGCGCCAAAGGCTGGTGCCAGGGCCGTTTGTAGCCACATATATAGCCACGGGGTGGCGCGGGGGGCAGTGGCTGCCTGCCATCTTCTGACGGGCTAGGGAAAAATGGTCTGACCAATCAGGTGCTCTGGCACAGAGACACCTATTACTGAATGTATCTGAGCAGCTCTCAAAGAAGTACAGCCTGTGCTTTACATCTTAGGGCTGAGCTGAGCTTGGTAGCTTGAGTTTAGGGGGCATCTTGAAGGTTCTATTTCTGGTGACAAAGGGATGTCTGCAGATTAGGGGCACATGTTTCTTCTGGCAGGGAGCTGCTGGGTGACTGGAGCCATGGCAACTCAAAGCAAAAAAAATAGCCAGTGAGTTATAGCAAGGAATTTCTCTCTAACGGGAAAGAAAAGTGCTTCTGTGGCTGGGCATTGTGCCAATGGCCTGTCTTTTCATCTAATCAGCTCAAAGTGAGGGCACAGGCTGCTTCTCCTTCCCCACTGCATGCTAGCAATGTAGCTGCCACCTGGTTTTGTACATACTGGGGCAAGGCTGCTTGTCTTCTAACTCTCTCTGCCGCTTTGGGCTACTACCAGGGTGATCAGACAGAGCCCTAGTTTACACTAGAAGGCTTTTTGGCAGCAGTCGACTGCCAGTTACACAAGGAACGTAAAATTTCTTGCGTAAAGTTGCAGGTACATATCAGGGAAAAGCTGGCCGCAAATCCTTTGTGGTCAGCTTTCCCTTATGCCCTCTGACACCCAGGACTTCTGGGGCTGACTTCTGGGAGTGGCGCAGCAAGTTCAGACTCACTGTGAACCGCTCCCGGAATGGCAAGCTGATGCCGCTGTCAATATAGACATACCCAGATTCTAAGTGTGAAAAATGGGGATGGGAGCAGAGGGTGGTAGGTATTTGTGTAAGACAGATCCTTGAATATCAGGACTGTCCATATAAAACCAGGACATCTGGTCATGCTGTCTCCTATTCTGCTTCTTCACTGAAAATGTAACTTGGTGGTAGCTTAAACCAGCAGCATTGCCTATGAGTAAAGGAGGGAACTGGGGACCCTGATTTTTGTTCCAGGTGCTGTCCCTGAGTCAGGGCAGCCTCTGGGTCCTGCCTTTATTAAATGGGAGGGCCAGATATGTTATGAGACCTGGAACATGCCACCACTCGTGGGAATTGTTCAGCACCTGTGAAAATTAGGGTGCTAATCTCCGTGAGCCTGTTTTCTCTTTCTCTCGAAGGGTGGGAGGTGTGGTGAGCCTAACTAATTAGCAGCACAGCCCTGAGAGGTGCTAGAGAAGAGCCAAGAATTCTAATGAGTTTTTCCTTCCACCTCAAGAATAAAAAGATGAAGGTGATTCTCTTCTGAATAGATTTCCTCTCTCTCTCCCCAGGAAAGCAACTGTGAAGGTGCCAAGTGAAGCGTGTCAGGACACCTAGAGAATGGCTTCCTCCAACCCTTCCCCAAGCCCAGCAGGAGGTACTGTAAACCCAGCCTTTCTCCATCAAGAATTTGTATTACTCATTAGAAAATCAAACCGACCTACTGAACTTGTGAGGCAAGGGCCACCTTTATGTGATGCATGCATGCAGCTTTGGGTGCAAGGAGACCTGATCCCTGATCAGCCCCTCTAGGGGCCTTTGCAGTTACAGTAATAAGTAACAGACATGTGGAGTGGCTTGTGGTGGGAGGCCTTGGTTTCCCTTCTGCCTGGAAGCTTTTGTAATTCAGAGTGGTCCCTGGGGGAGCAGGGCTTTCTGTGCTTGCCATCCAAGCTGCCAGGCAACCCTGCACAGGCAGTGGAATTTCATTCATTCTTAACAAAACTCTGAGGCTCAGAAGATGTCACAGCCCCAGACAGTTGTAACTGCTGTCCCACCTGATGCTCAGCGAATTCAAAAGTTGGAGGAGAAAATAGTTTTTGGTCAAATGATTTTTTTTTAGTGTTTTAATTTTAAAATTAAATTAAAGGAATATTTTTGTTTCAAATTAGAAGGTTGAAACATTTCTTTTCATGATGTCAACCTGAGCCCTTGCCGGCAACCAGAGGAACTGGCTTGGCTGCAGGCTGGCAGTTGAGTTGGGGGCCCATCCTCTTGGCTGCAGCAAGGAGCCTGCACCGGTCTTGTAGCCCTGTGGTAGTACATTCCAACTGGATTTTTAGGCAGTGGCTCCCTTCTACGGCCAGCGGGAGAAAAGCAGCAGCTACTCTGAAAGACTCCCCAGAGATCATGGGTTAGGAAGAACTAGGCTAGATCCTCACCTGGCATAAATTCACAAAGCTCCACTGAAGTCAAGGGAGTGTTGCTGGTTTACCCTAGCTGAAGATCTGGCCCAGACACATGCTGTATGAACAGTAGCCGCACATGTGTGCATGCATGCACACACATGTGCACACATGCACATGTGCCCTACCCTGGACTTTGCCAGTTCAGCCAGTCAGTGAGAGAGGCAGAGGATGAAAGGCAGGGGAGAGGTACAAAGGGAGAGTGTGAGAGAGGAACCTCAGAGGGATGTGGTGACAGCAGGAGACAGAGGTGGCAGCTGGCCAGCTAGTATCTCAGCAGGGGAAATGCTGGAGCTGAGCTGGAGCCCTCCTGAAAAAACGTCTTAGCAGCAGACTGTGCCTCCCAGAGGACAAGGGACCTCTTGCAGATCTGCTCCTGCGGTCCTGGATTAGCATGTCCCTATTGCAGGGCAGGGGAAGCCTGTTCGCATTTGTCTCTGAGCTGGCTTGCAGGTGGCCGTGTTTACTCCATAAAGTTAATCAGTAACGTCTTGGCTGCTGGCCTCTGGGAATGCTAAATCGGGAGCAGATTGAGATTAGATACTGCGGGTGGCTCCGGCATTTGGAGAAATGTTCTAAAATGCCCTCCCAGCTTCTGGTCAGAGACAGAGGTGCCAGGGAATTAGAAGGGGAGGTGCTGCTGCTGAGATTTTTAGAAACTGAATTTCCCCTGTTCTCTACCTGTAATAAGAACCCCAACCAATCATGTTGAGCTGACTGAGGGGGCTGAATGATCTTTCAGTTCCATCTCAATCAGCTAATACACTTCAGTACTGACTCACAGAACCCCCTTATAGCTCGGCCAATGCACCTCGGTCCTGATCCACTGTACCTCCTGCTACTTTAGTTCTGTGCCTTTGATTTGCAGTATACACTGCTGTTCCAGGCCTGGTCCCCCAAACAGCACCTTTCTGTACCTCAGTCCTCACCAACTGTTCCAGGAGCGCGCACACATACATGTGCAAAAGAGTTCACTCTTGACCAACTGCATCTGTGTCTACCCAAGATCTGGGACCTAGTTCACAACTCTGTCCATGCACTTCAGTCTTGTCCTGTAAACTTCTCTATTCTGGACCTGACTGAGTACCCAGCTGCTCTTGTTAGCTTGCATGGTGAATTTGAGATTTGACAAATGCCTTCTAGGAACTAGGTTAACTGACATGCTTATTTTATCTGTGAGCTTCCCTGGGTTTAAACTCTTGTCTTTAGTAATAATAATTATCTAATGCAACGCCCTTTTCCAAGGAGGGCAGAATCATTATCCCCATTTTACATATGGAGAAACCGAGGCACAATGCAGGACAGTGACTTGGCCAGCAGGCCCAAGGCAGGAATAGAATTCAGGGCTCCTATGTCCCAGTCCAGTGCCTATTCACTAAAGCAAAATGAAAGTGTACATGACTGTGGCATCAGTGACCCCTATACCTCTGTGAGATAGAGCTGGGCTGGAGAAGAAGAGTTGCTGTGGTTCTGTTTCCATTACTTTAGGCCTCTCTAGGAGAAAGCATTTATTTTAGGGGCAGGAAATGACATTGCACTCAGTACGGCTGAGCTGGCTTGAGCAGGACCTGTCATCATGACTAGTGCCTGCTGGCAGTACCAGTACTGGAGGGTTAGGGGGAATCTCTGATTGAAATCAGGACCATGCATAGGACACTATAGAGGAGGGAGGAAAGAAGGATCCCACCCCTGCTGGAAAGATTGAAAGGAACTTGTCTTTGTCCATGGGAGGATCAAAATGACCCTCTGCTTAGGAAAATAAACAAGGAGTCGTGTGGCACTTAAAGACTAAGATTTATTTTTCTCATGAGCTTTCGTGGGAGAAAATCCCACTTTGTATGTGAGACAGCATAATGATGCTCCAGTTTGGGTTGTCTGCAGAGGCTGAATATCTGAATGCATGAGTCTTTCTTGCATTGAATAGCTGAATGCATGAGCTTCTCTTGTTTGAGCTAGATGGTGAGGTCTAGACTCTAGAGAAAATAGTGTAGCCTAGTGGACCATGCATTAAACTGAGCCTCTGGAGACATGGGTTTTATTCTCAGCTCTGCCACTATCCTGCTGAATTACTTTGGGTAAGTCACTTTCCCTCTCTGTGCCTGGATTTCCCGATTCATAAAATGAGCCTAAATATTCTGAATTTCTTTGGTAAGGCACATTGAGGCCTACTGATGGCTAGTGCTCTGTGATATTATCAGCACAGAAATAGTAGCAGATTTATAAACCTGTCATACCTAGCATGGTGAGTAGGGGGGGGACAGAGCCACACCGTTAGCGTGGGTACAAGAGCAGCTGCAAATTGATGCCATGGATCACGATGCATTGGTTCTGGTGGGGGGAGGGGAAGCACATACTTTTCATCTGTCATCTGGCTGCTCACAGTTACCATGTTTTTTTTCCACCTTGAACCAAGGTCCATTGAGCTACCTAATGATTGCATCTTCTGGCAGGAGATGGGCTAATGCAAGGGGCCCAGGAGACCTCAGTTGAGGGGGAGGAGGAGCTTGGGGAAGCGTTTGATTTCGACGACAGTGAAGAGGAGGAAGAAGCACTGCTGCTGACACCAACCGCAGCCTCTAGCTCTGAACAGAGTGCTGGAGCAACCTTGCAGGCCCCACCCAGGAGGCGTAGGTCAGGAATCCCTGTTGGGCCCCATGCATCAGTCCAGCAGGGGAAGGATGGAGCACCTCCTGCAGGGCAGGCACAGTCGACCGACTCTGGCTCAAGTGCCAGCGCTGGTAAGGAGTGCATTCAGCTTGCATGAAGGCAGGATGTTGTGTGCCCAGCATTGTGGAACTCAGAGTTGCAATGGGACAGGTTCAGCTGGGAGGTCTCATTACGGGGGCTGCAAAAGGAATGAGTGAGAAGCAGGTCCTTCTTCCTTGTTCCCCTGCCCTGCCAGCAGTCACATACCCCAGAGCACAGTGAGTTTCATCGGCTACCATCCTTGTCTTACAGGGATTGACACCTGTTCATTGGTCACTTTGCAGTGATATAAGTGCAGGGCAGCCCAGAATAGGGCCCACTGAGGTTTGTACTTTAACTGCCTGCATTTTTAGGCTCCTACCCTGCTCCGCTGATGTCCCTTGGTCCTAACCAGCAGCTCCCTAGTCCCTCCCATACCCACTGTTCCAGTCCTGGTCTCTCCCCACAGCCCTGCCCATGTCCCTCAATCCTGACCTGAATCCTCCCCTATCCACCTCTTGCGATTCAAGTCATGGAATGCTACCACAGGCCTCAAATTCTGTTTACAGTATGGGGGAGTATTTTTTTTTTTTTCCCCAGTCTCATTCCTGAGAGTTCTTACTGTAGGGAAAACATGCTGGCCAAAGACCAAGCCCTTCCTAAGACCTGGCTCAGGAACCATCAGTTTCATTGGAGCAGGACACCAATTCACTTAAACTGAGGATGAGATTTTAAAGGTCTCACTGAAACGTTTCAGGCTTGCTTGTCAAAGCGTGCTTGAAAATGAAGCCAACATGTTGCTAATTTTGGTCTGGCATGAAGGGAATGTTCTGCTTGTTAACCAGATGCGCTGATATAAACACTCATGCTTCAGGGCGTAAGCAAACACCTACTTAATGGTAGTCAGGAAGGAACTTTGAAGACCACATTGTCCCTTAACTCAGTGGTTCCCACCCTTTTTTCTGCCATGGCACACCTTGATACCTTTAATTTTTTTTTTTTGAGGCACTCTGCCATTTAGTCTCCAAATAAACTCATGAATATTCATGAGCCAATCAAGAACTCCAAGCAGTTTTTCAAAAAATTCCATGGCATACCTGTTCAGGCCTGAGGGCACACTTGTGTGCCACAGCAAACTGGTTGGGAAACACCACCTGAACTGTCTGCTACATGGTTTCTTTCACCTTCCTCTGAAGTGGCTGAGGATGGCTACTCTCACAGACAGGTCACTGAGCAGGATGGACCTGTGTTGTGTTGTGATCCAGCAGGACATTCCTATGTCATTGTCAGCTCTGATTCTTGTGCTTGAGTTAATGTACAGATACCTACTTGGTTTTCTTCTGCTTTTCTTTTTTGACAGATCCACTTGAAACACAGCTGCAGACAGAGTAAGTGAGTTGAGATTTTATTAAAGAAAAAGCTCAAACACTTTGGTGCTTACTGTGTTATATCAGCTGGGGGAGTCTGAGGCATGTGAGGAAGGGGAGGAGAATGGATATAGTTTATATAATACAAGATGTTTTGCTGGCAATT
The DNA here is from genome assembly GCA_007922195.1 of Podocnemis expansa. Lineage (NCBI taxonomy): Eukaryota > Metazoa > Chordata > Testudines > Podocnemididae > Podocnemis > Podocnemis expansa. The sequence goes on from ML681997.1 coordinate 35,198,318, forward strand.
CAGAGACAATCCTGTTTTGTTACATGCTACCTCTTGCTATCCAGGGACAGTATCAAGTCCAGTCTGGCATTCAGTGTGCTGATCACCTCCTTTTGCCTTCCTTACTTACTTGTATGTGGGTCTCACACATCTTTGCTCACATGCTTAACATGAAGTGTATGAGTGACCACACTGAAGTCCATGCTGCAGCAGCCCCTGCTATTGCAGTCCTTGCTGTTCCAGTAGTTGCTGCCAATTTAGATGCAGGGTGAGTCATATGCTTAAAGTTAAGCCCGGGTGCATGTGCTTGCAGAATGGGGCTCAGACAGGAATTGTCTGCTGCTGTGTGCTGAAGATGGGAAGTCAGGAATTGTGGAATCTGTTCCTGGCTCTGCTACTGACTCACCCAGAGCCACGGTGACATCACTTCCCTTCTCCATGCCTTAGTTTCCCGGACATACTGTCATCTCTCCCTCCCTAGCAGCTTTTCCGCCTGCTTTGTGATCTCATGGTGGTGCACAAAAGAACTCCAAGGGTATGGGGCTGGGAAATGAGACTCTTGCTCCTGGTTGTTTAGTGTACACAATGGGAGCTTTCAGGGCAGTCTGAGTCTATGGGGCGTGAAAGGGTTGGGAGGTTTGGGGAAAAGGCAGGGGTCACTGAAGCACAGCCTGTGGATTTCTGCAGCAGGGCTTGGCTGCCTTGCTTTTCCCACAGAGGTGAGGCTCAAAGGGCAGGTCCTAGCCTGCCAGGCACTCCTGTGTGTAGGCAGGAGGTGGTGGTGGTTTACCATTCAAAAGGGCTGGGGCCAGTCTGAGGGCATTGCTTCTGATGGCCAAAAGCATGTTCAGTGTTCATCTTTCAGTATTAGAACCCTGGAATTCTGGAATCATAGGAGGAAGAAATCCAACTTCCTGATCTGGGAAAATGTCTGTGATTTTTCTCCCTTCCTTTCCCCTCTCATTGCCTACTCCCTGTCTGGATTGTCTAGTAATGAATGGAGGTGGCCCTCTCTGGTTCTGTATACTCTGAGCTTGCTCCTGGGCTGTGGATGCCAGCATGGAGTAGAGTTCTGGTGTAAAGGCATGCAAAAGTGCTTTAAAGTTTACCTCTGTGCACTACACTAGTCCTGCAGCTTGGTCCCTCTGCACTGGGCTTGAGCGACCAGTGGGCTGCTCTGACTTACACTACAGAATAGGAGTGTCCAGGGTGTATGACAGAGAGGGCAGGGGCTTGGGGCCTATTTGGAATTCAAGAGCAATTGGTTCTGCCACCAGACAATGACGATAAGGAGTGGGGATCAGGCCTGTTATGGGTTGGTCATTTAGTGACCCTGAGGGCCACTCAGGCAGATTGCCAGAAGCCTGAATGATTCATAAGTGTACCATTGTATTTACAAGCTTGTGTCTTTGGTGCTAACAGAAATGGCTGCTGCTGGTGGGAGCCTCTCAGATCTGTGAATCACCCAGCTCTACCTCCATCTTGCATTCCCCATGACCACCTGCCCCTGCATGTGGGGCTGGGCCTCCTGCTTCTGCACTCCCTGTGCATTGGCCTGAACCTCAGCAGAGTGCCACCCAATGCCCCCTCCCCTGGCTGAACAAGTGAAATTGACAGGAGCGTGGCTGAGGGCATGTTTGCCTTGGGGAGTACCCTTCACTAGGCCTCTTACCATGCCAACCTCTTCTCCCCACTCACTGCCATAGTACTGGAGCCAGGTCTCTCCTGCATTGGCAGTCTGGTCCATGGGGGAGCGGGCTCCCTGTTTTGCCTCTCCCTCCTGTGCACAGCTCCCTGATGAGAATGGGCATCCCAGTGTCTCAGCTTTAGGATGGTGTTCCCTCTCCTCCCTTCCACCACAGCATAAGTCAGGCTGATTGAATGCAATCAACCCTGCCAGCCAGTGGGCTCCATAGCACAACCCTGAGCTTTTGAGTTTGGGCGCTAGCTGGAAGAGCCATGCTTATTGTCCCAGTGAGGCAGGGTTGCTTTTCTTGGTCTTGCCTGACATTTTGCAGTCAGATCACATATCAGATTGTTGCTCCAACTCCAGGCTTTGCATCAGAGCCAAAAAATCCACAGCAGTTGGTCAGCCAGCAGTTGTGTTATTGACATTACATGCTCTGTAGGGCTGGACTAGTGTAACGGGCATTGGGAAAAGGAGGGCTCTGATAGCCCAGGAGTTCATCTCTATTCATCATCTTATCCTGCGCCCATCATGGTTGTATCTGAACAGGACTATTGCTACACATTTTGTCAGTTTTATTTTATTCTCCAGGAGAGAAGTAGTGCAGGGCAGATTATGCCAGGCACTGTACAGATGCATAGCAAGAGACAGTGCCTGGTTCAAACAGAGATAGACAGATGAGCCTTTAATCTCTCCGTTTGTTTGTTTGGCAAGTTGGGATGTGGCAGTGTGGAGGCAGTTGCAGATTTATAAACTGATAATGTCTGGCTCAGCCAGTAGAGGGGGACAGAGGTACACTGGGTGTGGGTGGTGCCACTAATCCTCTTTGAAAGGGGACTAGATCAAAGTGCACTGAGGAAGAGGTAGTGCACATCCACAGGATCCACCTGGACAGTTAATCTGTGGCAGACTAGAGCAGGGTGGATTCACACCCCAGCTTGCTCATTTCATGTTCATGTTGACAAGCACTAAGTGATGGGCCCAAGGCCACACAGGGACTCTGTGGCAGAGCAGGAATTTGACCCCAGATCTCGAGTCCCAGCCCAGAGCTTTCACCACAGGATCACCTGAACTGTCTGGACAGCATCTGTTTTATCCCCCCTTTCTCCTGTCTCGCTGGACATTTAACCTTTACTCAGCAATAGCTGGTCCTAGTCCCCCACATCCAGCATCTCCCTCCCCCATTTATTTATTTTGTGGGTTAGTCCAAATCTGGACTGGGGACAGAATTAGTATTATTTATAATGCGTGTTTCTATAGCCACTGGATCAGGACTTGCTGTGCTAGGCATTGTTCAGAAACAGAACAGATAGATAGTTTGCCCCAAAGAGTTTACAGGCAGCCAGTCCCTACCTCTGTAATGGGACAAATCACACATCTCCCCTTTCCCTGGCTTGCCTCCAAATCTGAACAGTCCTGAGCTTTGGGACTATGGTATTCCCATTCTGGATCTGGTTCTGAATTTTGCATCTATGTATTCCTTTCTAATCAAGTACAGTACTACAGGTCAGGTCCATTGTCTCTCCTGTATGGTGTAGGGTAGCCTGCACGTAGATGATGCAGGGGGAGACTTAGCACTGACACCCTGAGATATTTCAGCTGAGGATCTTAAAGCTCTTTGCAGACAACAGGGCAGTAGCAATAGACTCCTTATAAAGGAATTCAGCGAAAATCTGAACAAATACCATACATTGATGTGATGACACAGACTGCCAGCTCTTTGGGGCTGTCTTTTTGTGTTCTGCTTCTACATTGCCTAGCATGGGCGGGGGGCTTTGCCTGTTATTAGGGCTCCTAGGTGTTCTGTAACACAAAAAACTCATTCTATTCCTGAACAAACGAGGAGTCCCGTGGCACTTTAAGACTAATGCATGTATTTATTGCATGAGCTTTTGTGGGAGCAAATCCCACTTCGTCAAACGCTTAGAAGAAGTGGTATTTTCTCCCACAAAAGCTCATGTGATAAATACATTTGTTAGTCTTTAAGTGCCACAAGACTCCTCGTTTGTTTTGTTGAACTAGACTAACACGACCGTCTGTTTGGAACTTGGCATTATATTCCTCAGCACTGACATTTCCTCACTGAGAAGGTATCCAGCACAGCTTTGAGCCTGATGGGTCTTTTGGCTTGCTCCCCTAATTCAGCACCTTTGGGTTTAACATGGCACTTTGGCCTTCTTTTCCCCAGCTGCTAAGAGCTGGCTTGTTTCACAAGCTGGGAGCTGGACCCATCCCACTTCCAAGGTGATGATTCAAGTGAGCTGGGAAGTGGCCAAGGCAGCTGAATGTTTGTAAACTTGGTGGGGAACAAATGCAGCTTTGTAGGTTTTGTCTTGGGTGTGTGTATGGATCACATGAGTATCTTCCTCTACAGATGCTTACACAGTAGGTTCCTGGCCAGGTAAGGGAGGAAGGAGAGTTGCTCCTTGTGCATGTTTCTTGAACTAAGTTCATGAGGCAGGTCATGGTTTGCCCTCTGGCAGCAGTGCAGACTGGGAAGAGACTGCATCTGCGCTTGGTGCTGTGACTTGGCTTGAGAGCTTGTGGTACATATTTCAGGGCTTTTTCCCTACAGTCTCAGAAAGTGGCAGCCCCTCCTGTTTCTGATTTCTAACCCTCCCACCTTTGCACTTGTGTCCCCCTTCTGTAGAGCTCCCTTGGCCTTTTATGTCATTAGGTCAAACAAAATCTCATGAGGTTCAACAAGGACAAGTGCGAAGTCCTGCACTTAGGATGGAAAAAATCTCATGTACTGCTGCAGAGTGGGGACTGATGGGCTAAGTAACATCACTGTAGAAAAGGACATGGGGTTATGGTGGATGGGAAGCTGGATATGAGTCAACAATGTGCTCTTGTTGTCAAAAAGGCCAATTGGGCTGCAGCAGTAGGAGTGTTGCCAGTAGTTCGAGGGATGTGATTATTCCCCTCTATTCAGCACTGGTGAAGCCATATCTGGAATATTGTGTCCAGTTTTGGGCTCCCCACTACCAAAAGGATGTGGACAATTAGAAAGAGTCCAGTAGATGACAACGAAAATGATTAGGGGCCTGTGGAACGTGACTCAGGAGGAGAGACTGAAAGAACCAGGCTTATTTAGTCTGCAGAAGAGAAGACTCAGGGGAGATTTGATAGCAACCTTCAGCTACTCGAAGGGGTGCTCCAAAGAGGAGGGAACTAGGTTGTTCTCAGTAGTAACAGAGGACAGAACAAGGAGCAATGGTTTCAAGTTGCAGCTGGGGTGGTCGAGGTTGGATATTAGGAAAAACTTTCTCACTAGGAGGGTGGTGAAGCATTGGAATGGGTTACCTAGGGAGGTGGTGGAATCTACATCTTTGGAGATATTTAACGCCTGGTTAGATAAAATCCTGTATGGGATGGTTTAGTGGGAGAGGTCCTGCTTTTTTGCAGGGGATTGGACTAGATGACCTCGTCAGGTCCCTTCCAGCCCTATGATTCTGTGATTCGTCTCAAGTGACCCCCTGGCAAACATTTTAAAGGCTAGTAATTCTATATGAAGGCTCTTTAGGCTTCCTGGCCAGAGCTACAAAGAATCCCATAGCGATTGCCACTGGGATGTTTTAATATCTCATTCATTCTTCTCCATTTCCAGCTTGTTTACCATATTTGCACTTTGTGTGGCTTGGGCAAGTTGTTAATATTCATTATTAGTGTTCTAGTGACAGCCAGAGGCCTCTGCTGAGGTCAGGGAGGCCTCTGTATCAAGAGACATTCTCTGCCATCATAGAGTTTCCAGTGTTAACAGACAAGGCAGAGAAGCTGGACGGATTATGGTCTCCACTGTACAGGTGGGAACCTGAGGCCTAATGCAGAGAGTAACTTTTAGAACTAGGTGATGCAGCCCATGCAGGATTTTTCAAATCAAACCAAATCACAGGGCTGGAAGGGACCTCGTGAGATCATCGAGTCCAACCCCCTGGGAATTGAACCCAGGACCTTCTGCATGTTAAGCAGAGGTGCTAGCCACTACACTATTTGCTGCCCAGGTGTTACACACACAGTCTTTGGACTTTTGGACTTTGATCTGGTGAGTCCCATCCCACTGTCTAAATGACTGGGCCATCCACCCTGTGCATGCAGACAGGCTAGTAAATCTTTTTTTCTGGTTTGCATGCATTGCTGATAAGGGCCTATCAAATTGAACTTGGTGCTTCTGCCCCCAACTAAGATTCCCCCATCAAAATAATAACCCAGCAAATGTAACAGCAAGCTGCACTGTTCTTCCTTGGCACAAATGAGCTGCTAACAAACATTAAAACAACTGCTCTGATTCCTGTGCCGTGTCCCTTCACTCACCTCTCTGCAGGGAAATAGCGTTTCACAATGTGTACTGTGCTGCAGTGTTTTGATTGTAAACAGGGATGTTTGTTGGTTAAATTTTCTTTTATGGAAATATACATTTCCTGGATAAATTCATACTGGTTTTATGTCCAGCTTAAAGCTTGCTTGCTAAATCTATATTTGGGCTAGAAGTGGCCTTTAAGCTCCATTTAGAAATGCCCTCTGTTGGGCTGCACGGGAGCCCATTTATGGGCTGGGCTCCCACTTTCCTCACAAGTGTTAACTTTGCTTTTCTCTTTGGCCTGCATTTCTGGCGCCTGTCTGCCTGCCAGAAGAAGCCTGGTATCAGCTGCAGAATCAGTCTTGTGACCTTGCTGGATTTATCCTCAGTCTCATCCTGCTGGGATTGTCAGGATTGTTTTAACCCCTTTAGCACTATTGCATAAATCCAGCCTAAGATATGCTGGTCTGCTGTAATCCATGCATTTAAAGCCCTGCACTTGTGGGCAGTCTCCCCTAAAACTACAGATGAATTGGGAAGAAGACACAACTTTGGATCCCAGTGATTTGTGGGGGTGACTTTTCTCCTCTCTGTCTGAACCAGTGAGAGCTCTGCTAGGCAAATCACTGCTGGCAGCTGCTGTTACACTCACTCTGGCAGTATAGAATAGAAGTAGAATGGAATAGAATCATAGGGTTGGAAGGGACCTCATGAGATCATCGAGTCCAACCCCCTGGGGCTTGAACCCAGGACCTTCTGCATATTAAGCAGAGGTCCTATGGTACTTTTAAAGACTAATACGTTTATGTATTGTGAGCTTTTGTGGGAGAAAATCCCACTTCGTCAGATGCTTTGAAGATGATAAAATTACAGAATGGGAGGACATAAATGCAGGGAATTGTAAGTCATAGAGCCAGGTCAGACTGTTCCAGCAAATCAGTGCAGTAGTTTAGCTTAACTACTTTCAGATAAACTACAACATTGATTTGCTGTAACGATCTGATCTGATCCTGTGACTTGCACCTCCCTACAGAAGCATTGCTGGCTAAGGTTCAGGGCCTGGGCCCCCTTGCCCCATGGCCTCGATCCTGATCTGAGGCCCAATCCAGCCCCAGTCACTGCCACGTGCCAGCAGTGGCAGGGGCCTGATCTGGCTCCAGGCTACTTGCCAGCAAGTGGCAGGAGGCTTGAAGCCAGAGCTGACTCCTGGCACTGCCCGCAGGTGTTGAGAGGCTCAGATCTGGCTCTTGCTGCTTGTGGGCTGTGGCAGGAGCTGGCTCCAGATTTGAGCCTCCTGCCACTTGCCAATAAGTGGCCCAGAGTCAGATCCAGCCCCTTCTGCTATGCTGCCAGCCAGGTACAGCAGGTGGGAGATGCAGGGCCCGTGCCCTGCTGGCCCCAGCGCAGCAATGAGACTGCTTCCATACATTTATTTTCCTCCCATTCTGTAAGTTCCCCATCTTCAGAGTGTCTGACAAAATGGGATCTTCTCCCACAAAAGCTCATGCAATAAATAAGTTTGTGAGTCTTCAAGTGCCACAGGACTCCTTGTTTGTTTTGCTGAACTCACCTAACACAGCTACCCCTTTGGAACCCACCCTGAAGTGGATTGTGCAGTTGTGCATGAGGGCGTCTGTTTCTTTCTCTCCTCATCCTATCTCCCATTTCTAGTCTTGATTTTTCTTCTGGTTGGGTCCTGCTCTTATTTGATGTCCTCTGGGCTGGTGTCATTTTGCATCTGAAAAAGGTACCAGCTCAGGGAGGCATTTTTAGCTAGAAGAGTCTGGCGCAGATTTGAGCTTACCACTAATCAGGTTCTGCCCTCTCCAACCCAAGTCAGACTGGGTGCATCCATCCCTGGAGGACCAGCAGGACCTGGGTTGGCAAAGCAGGATTGGATTATAGTTTTTATGCATGTGGGGACTTGCATAAATGTGGGCAACTGGATTGTAGTGGGGAAAGGGGTGTGTGTGTGTGTGTGTGTGTGTGTGAGAGAGAGAGAGAGAGAGAGAGAGAGAGAGAGAGAGAGAGAGAGAG